>JAEMWC010000194.1:42500-135000 GCA_016490735.1 Pachyseris speciosa
CATCTTTTTCTACAAATCCTGCCTTGAAGGACTGCAGAAGATTGTACCTAGGGGTAGAGTTTCCCTCTTCTTCCTCCTCCATCCTAGCTAACTCTTCAATAACATTGTAGCCCAATACTGGCATTTCCAAACGATCAAACTGTGATCAAGAACGGAACATGTACTTCTTCCTTCTCGTCAGAAGAGGGAAGCTGCACCTTCACATCTGCCCAACCAATGAAAGGGACCGTTTAGTGTCATTAGCTGCCATTAAGTCAAGTCGTACATCGATCAACTCCGATATGTCTCTGATTGCTGTCCCTGGAAAGTGCTCTTCCAACATGCCTTTTGTCGTTATTGATACCTGGGCACCAGTGTCCCAAAAAGAAGTTACTTCAATGTCATTCAAAAGACACTTAACAATACATTTTCTTCCAACAAGATTAACGACTTCGGCGTGCTGGGTGGGTGTCAAGTGGCTTATAAATGTTGTCTGTGGGGTGGTTACCCTTTGTGTACGTTCTTTAAAGGGAACCTCCACTCTTACAACAAATTCACGCTGAATTGATGGAAATAATTTCTAGATTTCAAATTTTGTTTTATGACGTGGATATAACTTTTAAGTGTTCAAAAAAATGGATATCATCATCGCCCATTTTCGCTTTAAGTTTCATGGGCGCCGCCATTTTGGATTTGGTGACGCGTGATGGTTGCCCTGTTGTTTAACACAAAGGATTTTCTGCTTCATTTGCCGCGAGAGGATTGGGGCGGGGGCCCTGGCCCAATCCTCTCGCCGCTCGCCGCTCGCGCCCGAAATTAATCTCGCGTGAGACCCCAATAGAGAGCTTGCTCGCAGGATATCTCCTCTTCGGGGGTGCTGGCCAATCTCTCTTCTGTAACCTGGCCAATCGTGTTCACTATCGAAATCTTTGACTTGCCTTTTACCTCAGAGTCTTCTATTTTCAGGTGTTTGGCCACGGACATCGCATTTTCGACGGCTGCCTTACAAAGTTCACTCTGAAATTGCAGTTCCTCCACCATCATTGATCTCGACAATGGTTCTTGAGTGATTACGAGCGGTTAAATTCCTTTGCGTTCTTCTATGTATGGCCCAACTCTTAATCCACCTGGCCGGAATCACCGAATTTGTAACTGTCCAGCCGTTCTCTGTCAGGCCTGAGGCCTCAAAACACGGATTTAAAACAGTTAAAAATACACAAACACAACAGCACACAAATCTCGCCATGTGCTCTCTGCTTATTTATTAGGCCGCACGGGCTTATGGGGGCCTTACAAAACGTGTTCCCAGTCCACTACAAGTTTTACCTGTGGTACCGCTGGAGAACGTCCAATCGGCTTCTAGCTTTTCTCAAATAAAAAAAAGTATAGAACCACCTAGCCAATCACTGTTAAACACAAATGGCTTACCACTAGCTAGTTCAAGAACAAAAACATCGTTGCCCCCAATTTTTAAAACACCGCTTTTCCCGTTTTGTTCCTCTGCAGTAATTTTTAGCTGATTGTATTGAGCAAACCAAACGGCCAAAATACTGCAGTTAGAACTCCACATCGTGGGAAAAAATTGTAGAGCCCTGTCAGACCTAAAGAACTAAATTTTGCTCGTGCAGCAAGTCTGGAAAAAGGTTCGCCTTACCTCGCTGGCATTCTATGTTCTACATCACACACCAACTGAGCTAAACAGCTATGGGCGTATTCACCGTTTAATCGTTTGAGGCGTGAAAGATACTGGAGAAATCATTGACTACACCGATATATCACCGATATGTTACCGACCGCGGACGATAAGGTAGCAATGGATGTGGTGGCGAAGTTTCGACAAAGATGTAGAACGAGTCGTCAGCGCTTCTATCGGTCGATACTGGATCGCGTGTCTGCAAAGATTAAGATTCTGCGGACCTGCTGTTGCGACCGAGTGACGACCGACATACGATCGAGTGTGGATCGATAGTATGGGTCAACACTCGACCGTGGATGCCAATGACCAATCCAATGTGCTAACCACTAAAACACTGGCCTTCAAATACTCAGCTCAGGAGTTCTTCCGGCTTAAAAAACAATACTGGCAATATCAGCACAAACAATCTTTTCAACTTTTAACTTTTGCTGTAACGTGGGCAAAAGAAAACAGAAAACTAAAACGAATAAATTCATGATGGTCATTAGCGAGGAGCGAGACTATTGGCCAAGAAAGCGTGTTTACTCCTGTTACCCGTCGCATAGAAGGATAGTCTTTCATGTAATATATTTCGTTTTCAAAATTCATACAACTATGATAAATTGTTTTTCTTTTTGGGGTGGAATCGAGATTTCTTTGTAAAAGAAAAGGGGTGGGGAGGGGGGGGCGGATGACGTTATTGACAGGAAATAGGCGCTAAGGCGGGAAATTTTTTTTCTTTGGGCAGAATAGCGCGATTGACAGGATATAGACTCCAATGCGGGAAATTGCATTCGTGTAAGCAGAATCAGCTAGGACCTGAGCAGAATCCCAGAAAGGGTAAAGCTTAAATTGGGATGAATGTTTATCGTATTTCGGAAGACAAAAAAAACCGTCACCATTTTTTCGCGCTTAAAAGTGACATTTGCATAGTTTTGTTAACTGGCTTCGACCGCCGATACATAAATAAAGTTTGCATAAATGACATCTTTCAAATTTCCATTTTAGTCCGCAAAATCGCCGACTCCTATCGCTTGTTCCAGAAAATATCTAAGCGGTATAAGTGAGGGAATCAGAGGTTATTTGTTAGAAAAAAGGACAATTATAAACGTATAAATTGAATATAAATTTATGTTATCCTGAATCCATCCAACTGAACTATTGTGACTTATCATTGACGATTCTCGCTTGCCCATACCGTAAACACAAGAACGGCAAGATTCTTCTCGGTTGGCCCTCAAACATAATAAATATACTGACCAGAAACATGAAAATAATTGTACACAGGAAACAAACCTCGCTAAGAAAAAACGATGCAAGCATTTACTTGATCCTTAGCCCAGGAATGGCGCGGCCGGAGAGGGGGAGAGGAGGGTTGCTGGATGTGGCGGCGGAGTGTGGACAAAGATGTAGAAGGGGTCATCACCGCTGCTATCGGTCGATACTGGATCGCATGTCTGCAAAGATTAAATTAAGATACTGTGGATCGACTGTTGACCGCGAGACGGCCGACATATCAATGGACTGTCGATCGATAGTATGTGTCCGTGGGTGGGTGCCAGTGACCCGTCCAATGTAAGTGCTAACCACTAAACCAATGGGCCTTCAAATAGTTAACTGGGGTGCTTCTAAAAAGGGAATACTGGCAAAATTAGCACCATAAAACAATCTTTTCAACTTTTAACTACTCCTAAAACGTGGACAAAAGAAAATAAAAAACTCAAACGAATTACTTCATGATGGTCATTAGCGAGCAGCGATCATGTTAAGACCATTGGCCAAGAAAGCGTCTTTATTCTGTTACCCGTCGCAAAGAAGGAAAGTCTTTCATGTATAATGTATTTCATTTTTCAAAATTAACACAAAAATTAATTGTTTTTCATTTTGGGGCGGAATCGGGATTTCGTTGTAAAATACAAAACGGGGGTGGGATGGGGTGATTGACAGGAAATAGGCGCCAAGGAGTTAAATTGTTTTAGGCGGAATATGGATTTCGGGTGGGATGGCGCCATTGACAGGATATAGGCGCCAATGCGGGAAATATGCATTTCAATTTTGGGTGGAATCGTGATTTCCGCGTAACAAGGGCCAGACCGGGCGCGATTGGCTGGAACTAGGCGGCAAGCCTCTAATTTGGAACCCTCGATAATCGTGTGCAGAATTACACGTCAATCACTTCTATTTTTCTCTCCTAATTGATTTCTTACGATTAATGGGATTAAATCAAGACGCTACGCGTCGTTCACCCAAGCTTTGAGGGCATGTCTTCCCTCTGTTTCTTTTTCCGGCTCTCAAGGTGGGGAAAGAGAAACGTCAAAGTTTTCGTTTGTGTTATCTTAGTGACTCTTGTAATTCTACGTGCATTCTATAACCTGCAAGGCCCCGATCGCCAAACAAATCGTGATGCCCGACAACTTCCACAGACGAAGTTGGTTTTGGTTTACGGCCCACCCATACCTCACGAGCCATGGGGACCGAGAAATTCGGAAGAAGCGAAGAATTACAAGTTCACGGACTGGGACGGCACTCCTTGCGAAGAGACAAGATGTCTGATCACTTTTGATAAGACGTTGCTACCTTTTAGCCATGCCGTTCTTGTACACAATTCTTGGGGACCAAAGAAAGAACTTCCATTTAATGAAGACTTATCAAGAAACAGACCACTGGCACAAAGATGGGTCTTTTACACAAAGGAAAGTCCAGGAAATATGCCATTATCGACACAATTCAATAGGTTCTTTAATTGGACAGCTACTTATAGGCGAGATTCAGACTTCTTTGTCCCTTACGGATCCTATGCTCCCTTGAAAGTGGGTGAACAAAATGCGATTCAACACTCCTCGGAAGGTATTGATCTGCAACTGGCGCAGAGTGGAGAAGTAAATTACGCAAAGGGAAAAGACAAGATGGCTCTTTTCGGCGTCAGCAATCACTGTGGGGGACAGAGATTTGATTTTGTTCGCGCTCTCATGAAACACATTCACATCAGTTTTTTCGGACGGTGCGCATATCATTTTAAATCCAACAACACTTTCTTTTGTCCGCGCAATATAGAAGAAGGCTGCGATAAAGAAATCAAACGGCACAAATTTTACTTAGCATTTGAAAATAGCCTCTGCATCGATTATTTCACAGAAAAGTATTGGCGAAACTCACTGGAACGAGGTTTACTACCCGTGGTTTATGGCGCGGCGCGTTATAGCTCCGATGAGGTTATCCCTGGTTCTTTCATCAATGTGGCAGATTTTGATTCCATTGAGGCTCTAGCAGATCATTTGAAGTACTTGGACAAGAATGACACCGCCTATAACCAATATTTTTTGTGGAAAACCAAATATAGGGTTGTGAAACACACATTTTGGTTGTGCCAATTATGCAAAGCCCTTCACGATCCCACAAAACCTACTAAAGTTTATCACAACATTTCTCATTATTGGGGGATAAAAGGGGCATGCCAAATTAACAAAGATCACTATTATGAACTTATAGATAAGGCTGAAAAAGGCAGTCACTTGAAGTAGTCCTGTAACTGCATGGTTTTGAATTTAGGCATATGTTAGTTTCATTTTGTTGTGAATTCAGTGTAGTACTTTGCAAGATATGTGTCGGCTTGCGTACTAACACTCAAAGTGGG
This sequence comes from Pachyseris speciosa, assembly GCA_016490735.1. Lineage (NCBI taxonomy): Eukaryota > Metazoa > Cnidaria > Anthozoa > Scleractinia > Pachyseridae > Pachyseris > Pachyseris speciosa. The sequence goes on from JAEMWC010000194.1 coordinate 47,789, forward strand.
ATTACAATAGGGTGTTCTATAATAGGTTGTCATTACAAATATTGGAAAGTAAGGCATTGCATATACAGTCAATTGCAAGCTATAAACGTATCAAGCCGGTGTAAACGTTTACAAACTTCATACAAATGCATGTGGTACTTACTACTAGAGTACTCTTTTTGATTTTGCATGTGAACAATTAGGGAATAAGAAATAAATGTGAAACAAAGTACCGCTTGGAAACTGATGTTTGAATATAATTGATGGTTCCATGGTTATTGGCGCCATATTAAGGGGGGAGTACGGTTGGATTTTGGAAAAAAGTCAAATTCGTCGATTTTTTTTTATTACCTCTTAATGACAACTTGAATCTATCTAGTTACAGAATATATATTCATTCCTTTGCCAAATTATTTTTTCCACTCTGAAATAATGGCCTTTTGAAGGCCGGTCATTTGTTTGTGTGCGGTTTCCATGGCAACCATAACAAAGCCAATCGTTTTTACGCCTCTATTATTGCCTAAATTGTACAAAACATTGTTTAATTGCATTTTTCCGAAAAAGGCTTTTTCGTAAAAATTTTGGTGACCCTCATAGTTTTTCAAGGAGTATTTAAGCAATTGCCACCAAATTTGGTACAAAATTTCCTTATGTACTTTTCTGCAACCCTATTGAGTAAAATTACATTTCCTCAAATAATCCTGGTTTTATAAGAAATTTCCCTTTTAAAAAGTTTGATTGGTGACCATGGTGACTAAAATGGTCCGAAGGCGAAAACACTCAGTTAGTTTGCACTACATCTCATAAACATTTATTGCACTAAAAATCAAGTGATTTTTGTGAAAGTAACTTGTCAAAAACTGAGGGGGCGTAATCTAACCCTCAAAACAACATTTCTCAGAAAATGGATATTAAATGAAGAATGATTCTCGCAGTTGTGAACACAATTTATGTAATTGCGAGAAGAAGCCTGAAAAAAAATTCACGACTTCAACGGGATTTCAACCCCGTTGAAGTCCAGAATTTTTTTTTCCTTTCAGGCTTCTTTTCGCAATTACATAAATTGTGTTCACAACTGCGAGGATCATTCTTCATCTGATTTCATTTCCGCAGTTCATGTGTGGTTCATTTCATATATCATTCACAAAATGGATATTGTTAACCTAAAATAAACAAATCCTACACACTGGTTACCCCATGTGATAGGCAGTGACCTTTATGTACTCTGTACAAAGGTTGAATCTATTTCAATGAATTGTCAATTAAACATGATTTTTTAGTAAGCAGCCAAAATCAAAAACCAACCAAACATTGCTAATATTACAGTAAATGCATGGAGTTTCGACCAACTTTCAACCGCTGTAACGCCGCTAAAAAGAGGTGGATTTCCAACATTTGCCACTACTTTTAACGGTTTTATTGATATCGTTCACTCAATAGAAAATAAGGCCATTAACGAAGGTACGGCGTCCGTAAATTAGAATTATAATTCTTCTCAGGTGGCTTCTAAATTCGCGGTAATTTGGATAATTTTGATTAGAGAGGCTTACGTGTTTACAAGCGGTGTAAAAGGCAAAGTACAATACCGGCCGAGATCTAGTAGCGGTGTTACGGCCAGGTTATTCGTTGAAAAAAAATTTGCAGCCTTTTGCACGGTCGATCTACAAAGCCTGCATCAACACAAAACCGCATTAGCCGTCGCTTTGTAAGATTTTTTTGGCGTCTGAGGATTTATCTTACTAGACATGGCCCGCGAAAGCTACTGCGCGTATAACACGCTTCGTTGGCTTTCGATACTTTTTCCGCTCTCCCCTGAGCTTAGCGGGCCGACACATTGGTTTCAACAATGATTTAGTTTGAAAGGAAACCCAAAAAGAAACCATCTAATGACAATCAATCAATCAATCAATCAATCACTTATTTTGACACGTTACGTCGAGGAGCTAGAAAACTCGTTCAAATACGAACGTGTGTAAATAAAATCTATAATAATTACAGCTATGTTATAATATTATTCAATTTTAAAAACAACTCAATAAATATATAAAGAACTTAGTAATAAAAACATAAAATATAAAAAGCTAAAACCTACTAAAAAACCATATACTAAAAACGAGACTGGAAACAGTAAAATCTACAATCGAGCACTATAAGACACGTTCTAAAAAGCTGCAATCGTGCAATTTACTTCTGAAGTCATTAGTATCACTTGAAAGACGTTGACCTGTACTTATGCCTACAAATAAAGGACTGCAGTATTCTAGATGAGGTAATATAAATGCTTTATAAAGTTTTATCATCGCATCTTGAGGAAGAAAACGCCTTATTCTTCTCAGCGCAGAGACCTTCGCGTAGGCTTTCTTTAGTTGATCTGATATGTGTTCTTTATAGGATAGGTCCTTGTCTAGAGTAACTCCAAGAATCTTAATAGATTGGAGAAATTCTATACTAACATTATTAAGAAATAAAGAATAATGATAGTCACAGGGTCCGACAGATAATGCTTGAGTCTTAGTACTGTTCACTGTTAAATGGTTAGACTGAAACCACGACGAAAGAGCCTGAAGATCTTTGTTGAAGGAAGATTCTGGAATAGTGGGAGATGCATCTGACAGGTAGGCAGTCGTGTCATCAGCGTACAGTCGCAATGAGACATTAGGAACACAGAAATTCAAGTCATTAATGAAAATGGTGAACAGCAACGGCCCCAATAGTGAGCCTTGAGGAACGCCAGATTTAACTGTTTTGAAGTTAGAGCATGCGCCTTCTAATCTGACACATTGTTGACGACCAAGCAGGTAGGTGGACATCAGTTCCAAGGCATGTGGAGAGAAGCCATAGGCCTTCAACTTCGCGAGCAATAGTTGGTGGTTTATGGCGTCAAACGCTTTGCTCAAGTCCAAAGCGACCGCCGCTACAGCTTCCTTGTTTTCAATACTGTTCCTCCAATCTTCCGTCATTTTTAGCAAAGCAGTGCAGCAAGAATGAGTTTTCATAAATTCAGATAAGTTTGAGGACAAAACGTTCTGAAATGCATTCCAAGTTTGGTCGTAAATAACTTTCTCAAAGACCTCCGATAACGAAGTTAATATTGACAGAGGCAGGGCGGTAGTTTGCTTTGTCTGTGTCAATCCCCCGTTTAAAGACAGGAGTAAGGCGCGCTTGCTTCCATTCAGAGGGCAATGAGCGAATTCATAATACAGAAGTTGATCAACTTAGTCACCTTTTCGACAAGAACTGAGGATCCCAAACGCAAGATTCGTGGTGAAATGCCATCTACCCCAACTGCCTTTCTCGGATTAAGGTGGTCCAAAATGTTACGGATATATGAAGTACTGGCCGGGAAGTAATTAAACTCGCTTGAGAAACGTAGGTAGATTGCTTATTGCCTTAAGACTAGGATGATCAGTGTAGTCAGTGTCAGATCTACGCTCTAACTGAATAGTATTGGCAAAGTAATCACTAAAGACTTCGGCCACACATCCAAGGTCGGAAACAACACTACTGCCCTCAACGAGGATGACGCCTTGTATGTTTTTACCCGAACTAGTTGGCAAAAGGGGTTTCATTTTCCTCCAAAATTCGCCCGGATGTTTAGCACTCAAGGAAGCTTCATCTCTGTTCTCATACATGTCCATATTGAAGTCTCCTAGTAAAAGCAGCTCCTTTCTGGTGTTATACATATTTTCGGCAGCTGTTGAAAGAGAGGCGAGAAAATCAGATTCCTTGCACTTAGTTGGACTTCTATAACAAGCACACACTATAAAGCGGCTGTTATTAGAGTCCTTGACATCCAAACAAATGGATTCAATATCGCTACTTTCTAGTTTTAAGCGTCGATACGCCGAGAGGTCATTCCTGATATAGGCAAGCAGACCTCCAGCCCCCTTCTAACGATCTTTGCGAATAGAGCTAAATCCTGGGTATTAAACCAAGTGCGATGAAACAGTACTGTCGATCTTTGTTTCGGATAGAAACAAAATATCAAACATATTTCCATTTAGCAACTCCTTGACCTCATCGATTTTGTTAACTACGCTGTTAATGTTTAAGTAACCGATCTTGATATTGAACTTATAGTAGCCACTTATGTTCGATTGGTACCAGTCCAAAGAGTCGATATCGTTGTCTTCGAGTTCGTCATATTGGCTGCTTCTCTTGCTTCTATTTAGCTCTGTATCCGAGTCAAAAAAGGAATCAGATAGCGGCGGAAGTTCACAGCGGGTGCAATTCGAAAGGTTAACATCTAATTTCAATTTCCCCTTTTCGTATTTGTAATGAAAATATCCAGAACGTAGATTGCATGTCAATTCCTTTTGGTTTAGCCGTATAGTTTTATTGTATGACAAACACTGAACTCTTCTTGACTGTAATATTTTGCACTTTTTCCTTCCAGTTTTTGCGTCATCAGGACCGGGATTTGTTTCTACGTGACCGGCGAGAACGAGACGATCTGTGGCAACCGAGTTGAGGTAGTAAGAATGACTTTGTTTAGATCTTTTTATCTTTCTGATGGTTTTTGTTCTTCCTTTACGCTTTGTGATTAATTGTATCAGGGGTGACAGGAACTCCTGGCTGGCTTCCCATTCCGTGTCAATACCAGAAGGCGAGAGCGCAGTATGAATATTCCACAGTGCCTGATTCGAGCTTCCATGAAAGAATGATAAGGCGCCTTCCATTCTTATGTTAACTCCATCCAAGTAATAACCCATAACGCATAATAACCCAGTTAAAGCCATCATTCTTAATAACTTTAAGATACTGCAAAATGATCCAGAAACTGCTAGAATCTTTTCGGAACCACCGCTGATTTCATTCAAACGCGACAAAAATGTAGGTAACTTTCTAGTTAAAAGCGCATTCAAAACAACTGAACAACCTGGCACTTTTAAATGCGCGCTCTCGCGATGCAAAACTTGTCCTTTCATTCAAAACACTGACAAAATAACGGGCCCTAAGCGATCTGTTAAGATCACTGATCGTTTCACGTGTACCTCCGCAAATGTTATCTATTGCATAACCTGCACATTATGCAAAAAGTTATACATCGGCGAAACAGGAAGACGACTAGGTGACCGATTCCGAGAACATCTTCGTGATGTTGAGAAAGATGACAAAGACGCATCCAAACCTGTCGCTCGGCATTTTAATCTCCCTAACCATTCCAAACAACACATGTCGATCTCCGGCCTTTCCCTACATCAAGGTGCCACGGAAAGCCGTAAAAATCTCGAGCAAAAACTGATCTTTCAAATTGGCACTCTTAATCCCCACGGTATCAACGAGCGCTTTTCATTCAATTAATTTATTCCTGTTTTTCACGTTACCATGTTACCACCAATAGCGTAGCTCCATTTTCTGTATATAAACCATACACAACCCACAATTCCTCGATTCGCTCCGACGAAGGGCTAACGCTCGAAACGTCAGCTAATCGAATCCCTGTACGGTGGTCAATTTACATTATCAACTCCGTTGATAAACCAAATTTTCGTGTTTCACTCCCCCACCGACGCAGCACCACAGTTTCTTTAGAAACTAATCCCCTTTATCCATCCAAGTAAAGCAGACAATGGATCATTAGACAAGAATTCGGCGCTATTGTTAAAGAGCCGGCCGAATACGACATCAAGATAAAATTACGATAAAAACGTTCACTGGCTAAAAACTTTTAAAAAGAACATGAGCTTTCGACTGTCGATCTACAACCTTCGACGGATAAAAATGGAACGAGATACGAAGTTAGCGCCGATCGAGAACCAAAAACTCCATCTGTAGACGTAAATAGCGACTCTGATGTAGTGAAAATTCGCCCAGTTATGTGTCCAAACTTTAGGAATGAGCCGACATACGTGTGGTTGGTATAAATTCGCCCAACGAACTGTAAAAAGGGAAAAAGCACAGAGACCAAAAAGACGTGGCTGCTCATTATTATTCATCTCAGTCATTGTGACAACACAAAAGCTACTTCGCGCAAAAACAGCAGGAGTACGCACTTAGGAAAAATTTTATCTTTGCCGGCTAAACAAAAAAACTCGAAAATTCTTTACCGCAACCGGCCATAATAAGTGCCGCTTATTTTGACACGACGATTTCAAATTCATCTTCACCAAGTCTCGGTACAATTACCTCAGCGTAACAAACAACAAAAGGCTTTTGACTCACTACAATGGCCCATTTCTTGATGCGTGGACCCACGATAATCGTATGCAGTATTAAGTAAATTTTCTTCATTTTCTGCTAATTGATTTCTTGAGATTAATGCAATTGAATCAGAAGCTACGCGTCGTTCACCAAAATCTTTGAGAGCATGTCTTCCCTCTGTTTCTTTTTCCGGCTCTCAAGGTGGGGAAAGAGAAACGTCAAAGTTTCCGCTTGTGTTATCTTAGTGACTCTTGTAATTCTACGTGCATTCTATAACCTGCAAGGCCCCGATCGCCAAACAAATCGTGATGCCCGACAACTTCCACAGACGAAGTTGGTTTTGGTTTACGGCCCACCCATACCTCACGAGCCATGGGGACCGAGAAATTCGGAAGAAGCGAAGAATTACAAGTTCACGGACTGGGACGGCACTCCTTGCGAAGAGACAAGATGTCTGATCACTTTTGATAAGACGTTGCTACCTTTTAGCCATGCCGTTCTTGTACACAATTCTTGGGGACCAAAGAAAGAACTTCCATTTAATGAAGACTTATCAAGAAACAGACCACTGGCACAAAGATGGGTCTTTTACACAAAGGAAAGTCCAGGAAATATGCCATTATCGACACAATTCAATGGGTTCTTTAATTGGACAGCTACTTATAGGCGAGATTCAGACTTCTTTGTCCCTTACGGATCCTATGCTCCCTTGAAAGTGGGTGAACAAAATGCGATTCAACACTCCTCGGAAGGTATTGATCTGCAACTGGCGCAGAGTGGAGAAGTAAATTACGCAAAGGGAAAAGACAAGATGGCTCTTTTCGGCGTCAGCAATCACTGTGGGGGACAGAGATTTGATTTTGTTCGCGCTCTCATGAAACACATTCACATCAGTTTTTTCGGACGGTGCGCGTATCATTTTAAATCCAACAACACTTTCTTTTGTCCGCGCAATATAGAAGAAGGCTGCGATAAAGAAATCAAACGGCACAAATTTTACCTAGCATTTGAAAATAGCCTCTGCATCGATTATTTCACAGAAAAGTATTGGCGAAACTCGCTGGAACGAGGTTTACTACCCGTGGTTTATGGCGCGGCGCGTTATAGCTCCGATGAGGTTATCCCTGGTTCTTTCATCAATGTGGCAGATTTTGATTCCATTGAGGCTCTAGCAGATCATTTGAAGTACTTGGACAAGAATGACACCGCCTATAACCAATATTTTTTGTGGAAAACCAAATATAGGGTTGTGAAACACACATTTTGGTTGTGCCAATTATGTAAAGCCCTTCACGATCCCACAAAACCTACTAAAGTTTATCACAACATTTCTCATTATTGGGGGATAAAAGGGCATGCCAAATTAACAAAGATCACTATTATGAACTTATAGATAAGGCTGAAAAAGGCAGTCACTTGAAGTAGTCCTGTAACTGCATGGTTTTGAATTTAGGCATATATTAGTTTCATTTTGTTAATTGTGAAGTCAGTGTAGCACTTTGCAAGATACATCGGCTTGCGTACTAACATTCAAAGTGGGATTATAGTACGGTGTTCTATAATAGGTGGTCATTACAAACATTCGAAAGTAAGGCATTGCATATACAGTCAATTGCAAGCTCTAAACGTATCAAGCCGGTGTAAACGTTTACAAACTACATACAAATGTATGTAATACTGTACTTACTACTAGAGTACTCTTTTTGATTTTACATGTGAATAATTAGGGAATAAGAAATAAATGTGAAACAAAGTACCACTTGGAAACTGATGTTTGAATATAATAGATGGTTCCATGGTTATTGGCGCCATATTAAGGGGAGAGTACGGTTGCATTTTGGAAAAAAGTCAAATTCGTCGATTTTTTTTATTACCTCTTAATGACAACTTGAATCTATCTTCTTTGACTAGTTACAGAATATATATTCATTTCTTTGCCAAATTATTTTTTCTACTATGAAATAATGGACTTTTGAAGGCCGGTCATTTGTTTGTGTGCAGTTTCCATGGTAATCATATAAAAACCAATCGTTTTTACGCTTCTATTATTGACTAAATTGAAGGCTTTTTCGTAAAAATTTGGGTGCCCCCCTCATACTTTTCCAAGGAGTGTTTAAGCAATTGCCACCAAATTTGGTACAAAATTTCCTTATGTGCTTATCTGCAACCCTATTGAGTAGAATTTCATTTCCTCAAATAATCCTGGTTTTATAAGAAATTTCCCTTTTAAAAAGTTTGATTGGTTGCCATAGTGACCAAAATGGTCCGAAGGCAAAAACATTCAGTTAGTTTGCACTACATCTCACTGTGATAAACATTTATTGCACTAAAAATTAAGTGATTTTTGTGAAAGTAACTTGTCAAAAACTGAGGGGGCGCAATCTAACTCTCAAAACAACATTTCTCAGAAAATGGATATTGTTAACCTAAAATAAACAAATCCTACACACTGGTTACCCCATGTGGTAGACAGTGATCTTGATGTACTCTGTACAAAGGTTGAATCAATTTCAATGAATTGTCAATTAAATATGATTTTTTAGTGAGCAGCCAAAATTCTACCAAAAACCAACCGTATTCCCTTTGTCTCTCTCTGGGAGACAAACACGGCTAATATATACAGTAAATGCATGGAATTTTGACCGACTTTGAACCGCTGTAACGCCGCTAAAAAGAGGCGGATTTGCAACATTTGCCACTACTTTTGACGGTTTTATTGATATCGTTCATTATCGTTCGTAAATTAGAATTATAAATCTTCTCTTGTGGCTTCTAAATTCGCGGTAGTTTGCATAATTTTTATTAGAGAGGCTTTCTTGTTCACACGCCAGGTGTAAAAGGCAAAGTGCAACGCCGGCCGAGATCTACTAGCGGAGTTACGGCCAGGTTATTCGTTGAAAAAAAAATTGCAGCCTTTTGCACGGCTTGGAATCCCAATATGCCCATGGACTCTTCATGGTTCCTGTGTAAAAGTTCCTCTTTTAATTCATAAACCGATTTGAATGCTGTAACAAATTGATACTGATTTCCGGTGATCAAGCGTATTAACGTTGCGAGAAGAATCACTTCCAGTGAAATGTGCCTCCGAAGATTTTCAAGGTCAAAAGATTTCGGATCTTTGACAGCCTCCGAAAAATATAGCTCATTTATTTCTTCTTTTTTCTGAGCTACGGTATTTCCAGCAAAATATACATTTTGGCTTATTCATGAAACAGATCATAGTTTCAGCATCCTTGTGTAGATGTAAATATTTAGCGTGCAATTGCTTGTTTGTGTGCGTCAAAATTAATAGTTTATGTATCACTAAGTCTTGATCCCGAATGGTTACCCTTTAGCCGTTCACAGATTTTGTTTTGCCGTTCTGAGCTAGCCGATTGTTTTAGCTGCCGTTCCGCCGTTCAACTTCGTCCGTTGACTTTTTTCCCTTTGATATCAGTTCAGTAGCCGTGCGGATATCCGTTTGTGTACGTTTCCGCACGAGAGGTCACATGTTTGAAATGGCCAGTCGATCTACATAGCCTGCATCAACACAAAACCGCACTAGCCGTCGCTCTGTAAGATTTTTTTGGCGTCTGAGGATTTATCTTACTAGACATGGCTCGCGAAAGCTACTGCTCGTATAACACGCTTCGTTGGCTTTCGATACTTTTTTCGCTCTCCCCTGGGCTTAGTGGGGACAACAAGCGAACTAATCAGCCCATCCCACTAATCGCTTCTTTGTTACATCCAGATTTCTGGACACACGTGACCAGACCAGACCAGACCAGGGTGTGTGCGTGTCTCTCTCTCTCTCTCTCTCTCTCTCTCTCTCTCTCTCTCTCTCTCTCTCTCTCTCTCTCTCTCTCTCTCTCTCTCTCTCTCTCTCTCTCTCTCTCTCTCTCTCTCTTGCTCCAGGGGGCGGGAAGAACATATAAATAGGTCCCGTACCATGTAAACATTTAAAAAAAAGTATTAACGTCTGGTGTAAGCGCCTACACTATAAGGACGTCATGGTAGCCGTAGTGAGCAGATTGTCGTATGACACTGAATTATTATGCCTGATTAATGTTCTCAAAATATAACAGTTGCCCTCTTCGAGACGGTTGCGTTGACCTGTACCTATACCTACAAATAAAGGACTGCAGTATTCTAGATGAGATAATATAAATGCTTTATAAAGCTTTATCATCGCATCATGAGGAAGAAAAACGCCTTATTCTTCTCAGCGCTGAGGCCTTCGCGTGGGCTATCTTTAGTTGATCTGATATGTGTTCTTTATAGGATAGGTCCTTGTCTCGGAATAACTCCAAGAATCTTAATAGATTGGACAAATTCTATACTAACATTATTAAGAAATAGAGAATAATGATAGTCACAGGGTCCGACAGATAATGTTTGAGTCTTAGTACCGTTCACTGTTAAATGGTTAGACTGAAACCACGACGAAAGAGCCTGAAGATCTTTGTTGAAGGAAGATTCTAGAATGGTGGGAGATGCATCTGACAGGTAGCCAGTCGTGTCATCAGCGTACAGCCGCAATGAGACATTAGGAACACAGAAATTCAAGTCATTAATGAAAATGTCGGTCATGAACGCTCGAACGTTTATTACATGAGCCCCTGGCTCGGGAGAATGGGCAACCACTCCTCACGTTATCGAGCTTAAATAATTGATTTGATTTGATTTGATTTGAACAGCAACGGCCCCAATAGTGAGCCTTGAGGAACGCCAGATTTAACTGTTTTGAAGTTAGAGCATGCGCCTTCTAATCTGACACATTGTTGACGACCAAGCAGGTAGGTGGACATCAGTTCCAAGGCATGTGGAGAGAAGCCATAGGCCTTCAACTTCGCGAGCAATAGTTGGTGGTTTATGGCGTCAAACGCTTTGCTCAAGTCCAAAGCGACCGCCGCTACAGCTTCCTTGTTTTCAATACTGTTCCTCCAATCTTCCGTCATTTTTAGCAAAGCAGTGCAGCAAGAATGAGTTTTCATAAATCCAGATAAGATTGAGGACAAAACGTTCTGAAATGCATTCCAAGTTTGGTCATAAATAGCTTTCTCAAACACCTTCGATAACGAAGTTAATATTGACAGAGGCAGGGCGGTAGTTTGCTTTGTCTGTGTCAATCCCCCGTTTAAAGACAGGAGTAAGGCGCGCTTGCTTCCATTCAGAGGGCAATGAGAGAATTCATGATACAGAAGTTGATCAACTTAGTCACCTTTTCGACAAGAACTGGGGATCCCAAACGCAAGATTCGTGGTGAAATGCCATCTACCCCAACTGCCTTTCTCGGATTAAGGTGGTCCAAAATGTTACGGATATATGAAGTACTGCCCGGGGAGTAATTAAACTCGCTTGAGAAACGTAGGTAGATTGCTTATTGCCTTTAAGACTAGGATGATCAGTGTAGTCAGTGTCAGATCTATGCTCTAACTGAACAATATTGGCAAAGTAATCACTAAAAACTTCGGCCACACATCCAACGTCGGAAACAACACTACTGCCCTCAACGAGGATGACGCCTTGTATGTTTTTATCCGAACTAGTTGGCAAAAGGGGTTTCATTTTCCTCCAAAATTCGCCCGGATGTTTAGCACTCAAGGAAGCGTCACAGCAACACGTTTTCAAAGCGTTGCGCTTTAGCGACGTAACCTTGTTACGTTGCCGCTTGTAATCATCCCAAGAAGTAGATGTAAGATTTCGCCTGTGGCGCTTGAATAATTTGTTTCGATGCGAAATTTCACGCAGCAAATCAGGTGATATCCATGGCAACTGGTCGCCCCGAATCCACTTTTTCTTTAAGGCACGTGCTAGTCAAGAGCATCTTTGAAAAGTGTTCGCCAATGAGCCCAAACATCATCGGCATTGTCGAATATGTAGGCCGTAGACCACGGGCCCCTTTTTAAGTCAGCCAAAAAGTCAGGCAAGTTAAAATTCTTGTTGTGACTCCTAAACTCGATCAAGCGCGGCTTTGGCCTGGAATTCTTATTTTTTCGCACTGTAAAGATTAAGTTGTGATCGCTCAGTCCAAGGTGTAAAGAACCACTTGTGGCATAACATTCCGCGTGACTGGTTAACAAAACATCGAAGAGACTTTTAGATGTTTTAGTTACTGACTCTTTTCGGTTCATTGATTCAGTTTGAGAGACAGAATCGATTACAAAAGTCAACCAGCCTTGTGTCAGGGAAACGGTCTTCATCTCTGTTCTCATACATGACCATATTGAAGTCTCCTAGTAATAGCAGCTCCTTTCTGGTGTTATATATATTTTCGGCAGCTGTTGAAAGAGAGGCGAGAAAATCAGATTCCTTGCACTTAGTTGGACTTCTATAACAAGCACACACTATAAAGCGGCTGTTATTAGAGTCCTTGACATCCAAACAAATGGATTCAATATCGCTACTTTCTAGTTTTAAGCGTCGATACGCCGAGAGGTCATTCCTGATATAGGCAAGCAGACCTCCAGCCCCCTTCTTAGGATCTTTGCGAATAGTGCTAAATCCTGGGTGTTAAACCAAGTGCGATGAAACAGTACTGTCGATCTTTGTTTCGGATAGAAACAAAATATCAAACATATTTCCATTTAGCAACTCCTTGACCTCATCGATTTTGTTAACTACGCTGTTAATGTTTAAGTAACCGATCTAGCCACTTATGTTCGATTGGTACCAGTCCAAAAGAGTCGATATCGTTGTCTTCGAGTTCGTCATATTGGCTGCTTCTCTTGCTTCTATTTAGCTCTGTATCCGAGTCAAAAAAGGAATCAGATAGCGGCGGAAGTTCACATCGGGTGCAATTCGAAAGGTTAACATCTAATTTCAATTTTCCCGCTTCGCATTTCTAATGAAAAGATCCAGAACATAGATTGCATGTGAATTCTTTTTGGTTTAGCCGTATAGTTTTATTGTATGACAAACACTGAACTCTTCTTGACTGTAATATTTTGCACTTTTTCCTTCCAGTTTTTGCGTCATCAGGACCGGGATTTGTTTCTACGTGACCGGCGAGAACGAGACGATCTGTGGCAACCGAGTTGAGGTAGTAAGAATGACTTTGTTTAGATCTTTGTATATTTCTGATGGTTTCTGTTCTTCCTTTGCACATTGGGATTAATTGTGTCAGGGGTGACAGGAACTCCTGGCTGGCTTCCCATTCCGTGTCAATCGCCGAAAGCGAGACCGCGGTATGAATATTCCACAGGCAGCACAGTGCCTGATTCGAGCTTCCATGAAAGAATGAACTCAGGTATATTAAGGAGTGGGTCTGCCATTAAGTTCCCAGAAAGTAAGGGGGTGGTCTAACTTTGAAACCAAAGAAGCGATAACAGTGAGACTTGGCCATGGCCTTCGGCCTGTAGAGATAGCTAAATTGGCACACTTGTCGCCATGGAGACGAATTGCGTGACAACTTTATGTGACATTTCCGGTTTTTTCTTTAAGGGTTCTGCACAAAAGGAAAAACAACTTTTATTGAGACTTTTAGCAGCTTTTATCCTTAACTGTTGGGGGCAGTTTCCAAATCCAATTGGAATGGTGTACTCCATGTCCCGGATGTACATTTTATGGACGTTGTGTGACACTCAAGTCGTGACAATTCATTAATCACGTGACCTAGACACGCCTTCCAGTTAGTTTCATGCACAACTTCTGTCACCCAACATGATCCAAACGTTAGTTCTAAGATACATTTGCTCTAAGGTGGCGTGCATCTTGCCAAAAGAAAACAAAGGAAATTAGATACCTTAAAGAGTCACGTGATCATTTATGTAATAGTTACCCATCTAAACGAACTTCTATAACAAGTTTGAGCTCTTGGCTAAGTTTCATGTTAAGATTGTTTATACTTTCAGAGATAGACCACCCCTCAATATTTTAACTTTCATTTCAACTGACCCACTCCTTAATATACCTGAGAAGTGGTAAGACTATTAAGCTTACCGTCATGGCGCCTTCCATTCTTATGTAAACTCCATCTAAGTAAAGCAGTTTTTATCTTTGCATCCAAGTAAGGGGCCGACCATTTAACTCTTGAGGGGGGAGGTGGGTGATTTCTGGTCAGCAAGAATTTTTTTTCTTGCACATGATGGTGGGCAGGATATTTTTTTCCCATCGTGCTGTAATTTTTTTCTATTACATTTGTGCTGCATGCAATTTTTTTCTTCCGACAAGCGCTTGCAGGAATTTTTTTTTTCAAAATCAACCCCCCCGCCCCCCTCAAGAGTTAGCAGGATATTTTTTCCCTTCTTGCTGTAATTTCTTTTCTATTACATTTGTGCTGCATGCAATTTTTTTTTCCCACAAGCGCTTGCAGGAATTTTTTTTTCAAAATCAACCCCCCGCCCCCCCCCGCCCTCAAGAGTTAAATGGTCGGCCCCTAAAGCAGTTTTTATCTTTGCCGGCAAAAAAAATCAAAAAAAAAAAAACACGAAAATTCTTTACCGCAACCGGCCATAATAAGTGCCGCTTATTTGACACGCCGACAATTTTACGGCGATTTGAAATTCATCTTCACCCAGCCTCGGTACAATTACCTCAGCGTAACAAACAACAAAAGGCTTTTGTTTGGATTTGTGAAGACGAAGATGATTCACTACAATGGCCCATTTCTTGATGCGTGGACCCACGACAATCGTACGCAGTATTAAGTAAATTTTCTTCTTTTTCTGCTAATTGATTTCTTGAGATTAATGAAATTGAATCAGAAGCTACGCGTCGATCACCAAAATCTTTGAGGGTGTGTCTTCCCTCTGTTCCTTTTTAAGAGAAACGTCAAAGTTTTCGTTTGTGTTATCTTAGTGGCCCTGTCAGGGTAAATTCCGACGGGCGACACGGCTCTGAAACGGCGACATCAAGGAAATGAAAAGACGACGAACGACAAGACCAATCCCGTGAAATAGCGACAGCGACAAAAATTACTGAAGGCTACATGGACAGCGACATTGGCGATTTTAAACAAGACAGCGACTTGATGGCATTTGGACAGAGGAGAATGTCGAGAATGAGTTTGCATTTTCAAAAAGTTAACCGTTCTGCGGGCCCTCGGAGCAGTTTTTAAAGTGGGGGGCCGCTCCCGCATTTTCAAGTGAAGGGAGGGGACTAGGTCTGAAAATAATTAAAACGCATATAATTCCGTTTAATTCATAAGCTTTGTCCAGCTGTTAACATATTTTACTCATATTTTATTAACTCAAAAAATCAAGTGATATCCTTTTCACACTTTTCAACTCGATTGGAGCATTTAGAGAAAGGGGCTAGTGACAAAATAAACTTTGTTATCCCACTTAACGTAATCTGTAAACGAAGGTAGAGTATTGACTCATTTATTCGCTTACTGTCACGAAATCGGATTATCTGAATGTATCGAAATTCCTTTTTCGACTGATTATCGTTACCGACCAAAAAAATCATTTGCCACGTCAGCAAGGCTAAGTTTGTCTGTTCTGTGTTGTGAATGTTTAATACTGTAAGATTAATCAGAACCTTTCTTGAGTCTTTTCTTTGAGCAACTCTTCAAGAGTTACTTTCACAGACACCATAGAACGCTTTAAAACGCGCCTTATGTCTAAAAGTTACCCTAAAAAAATGGTGGAACAGAAAAAACAGCTCTAACACAGAAACAGAAAACGCACAAGAAGCTTCTACCCTTCGTGACGCAATTTCAACCATCGTTACCATGTTTGAAAACAAACAAATGGACAAATGGAACGTAATACAAGAACAGCCATTACTCAGAGAGATATTTAAGGAACCTCCCTTGATTTCTTATAGAAAAGGAAAATACTTGTTCAGTAAAGCAAAACTATAAAGGCCGTGAACAACACAATGAGCACACAGCAGGAGTCGCGTTGGTCCTATATTTAAACAGCTAAAAATTGTCAAACTTAGTGATCTTGTTCAGAACAATAGTCGCCCCCTCCCTCCTGTTTGAAGTATTTGGATAAGAACGACACCGCCTATAACCAATATTTTTTATGGAAAACCAAATATAGGGTTGTGAAACACACATTTCGGTTCTGCCAGTTATGCAACGCCCTTCACGATCCCACAAAACCTACTAAAGTTTATCACAACATTTCTCATTATAGGGGATAAAAGGGCATGCCAAATTAACAAAGATCACTGTATTATGAACTTATCGATAAGGCTGAAAAAGGCAGTCATTTAAAGTAGTCCTGTAACTTCATGGTTTATTTGAGGCAGATATTATCTTCATTTTGGTGTGAGTTATGTAATAAAGTTGCAAAATAGCGTTCGGCTGATGTGGGTTTTTGGGAGTTCTGAATTATATTGTTATAATATTACACATATTGGAGTATTTCATCATACATCCAAGTCCGTGTTCTTCAAGTGTAAATATTTACGAACTAAACTAATGTATGCGGTACTAGAGTTCTTTTATTTACACGAATAAAATGTGAAACAAAGCACCACCTATAAAGTAAACTGAAGGGTTCAGGGAAATTTCAGCGTTTTCCTTCCACTGTAGCGGGAAATTAGCTTGTACGCATGAAACCGAGCTGGAGGGAATGATGTGTCTGTATATGTTGTCGATCAGTTTTAACTGTTTTGATTTAGAGTTGGCCAGCGTGGCCGGCGCCGAAAAACGCAGGAGATGGGGAGGAGGTTTGCGAGCGCGATGGGGGAGGGACAATATCGATTGAAAGCGTCACTGGCTTTCGCGACAAGACCGAAAGGGAACATGGGTAATTGTATATCTTTACTATTTGCCTACATTTTCGCGTTGTCAGCTCGATAGGAAGGAAGCCCTCATAAATATTTGCCTCTGTGATTTTATATCTGTAGGAGGCAGTCAAGATGAGTAGGGACATGTCTATATCAAATCACCGTTGTTCAGGTCACCACACGGGCTAGTCGCGTAGGTCTTCCGGCAACGTTAATTGAAATAGCTGTGTTGGAGAAAGAGGTGGAGGCTATGTAGTTTAACAAAAGGAACCACTACTCGAATGTACTTCAAAGACATACATTTTATTTTTGTCTGCTGGCAAGAAGCAAGAGCATGCGTGGTAGCAAGATAAGAAAGGTAACCACTCTTAAATTTTAGACGAGCGACTCATATCCTCGCACAACAAACGAAACTTGACCTCCAGTCGGCGAATCTCGGTTCACGCAAATGTTTGTGGAAGAGGGTGGCGAAGAGGAGGAGGGAGGGAAGAAAGGAAACGCCTGCATCATATTCCTTCAGTTCCTTCCTCCTTCCACCCCCACCTCCAACCACTGCGCGTTTCAGCTCATTTGCGAGCTCATTTTTCTACGTGCCTTCCGCGCTCTAGGCCAAGTACAGGAAAACGCGTGCCAACACAGCTAAAAAGTGGTTTAAATTTTTCTCTTGGTTGAGAAATTGGAGCAATGACAGCGCGAAGTAAAGCAGAGCCAAAGCAGACAGTACTTCCGACACTAAATTGAAAACCGCTCTATCATAAGTTGAGCCTGCGTGGCCGGCGCCCAAAGGGGATGGGGGGAGGTTGTGGGAGGGGATGTGAATCTGCCCTTTTTGGCGCTGGCCACGCAGGCTACCAGAAGTTAGGCAAAGTTAGCAGGACTTTCCACAAACGGGTGCTTGTGCTCCTTAACATCTGGCGCTCCCACGTGTAGGGATATTTCTAAGGCTACAGCTCAAGTCTGCACAAAGAGAACGCAACTCAAAAGCTTGCAGTGTGATCACCCAGCTGGCCGTGCGCGCAAAGCGACCTTCTCAAAAGACAGCCTCAATTGTTTAATCTAATCGGAAATGCAACAAACAGAAGGTGCAACGCAATTCTAGCGCTTCTCAGCCCGAACAGACTTGCTCGTTCTCAATGAGATGCCTGAAGCCCTGTCGAGTTTATCCTGTGGTATGAGGACGACGAGGAAGTCGTTCCTTCAAAATATAACCACCCTGTGTTGTTGAGGGAATTGTGGATATGACCGGCTCATTGACTCCAGCCTGGAGTAATTATCACGAAAATGAAGTGCTTGTTAAACTGTCCACGGTCTCGTTCTCCGATGACCTGGTGCAAGGTACAGAGTCTAAGGAAGGTCTTCTGTGTCTCTCATGTTGGAGATGTCTTATCCTAACCAGTTTTTGAGTCTGAAGTTTAACACATTCCAAAATTTCCCTTCCTTGTTGCGTTAGGAACTGAAAATGTCCTTCACCTGTTTTACAGCCGCTGAAAAGGAAATGGAAAGGTGTGAGTCAATTAAAAAAGGTCGATGAAAGATCCTTTTTGACGTTTATAAACACTCCCGGGACACTCACAAACTACTAGATTTCGCCGCTACGTTTTCATCTTGGCGTTTCCTCGTTCTGTCTGCCTCTGGGATTTGGTGATCAGATGCAGCATTCCTTAGATCAGGCTTTTACGTATAACCCATTTTTAAAGGGAATTCAACAGTTTTCATTTAAGGTTACGTTTATATGGTCTCGGGTACCCGAGACAACCCTCCTCTCCGAGACAACTTTACCGAGCGTTACTATGAGAATTGGGTGACCGACACAAAGTTGACCCTACTTAGTCATTCATAACTCGTCTTAAACTTACAAATCCTCATTGGCCCTTCTTTCCTTGCTAGGTTTGCTTCAATAATTACGCACTAAAAGTATTAAACTATTATTACTTAATTTTTAATTCACATTCTTTGCTAGAGTTCTTTCCGTGCATCAGCTGGGTGCAAACCATGTACCTGGGGCAACAGTCACTGTTAAAGTCATTCACTCTGTTAATGCATGGTACATGCTGATCTTTTGAGTCTCTGTCACAGTAGCGTTTTCTACCATCCCCTAATTTTCTGTACCAAGCGCACCAACAACCACAGGGATCACTTCGGTTTTCATCTGCCACATTCTCTGTATTTCTAATTCCAGGTCTTTGTACTTGCTTTTCTTTTCTATTTCTTTCAGTGCGATGTTTTTTGTGTGATGGAATAGTCATATCAATCAGTTTGCAGGTGGAGTTCACTGAATCTTTAACGATGATGTCTGGTCTGTTCGTTGTATAGTTGTATCAGTATTGGCTAGCATGTCCCACAAGACGGTGATGTTGCTGTCTTTATTGTGCATCACAGTCTTATGCTTATGCTCGTACCATTTGTCTGAAACCTCGATATCATGATCTTTACAGATGTTCCAGTGGAGATAAGCTACAGCTTTATTATAATTATAATTATAATTATTATTATCATCATTATCTTCTTCTTCTTCTTCTTCTTCTTCTTCTTCTTCTTCTTCTTCTTCTTCTTCTTCTTCTTCTTCTTCTTCTTCTTCTTCTTATTATTATTATTATTATTACTTCTTTTTATAAAAACAAAGGCGAAGCCAATTCGAAGTTAACGTGTCACTTAACCGTAGTGCGTATCAAACTGCGAATAGATGTAGCTGCTACATTTCGGTTTCTTCCCCGCTGTATCTGGACTATCTGATGACTGTGTGTAATGCTGCCTTTTAAAAATCAAGTCCTTAATATAAATTTGCATTTTTCAACCCAAAAATTGGACCGGAATATCTTTTCTCGTATATGCGCATATTAAATTTTGGACCGTCTCGTCCCCGGTAGGCGAGACAAAGTGTTTACATGAGAAAAAGTTGTCCCGCTTGCCAGGGTTACCCTACCTGCCGAGTCGAGACAACTCGTCTCCCCAAGTTGTCTCGCCCAACTCATATAAAACAGTTGGTTACAATACTCTGAACTTTTCAAGGGGGAGGGATGTCTCGGGTACCTGAGATCATATAAACTGGCCCTACATGTAAGTCTGCTAAAGTCTGCACCTTACAGCCATACCTGATGAATACAAGAGTTAACCACAAAGCTGTTGGCGGGAAGGGGAGAGGGGAGGATACAAATGCGGAAACTATCCAGAGATACAGTGATTTTTGGCAAAGACATGCCCGTACAGATGTAGAATGGACTATTCACTGCGTAAACAATGGAGCCAGGAAACAGTAGTATTATACCCTTGTGTGCAATTATTCTCACCTTGCCGCCTGAAATGTCAAAACTTTATCCAAGTCCTGAAGGCGTGAAAGTCTTTGCAGTCGAAATCTTGGAAGGTGATCCAACTCCCACTCTAATACCCTTTCACCTGTTTTTGCACTATGAAGGCATAAATATTCTTTGCGAACAGTCATAAGATAGTTCCCTGTGAGTTCGAGTCTATCTGAATCCTCGGTAGGAATTACATTTACTTCATACAGTCCTATGAATAAAAAGAGGGGAGGTGATTAGAAATAACATTACATGTAAGAACTGATTTCCTGTATGTACTACTCTAAAACTAATCCTCTATTTACATCTCTAGGATTTGATAACCAGCCCTCTCAACTGTAATGGCCCATGTTTATGGATAGTGCTAGGGTAAGCTGTGTGACAGCCAAATTCATTACATCACGCTGCATGTTTTGCAAACTTGAAAGGGATTTTGGGTTTTTCTGTTCTGCCAATCATCTGATTGGGGGTGGGGTTATGCAAAAAGCCCAATCAGAATGCATCACATTGTGATTTGCATAACCCTGCCCCCCTTCTCAGTTAATTGGTGGAACAGAAAAACCTAAAATGTTTTGAAAACGTAAAATGCGATACAACAAATTTGGCTGTTTGGTGGCTGACACCAGTTTCCACCACTGCCCAGCACATATACTTTGATGGATCAAGATTACTTGTACTAGCACTGTTTATCAGTTGATACCACAATAGTGGTATGGAGCAAAATAATATCCAATCAATGGTAAACAAACTTGGCAACTTTGTTGACATGACATGTTACCATAGCAACAGCATAACATAAATGTATTAGAAAATGCCTAATTGTAGCTTTAAGTAATAGACTTAAAAACGAGCTCATTTACCCTTTTTATTGTTGAACAGTAATTAGCATGTCAAGATCCAAAATTGCGCTTGAAGTTTAAAAAATTTGTAAGAGCAAATTCAGAGCCACCTTAACCTTTCAAAATTTGTTTTAACTTTGCAAAAAGTTGTATGTTATTATGCCAATTATTTCCCGATAAAAATAAACAAAACTGGGGTTCTCATTTTTCAGTTACTATTGTATAAAGACAAAATTAGGAGTGTTTTTAACAGGTTACAATGTTGCTATGGTAACCTATGACATCAAAAACATTTTCAGCAGTTGTTAAGATTGGCCATTTGTTTGATACCACTACAAAGTTAACAACTTATAAAGATTACTAGTGATTAAGCATCAAAGTTAAAGTGCTGGAAACTGGTGTTGGCCACCTCCTGGGGGCTCTATATTTTTCCATCCCTATCCCACTCATTGCTGCCCTTCAACAGTATTTTTAAAAGTGGGGAAAATTAATGCTAAACGTTTAGGCCACAATAACAGTCTTTCCAGAGTTTGGGATTACACTTCTGGAATAAAGGTCCTGTAAGCAAAGTAACCAGCAAGCATGATTCTTGTACAGAATACAATTCTATACGTACCATAAATATCTCCAGCTTGTACAGATGGGTATAGCTTTGGCTCAGGAAGAACAAGTTCTTTAATGAGTTGCATCCATTCAAGAGTCTCTTTCTCAGTATCAGCACATAAAAAAAGTTTGATTTCTACTCCTACCAGTAAGAAGCTATAATCATGAGTTCTTGAGTGAGCTTTTGAAACAGAAGTTAAATCCTCCAGTGATATGCTAGTGCGATGCTTCCCCTCTGAACAAGCTTTCTCTGTGAGATAGTACTCCAAGCGAGGTTGTCCACGAGGAGACTTCCGTCTCAAAACAAACCACTTCCTTTTCCAAATCTGAAACAGACATTATAAGGTTTTCAAATATTGTTGATTTCAAGTAATCAAATGATTAATATGCAGTGGAAGATGATTACATGATGAAATGCAAATCCACTATACAACTACAGTATGAAACAGAGCACTTCTACCATAAACCCACAAGAAATGACCTAAAGCAAAGAAAACAAACTACATACATGTATAATTGTAAGCAAATATGAGAGGTCAGGCTTCATATTTCTTAAGAATTATATAGTAAAACAGATCATTGCACAAAGCCCAACATCGAGGGTTTTTTTCTTCCCTCTGCACACTGACTTTCCTTGCAAGATGCAATTTTCACAAATGCTTGTGTGTTTTACTCACAAGCAAGCAACATATAAAATAATGTACATGCTTTCCTTGTCTTAAACAGGGTCAGGACTTAAGGGCCTTGGTGGCACAGTCCCCTACCCAAACTTCTCTTAAGTGCCCCCACCCACCCCCTCCAGGCAAAAATGAAACATCAGGGAAATCGATTGTTATGAGTAGCTTAACATTTAAAAATCGCTGTTCTGAGACACATTGGACTAAACAGCAAGAACGACAGAATGATGCCAGATAATATGAAGATACAAAAAATTAAAATACATTAATTATTTTTAGTACCACTAGTGTGATTGTTTCACATTACTTTTTCCTTGCTGCCACAAGACTCTGGCAAAATATACAACTTATATTTAAGATCTGTCCTTTATTAAGCTGCACCAAACTGTTCACCAAAGGTAAACCAACTTGCAGAAAATCTGAGCTACACTTGCTGTACATGTCGAATCTGTCAAAAGCGATGATCCAACACATAACATTTCAAACCCCACAAAAATAATTACCAGTATTTCTCAGACTCAGTAGCTGTCTGGTGTTCAAAGTTCACCCCGCTGCATACTGTAATACCTTTTGGACGACAGATTTTCCAATCTCTAACTTAATACCATTATTGGTACAGATAATGTCAAAGTAATGGGGGACCTACCTGTCACATGTAGTTCAAGGTACATACATTTTTGCTCAAACATTCTGACAAATATTTCCAAGCCATGTTTGGTCAACATGGCAATATGTGTTCTCAAATTCACCGTTTTCGACTTAATCAGTGTCATCAGCACATCTCTAAATATTTGCAACACAATACAAGTTGGCCTATTTACTTCTATCAAATGCAAAGAAGTGACAGTTACCATTTAAGAAATTTCCACAATTTTCCCTTGCCCATGGTCAACATGTTTTTGCTGATTCATTATAATGACTTATACTGATTTCCTTCACACAGTCATGTAGTTTTTCAAGGACTGAGGAAGACATTTACTCAACATTTTAGCATAAATACATGCATTTAATCATCACACAACACAAATCAATCTCAGTTGCTTTTTCTTTCTGTTGGAAAGAGACAGCTATTCATGATAAGGATTTTGGACATTTCTGCTTTATCACGTCTTCTTTCCTCTCAAATAAGTAATTCTTTTGTTTAAAGTAGACTTATGTCATTCTATTTTTGGAGCAAGACTACTCCAGGTTGCCCAAAATAGTATCAACTTCCACTTGAAAGCAGATGTCTCAGCTTGTTCAAAACAACAAACATGTGGATAACTGGACAATTGCCAACTTGAGCTTGACCCCAGAAACGACAATCATACCTGCAGGTTAAGATTACAGTTGGCAGGGCACCTGTCAGACCTGCCAACCATAAAACACACTGGACCAGCAGCATCAAGTGCTTAATGAGCTACAATATAATGTTTCAAATAATGAATTCCTATGATCGCACTTTTGGAGTTGCCAAATTTAATTGGCAGTTAACAGAAAAAATTGTACAACATGTACAGTCGTTTTTGGCTTCTTTTCTGTCTGTATTTTTTTTTTGTACAGAGAATCTGGTGGTACACATCAAGACACTGTAGTTGACAATAAACGAAATTTTGTGTAAAGCCACCTGTCTGCAAATCAAAGATGATATTGTTAGAGTATATAGCATGTTAACCATTGTTAACAATTCAGGTTTTAAATCATATTAGAAATTTCAATAATGTCTAGAGTTTCCAGCAAATTTATAAATGACATTATTCAAAATGAAGTAAACTTCACACACATTCAATTTAAATCAATATTGTTTTTGAGTTTCAATTTGTTTGTTCAAGCTTGTTTTGAGCCCCCTGCATCGTGGGAACGATATTAAAAAATATTACTCATAATAATAAGCTTAAGCTTATATGTCCCAGTCGAATAATATAAATCAAGAAATTTAGATAACGAATTGTTTATTCCAAAACGTGAATCAATTTTTATTAGACTTTTACTGAAAGTAGCTTGAGCCGCGATGGGCGAACAAGAACTTATTGAACGAAACCAATAGACTGAAAATAACACAAACTGAAAACTATTCGATTTTAACGAGCTTACTGCCATTTGTAAGGAAAGCCAACAACGAAATCAGTTTTATTGTTATTACCTCTTTTGCGGTATTTTTAATTCAAGCTCAGGTACTTCTCGTACGTAATGAATCCAAAGGAGGGTTATTATTAGACAAAATTTAAATTTATTGGGTCCTAATTTCTTCGCTGTTTACAAGTTTTCTTAGCCATTGTTCATTAACTGGTTTGCATACATATTTCATTCTGCAGGTCTTGAAACACCGCCAAAAAAATGAAACGTTAAATTAAAGAGAGCACAAGGAATTCAAATCAAGGGAATTTGTTTTTGTTAAATCAGCCTCTTCTCTTGCACGATAAGTTTACATTCTAACGGATACGCTGATATCGAATATTACTTCCCCACTTGTTTACTGAAAGCTAAAATTTTGAATCAGTGAAATTTTGAGCTAATTACTTGCCAGTGGACCCCGTACAACACACGAAATACGGCGGAGTTTTATGAATCATTTTGAAGCTTGCTGACAGAACCTTTTACCAAATAATTTTACAAACTCAATAATGGACAACGGCTTACTGTACATTTGCAATTCATGAACCGAAAGCAAAAATCGACATTAATTTTGCGTCGAGATTCCACTAATAAAAAAACATCGATTCCGAACTTAAACATATTGGGCAGTTTCATCAAACGATCACATACACCAATTACAGCTAAAACGTGCAAAATATTACGTTTCCAGCTTAAATCTGAATGAATCTACAATGCCGTCCAGCAGCTGAACAAGTTGTTTACCGGCAAACGCGTAAAAGAGTAGCTTACAGTATAAGGGCTCAAATGTAAGCTGATTCTCCTCTGTCCTGCCTTCTGAATGCACACAAGCGTCTGCCTGAACCTTTTGCCTGTACAGACAAAAGCTAGACGAGTCTTAAATCCTTCAATTCTGATCAGAAATGATTGTTCTTAAAATAAATCAGAGCAGACACGAGTTCTTAACATACAGCAGTCATTGATTCGCACGGAGGACGTGAACGGAATATATTAAAATGAGTCAACGTTTGACTTAACCACGAAAACAGCTACCGGTAAGTTATCGAGCTCTATAAACGATAAGTGAAAATCAAAACTTTGAAACAACTTGCCTTATGCGTGAGTTTCCTCTGCTTTCGAGGCAGTTTCATCTCAAGAAACCCACACTTGACTAAATCCTCGACGTAACTGGCCATGTTAACTTTCATCTTCCACGATATTCTTTACGATCGGCTCCACTTATTCAATTTCCCACAAGGGCTTCAACACGGAGGAAACCGAAGCACCGACAAGGCGATTGATTCTCTTGGAGTTATAGGACAAGATACTTGGGTTTAAACATCTTAAACACGCGAAAAGAGGCGAACCATAAAAAATAGTACTTGTTTGTCAACGGGATTGGCTTTGTTTTTATTGCACGCTGTTTGTCCGTGTCCTCGGGGAAGGGAGACGCTCGCTCCAATCCCCTCGCGCGCGTAGTCACGCAGAGTGCCAAATATAAGGCAAAAAGACAACAAATCTCCTCCCGAAATTGACCATCTCAATGTCACACGATTCTGCACCGTGTTTTAATCCACGACTTCCATTAGCAATTGAATTCATAGACCAGCGCGTAATGTAACCATTGAATTTTAGCCAGCGTACATTAAGTGAACTTTGAGCCAAAAATCACGCGAGAAATTTTATGCTCAATTGCCTCTTGCAGAGCTAGATGACCTCATCGTAAGTATAAACAATGATTGATTATGATCCAGCGCGTTTCAACATGTATGTCTCACGAAGCTTGCATCACGCCGTAATGATGCAGCGATTTACCGATCGTGTTGTCTGCCTACATGTGAGTATTCGCCGTTTCCCCGCGGGCGTTTTGAAAAAAACCCATCCCTCGAAATTACTGTTCTTTGAATATGATAAAATTGTAGAATAATAAAAACAATATTTATATTCACCTGTAAAATTAAGAAATATAACGCCAAAACAACCGATATAAGTACCACAGAAACCGGATAATATTTAGTTATTGCCAGAAAGAAGAAATTGAAAAACTAAATACTCAAGATGTAATTTCAATGAAGTCACGCGAAGCAATGTATTTTTAGTTTCAATAACCGGGTGGAATGAAAAACAACATCATGTACAGCCAGGTAATAGAAACTGTTTTAATTAGTTGCGGTCAGGGATTTGCTAGCGCTCGTTTTGTTTTCAAATCATTAAGACCTGACATTTTTTGCCTTCGTTTGGAAACTGATAAGCGCTTCAAATAAGAATATGAAATTAAACTAAAGTCGACAAACTGTTCATGTGCTCCAGGCGAGAAATGAAAACTTCCAACCCCTCGGATTGAGTGACGTTAAAAACACCTTGAACCGTGGATATTCGAAAACAAAGTACTTGAGGTTTGGGGGATACTTATTTTGCAGTTCATTGGCCAATCATGGCACACGCTGACGAAGCCAAGACACAAACAACTCGGCAATAGTACAAAATCTGCATGCACGGTAATATAAGTAAAAAACCTGTCTACAAGGGTCGACACGCAAAAATTATTTTCTTGTGTAGAAGTAGCTCATTTATTTACACTGTGTTGAGAAGAATTCATTTATTTATTGAAGTTTTTTTTTTGTCAATTTCGTCAACAAAAAGTTTTTTTTCACATAGACAAAGCAGTATTCCGTTGCTCGAGATATAATAGCTTTTTTCTTCTAATTTAAATTTTGTTAAGTGTTATTTGGAACGGGTATAAGCTGGCTTTCAGTTTCGGTCTCAACTCAGTTCAACTCAAGTCGGAAAATAGCGACCAAAAATACTTTCCACACTAGCTGATTTCAATTCCAAATTGACGAGAAAAAGATATCCACAGCACTTCTTATCATATACCAGATACGACAATAAGAGAATACAAGTTCCTGTTAATTTCCAACTCACAAAACCTTGGCGGTTAAACTGACCAGAACGTGGAAAATCGGCCTTTTAAATCTCTCTCCTCTTTCGGTGGAAATTTGAGATAGAAAGTGGTCTCACGAAGCCACGCCGACCTAATATCACAACGAGATATTGCGCCGAAACAACAGTCTGGATTAAAAACAATAAAAACAAAATAAAAATAAATAAAGGTATTCGGAAATTGCTTTTACCTTTTTCGAGAATGTACAGTATTCAGAATGGAATATTTACGTTTGCGTCATACGGGTGTTCCCGACATTTCTAATTTTGGGCGTTTGTAAAATGAATAAGGTCGATGAATTTGATCAAAAACTGAAACGCTTGTTTTAAAAGTAGGTGGCATATACAAATAGCACGAAAAAAAAATTTCACCCATTTTGCTGAATATACGACAAAACAAGAGGACTGGATTGGTAACCCAGAACCCTCAATTTAATAGATATGTATTTAAAAAGTGAAAGCAAAATAAAACTTGTCAAAGATAGAGCTGAGTGATACAAACTTGTCTGAATCTCGAATAATTATTACTGAATAACTCAACATGCTCAAGAATAATTACTGAAAATGCCCCAATCATAATCACGATCTTTTATCGATGAGCAAAAATCAAGCACATGCCGTTCTTATGCAGTTGATTGGCGGATTTCTGAGCTACTTAGGTTTAAATTTCATTCTTTTTTTCTTTCTCTTTCTTTTGTCATGAAACATCTGACCGCTTGCTTAACCTTGAATTTTTGTAGTTCAAGGACTTATCCTTCTGTTGCACTGAATGTTTTTATTCAGTATCATTATAATTAGTTAAGGGAGCTGTTTTTGTCACAGCCATGTGGTTCGAATGCAACTACCATTCCCAACTGAGTGCATTAGTAGTCCAGAGATCGTTCAACAGTGTTGATTCAAGTGTAGTTATTGTGCGATCGTACAAAGTTTAGATCCCTCCCCCCTCGGCCTCCCTTTCAGTGAATCTCGTACCCAGAGTCCTCGGTCTGTTTGATCAGCGGGTGGACGCCCGGAGAGACTCGAGAGACTCTGGGACAATGGAACGCCATTTTCCGAGAAAATCTGGGGTAAAACAATGGTGCAATAAAGCGCATACGACATCAAATCCCTTTTAATATTGTAGTCAATGTTTATAATAGCCTTGTTCAGCCTCACTTCGATTATTGTAGTGAGGTGTGGGGAAACTGTAACAGGGGCCTTTCTGATTGACTTCAAAAGCTTCAAGATCGGGCAGCCCGCATTTTGACAATCTCGCACCCAGAGTCCTCAGACTCTTTGGCCAGCGGTTAGTCGCCAGGACAGACTCTGGGATAATGGACCGGCCATTTTCCCAGAAAATCTGGGGTAAAACAATGGAAGCCGTTACGGGCCAGCCAGCCAATCAAAAAATTTGATTTTATTCCATTATCCCAGAGTCTCTCCTGGCGACTAACAGCTGGCCAAAGAGCCTGAGGACTCTGGTTAAGAGATAGGCATTTTGATGAAAGCTCATGACAGTAATTTGAATGAATTGTTCCTGGCACTACGGTTGCGAGAACTATGGCATCAAAGATTAAAAAAGAAATCTATTATGTTGTACAAAATCTTACATGACATGACGCCTGAATATTTAAGATCTAGTTTTGTTTTTCGCGATAGTGTGAATTCTTATCATTTGAGGAATACTGAAAACGCGCTAGCTCTTCCAAACCCCGCACTGATTATCTAAAGAGAAGTCTTTCGTACAGTGGAGCTCAGTTGTGGAACAGTTTACCCCTGGAATTGAGACAAGCGACTTACTTGAGAGATTTTAAGAATAAATTGAGTCGCCACAGTTTTAAGTAAGTTTTAAGTAGTTTAGGTAAGATTTTAAACAAGGCCTCCAAGAAAAGCAGCCTTCATTGTTTTTTTGTTTTTATTTTTTATTCTCTTGTGATTGTATTTAAGTAGATAGAGATGATAATTAATTAAGCTGATGGAAATAACGTGTATAAATAAAGTTATCTTATCTTATCTTAAGCCGTTACGGACCAGCCAATCAAAAAAATTGATTTTTTCCATTATCCCAGAGTCTCTCCTGGCGACTAACCGCTGGCCAAAGAGCCTGAGGACTCTGGGTACGAGATTGCCTTTCAGTTAGCTCATTTCATAAGAACACTGGACTGCATGCTGAGCGGAAGATCGTGGGCTCATGCTGGCTGTGTTCTCAACATCCGCCTCCGCTTGATCGCATCACCACACAACCCAGCTCCACACATTTATTGAAAAAGACAAGGGAACGTCGTAGTGCGCGGTGCTCTGGTCTATCCTATCTCAGGGCTTCGTGGAGGCTGGGCGATGGGCTGGATAACAAAACTCACAACAAACCAACCAACCAACCAGCCAAAAAAATGCTCAGCGACCGCTTCATTTGAACGGCCACCTTTAATTATAACAGCCTCAAACGTTCAGCTGAACCGCTGTAAAACTTGCTAGGATTAAAACTGAACCGGTACATGCCTGTAACAAAAACCGCAATACTGCGAAAAAAATCGGCAAACACCGCAATGCCGCATCGAAAATCCATAGAATACCGAAACTGGATTTAAACATATTTATTTACCGTAAAAGCTCCATTAAGCCCCCCATCTAGGATCGAGGCATCATAGGGTCGAGGCAAAGATTGCGCACTTTACCAAGGGCGCCTTGCCTTTGCCTAGATGGTGTGCCAATTGATCAAGTGAGCTCTTTAAAATCTCTTGGCGTTTATATTGATGAAAACCTCTCTTGGAATACTCACATTGACCAGCTATCTAAGAAAATTTCATCTGGTATTGGGGCACTAAAACGTATCCGTTCTTTTGTCCCTCCAGCGACTCTGCACTCTGTCTTTAATAGCTTAGTTTTGCCGCATTTCATTTACTGCAGTGTTGTTTGGGATTCCTGTAATATAACGCTCTCAAATAAATTGCAGAAACTACAAAACCGCGCTGCTCGTGTGTTGACTTTTTCCAACTTTGACTCTAATGTGGATGATTTATTCGCCAAACTTGGCTGGCGAAAAACTAAGCATTCAAAAGCAGATGCAGAAAGCCATAACGCTATTTAAAGTGTCTATATCGTCTTCTGGTTTTTGGTGGTTCTGGTATTTACATAAGGAGTAGATAGCTGTTCAAAAAGGTTTTTTCAAATTCCGCCGTGTTTTTGCCCTGAAATCGTCGTTCAAATTTCCCGCTTGAGCCACGCCCATCAAACTTGACCGAGCTAGTAAGGGGCATGGGTATATTCCTGATCTGACGTCACAAACTGCTTTGCATGCATGTTTACAAAGACTTAATGAGGTGCAAATCAGTTTGTGACGTCAGATCAGGAATAGACCCACTCCCCTTACTAGCTCGGTCAAGTTTGATGGGCGTGGCTCAAGCGGGAAATTTGAACGACGATTTCAGGACAAAACCACGGCGGAATTCGAAAAAAATTTTTTGAACAGCTATCTACTCCTTATGTATGTACCAGAACCACAAAAAAATAGAAGACCATATAGACACTTTAAGTCTCTACATGGTCTCACTCGCGCCTATCTAAGTAATCTATTTACATTACTAAATGATGTAAGCTATTCTCTGAGAGTCTCTGTGAACAAACTTACTGTTCCATTGCCCCGTACTAATTTTCTCAAAAACAGTTTAAGCTATAGCGGTGCGGTACTGTGGAATAGCTTACCTTCTGATGTACAGCAAGCAGAGTCCCTTGACTCTTTTCTGTATAAACTTAGCAATTGTACTCTTTTCTCAGACACGGCATTCATGTAAAGCAGTTTATTTTTAGTAATTAATTCCTAGACAAAGTTGTAATAAGGCATAGGATTTTGTAAATTTTACTGATGAATTTTACCGTATTAAAATAAAGTTATCACTCAATCAATCAATCATCTCTATTAACCCCCTCTCTATAGTCGGTTTTTGTTGTAAGCCCCCCCCCCCCTCTTTAATAAGCCCCCCGCCCTTTGGGACATGAGATTTTGTAATTAGTCTCTCCTATTCCCTCTTACGCAATCCACTTTATGAGGCCCAGTTGGTTTGTTTTAAACAAGTATACACTAACACATAATACTGTTTGCTGCTCCGTATTAAATGTTTCACTGCAGTTCATTGGGTTTTGTACAAAAACTATTTTAAGACGAAAACGAAGGGTTAAGATTTGAAATAACCCCTCCCCCTCTCTATTAAGCCCCCCGTCAATGAGGACTGACATTAAATAAGCCCCACCCCCCCCCCCCACCCCGAGGGGCTTTTATTTGCCTTTTCATAATATTTACAAGTAATACACCCAAGTTAGTGGCGAGGAGACCTCAGTTTATTGTTGTCCACAAGTTGCATCTCGCCATATTGTTCAGAATTATTAGTATTCGTTCGCGTTGTTTAAGAATAGCAATATTCCTGACAAAATAGCAGACGGGTACCCCTTGGGATGTTTAAATAACAAATTAAAATCATCTTAGGCTTACCTCGACTGTTACACTTATTCAACTTGAAACAACTGCAACACCTGCGCGTGAACGCCCCCTGCGCGGTGCCTGGTAAGCCCCAATGCCCCCCTCATGCATGTTACACCGATCCGGTGTGAACGAAGCCTACCGGTGTAACTTTAGTTACCGTACAATGTGAACGCAGCTTAAGGTAAAATACATGTATGGTTCTCCTTTTGCACCAAAACACCAGCACCTTAGCAGAGATATACATGCTGTCAATGTTGAAAGAATTTTGATCGTCAGTAACCTTGCGACTAGGTATAAACAACCACCCCATCTTTTAAAACTGACGACCAGGGCGTAGAATCTTTTTTGCTCATTACACGAAATCACAGCGTTTGTCCGGCCAGCTGAACTCGTACGTCAGGTTCGTCATTAAGATCAGTGGCAGCCTCTTTAAACACCTCCACAGTGGCTTTGTCAAAGTTTGTAAAGCGAACAAGATCAACGGAGCTCTTGGGCTCAGCACGGAAAAACTCCAGCGCCGAAGAGAAAAGAACCTTAGCGCAGCGCGCTTTAGGGAAGCCAAATATTCCACTACTTATAGCGGATACAGCTACGCTGGAGAGCTGCCGTGAGTGACACTCGTACAGGGAGTTGAACAAAGCGTTTCGAAGGCTGTTGTCTTCGTCTTTTTGGCCTCCTTCCCACACTGGGCCTAGTAAATAAAGGAGATAAAACAAACATACGCGCAATGAGAGAAATACGATTAATGGATGAAAGATGTAGTTTCAGTTAATTGAAAGGATGGATGGACGGACAGACAAAGAAACAGATCGATGGATGGACGGACAGAGGGTGGGACGGACGGACCGCAGACGGATGGGGGGAGAGACGGACGGATCGACCGCAGACGGACGGGCGGACGGATGGGCGGGCGGGCGGACGGACGTGGATGACTGACTGAAATGAGTGTGGTGGAGAGAATGATGATCACCGCACTCCTCTATGCGAACGGCACAGGTGGTCAAAGACGTGCACCAATAATACAATGCGTATAGCTGTCACAGGCACTTTCACTACTACAACAATACTATTGCATCTAATTCTACTACTATCACCACCAACTTCTTCAAGAAACTAGTTGAATATAGTCTGTATGGAGACGTGTTGTATGATTTTAATACTTGGAGCGCGTAGCGCAGTGTGCTACGCGCGCTGGCGCGCTTGGCAAGCGCTCCCCATGCAGCATCTTTAAAATATTCTTTCTATTCCAGTTTTTACTTTGAAAACCTATGGAGCAGGGTCTTTCTCCGTGGCTGCTCCGAAACTATGGAATGTTTCTCCATTGGACATAACAAACAGCTCCTCAATGTCCGTTTTTTTTTTAATAAATTTAAAACTGTTTTTTTTTTTAAGATAAAGCATTTTTGTGATGATGTATTATTCACCGTTATGAACTTTTTTTAATATTAGTTTTTAACCTAATGTTTATTAGCTTTGATCTTTCTTGTAAATCGCCTTTGAACGCTTTAACAGAGCTGTCATTGAGGGCCGGGGACCGGGGATTCTCCCGGCCATTTTTGATAATAACGACCTTCAGATCGGACTACGAGTACGAGATCGAGTACGAGAATGAGTTTTCAATTCCTAGTCGCAAGTTTAGATTATAATGTATGACACCAACTCTCGTTCCTAGAGCCTCATTCTATTCTGTTTAACAACACTGAGGAGCAAGGCCTCTGAGAACGCAGCCGTTTTGAAATTTGAAAGTCGTAACGTACTCGTACTCAATCTCGGACTCGTAGTCTGATCTGAAGGTCGCTAATTCTGGACTGACTAGATCCCCGGCTACTTTCATAGAAAAACAGCATATTTAGTATATGACAACAGCTGGATTCCCCGGCTACTTTTTACACATCCCCGCCTACATTAAAATTTAGTGACAGCCCTGCTTTATAGGATACTGGCGTTCTATAAAAAGTAAATGAAATAAAACAGGTAACCTGTAAACAAAAGGCTACACAGTTCTTACCCACAGTATGGATGACTATCTTACATGGAAGATTTCCAGGCCCGGTTACTGCAATCCCACCTGTCTTCACGGGGCCGTTCTTTGCTACATACTCGTCACTTTCAACTTGTATTTGATTGCCGCCACTTTTAACGATGGCACCAGCAACCTGTTATGACGACAGATAGATCACGATTCATTTCCAATAAGTTTATGTTGTTGGGCCACAAATTTTCCAACAAAACAGCAAAAAAGGAGAAAACAAGCAAGAAATATCAAAAACGAAAACAGGAAGAAGGAGGAGAAGAAAAAGAAAACAAAAAACAATCAAACTTGTGAATATTAAGAACATGTCAGTACAATTTTGGAATGTTTAGAAGTTCATTCAGGTTTAAAAGTATTGTATTGGAAATTTTCAGCTATCTACACTGTAACTAAGGATGGTTTTGCCGATGTATTTGGGAGTCCTGGACATTGGAATAAGACCATTGTTAAAACAATGCACAGCAATAGTCCAAAATGTCTCGACAGTACATCCCTACATACGTTCGTACATTGTTGTGAGCAAAATCAATTGTATGGCTAATCATCTTTACAATTTCTGTTACAAAACTACACGAAAAATTGAAAGCTTTTTTCTAATAAAAGTATGAACATCATTTGCTAATTTGAGCTGTCCCCACAAGAACGAGGTCCTCCAAATTAACATAATTATAAAACCATAATTAGTAATACACTGTACATTCAGAATACCTTTTTTTGGTTTTTAATAACACATAATAATATATCTACCCCCAAACCTATCTGTTACCACTCAGGGGTGGGGATGCACCCCCCTCCCCCCCCCCCCACCTTTCTTCCTGTATTTAAAAAAAAAGTTACTGTAACCAACTGACTTTCAAGTAGTATTGTGCATTAGGTGGTTTTATTATATTTTAGTTTTAATAGTTTTAGAGCTTTTCTTATTTCAAATACCAGTACGCACTTTTTACTCTCTTTGCAATTTCTTCGGCCCCCTCTTTTGGGATTTTCAGGATCCGCCCCTGATCACACTCACGCTTGCCTCTGTTAACTAACTTACCCCTCCACCATGCTTTAACCAAGAGTTTGCTGCATTCACAATCGCATCGACATTCTCCTTTGTCAAGTCATTTTGTACAACTGCAGTACCAAGGCAGAAGATAAACAGGACAAAAAAATAAGGATCTAAATATACTCCAATAATAATTAATCAGTGCTACCAAGAGGCATCCTATTATGCCTCTTGGTGCTACCATATATATGTAAGTTAGTATTGTGGGAAGCAAGGGTGAATCTGGTACAGACACATTTTTCCAAAATCAGGCTGGTCAGATTGTGACTTTATAACTCATTTTGTGAATAATTGGCATCATTGAATTCCCCATCATTGAAATTTAAGTTTATTTGTAACTTAATTCAAACTATCAACAGGGAAGGAGGTTAGCAGCACTTTTTTGGCCCAAAAAAAAGTTGACAAAAAAATAATAATAAGAGGAGTGATTGATCTGCTCAATTAAACTGTGACTTTTCTTTAGTAGGAAGACATATTAATTATAAATGCTTCAAAGAATAGTGTTCAAATGTTCAGTTACATTAACCTCAATTATGGCCATAACCAGCATTTTTGAAATTTGAACCAAGTTTTGAAATTTACTTGTCAGTTTTGAACACTGGCAGTGAGATTTCACAACTTAAAAAAATTAATATATTAAAAAATAATTAAAATATCCCCACTTTCAATATTATTAAGTACTGAGTGACATAAATTTCATTCCAATGACTGAAACAAAAATAGCCAAAAGCCCAGCAATGCATGCTAATTTTTTAGTCACAAACAAACAAATCTCCTCAGACAGGTGCCCAGGCATCCTGCGGATGCCATGTTTAGAAGAAATTCAAGGAAAAGTCACTTAATGTCTTATAATTTTATGGCAAAACATGCCTCCTGGATGCCCAGTTTTCAATGTCTGGCTAAAAGCCCATTTGTAACTAGCCTGCATTAAAACAATAAAAGACAATTAAATTATTTTACTGTCTTTTATTGATTAAACAATTTTATTTTATTGTTTGGTACCTTCTATTCTCTTCTGTGCTTTCTTCTCAACTGGCAAAAATATTACAGCAGCATGAACTGTGCCCTAAAAACATACAAACACAGTCATCTCCTTTGAGGACTAACTGATTGTGGATGTAAAATCCTCACTTAGTTCCATGTCAATTTGCATAGAATCTGCAAAAAAAGATTGACTGGCTGAGGTTTAATATGGTGGACAGCTACATGTAGCTCTGTGCATGTAAATCTTAGCGAGGGGTGGATATACATTTGGTGGATGTTATGAATTTATTTATAAATTTATTTTTTGGCCCAAATGAGGGGGCATGTACTAAAACCAGGAACACCAGAACACTGGAACACCGGAACACCAGAACACCGGAATGCCAGAACGCCGGAACACCAGAACGCCAGAACACCGAATTTGACAGTGTTGTTTTGTTTTCCGATTAAAGACCATGTAAAAAATGAAATGTAAATGTAATTTGTTTACCCACGTATAACGAAAGAGCTTAGAGCTCGTTATAAAGTTTATGTGTATAAGATCGAATTATAATTTAGAAGTGTTGGTCTTTGTGGAGGGAGCAAAACCGGAGAAAAACAAACAACAAACTCTACCTTCATATGACGGCGGGTCTGGGGAGCGAACCCGGGTCACATTGGTGGGATGCGAGTGCATTCCACCATTCCAGCTCCCCTTATGTGATCACAGTCTCAAGAAATTTTCAAATGGTCACGTGAATACCCGAAATGCATGATGGTCATTTTGGTGTATAACCACTGAAATCTGTTAATCTTGTTAATTTGTTCAACGTCCCCTTTGGCTTCTTAAAACAGTAAAAAAGCCTAATGATAGGGGCTTGTAATTGAAAAAAGTTAAAGTGCTACTACGATCAATAAATCACTCGTCTTTTTTCTTCAAGTTTCGAAAGTGTGTTTGCTTAACACTTGACTCACGAAATTTCAAGCTTTAATTTCAAACAGAAGACTGTTTACTTTGAGTACAACTTTTTAATTTAACGGTCCGCCATTACTCACGTTCATAACTGACCGATTAGGCCTCGGAGAGCTGGATCCAGATAAAACGACGTCTTTTGCTCACTGGTTTAAAATTGCAGTGTGTGAATGCAGCTTATTAAGGTAATTCCCCTGAAAAGGATGTTCTATTAAGATTTTTTTCAGACTTGGCACAATTGATAGTTATGCATAGGACATTGAAAAAATGCAATAAAAAGATGGGGTCACCATGCTTGTTTTCGCCCTGCATACTCATTGTTCTAAGTGTTTTTACGGAGTTGTGCGAGAAATGTTCGAAGCATAAACAACTGAAGAAAGCTGTTATTTTGTAGCAAAAACTATGAATAGTAGTGAAAACTAGAGCCTAATTGTTTTTCTGGGCTATATTCGTTTAGTAAATTGTGATTTCAAATTGCCCGATCTTGCGAATAATGTGAGGAAATTGGACCACTTCGTCATCATCTCAAACTCCTCCCTGGCTCCAAACACAGAGTTTCACCCCATTTATATATAAATAATTCAACTTCTACTATTAAACTTTTTTTCTCCTAAAAATATGTTTTTCGTGTGCCTATTACGAGTACATTACAACAATAAAAAAGGGGGGTCACCGTGCTCGTTTCTTTACAACACAACGACAAAGGGAAATTTTCGACTGAAAAAGCTCAATGTCAAGGCAAATTCGCAATGTTTCTAGTGTACGCGCGCACGAGCGTGCGCTGAATGACACCATAAATTATGCGCAGTAACGATGCGCCATGCAATTGAGAGGAATCACCTTAAGTATGCAAAACACGAGTTTGAGAGTCTGAAAGCTCAAAATTCCTGTGCTGCATACTAAATCAGCCGGGTTTACAC
Organism: Pachyseris speciosa; assembly: GCA_016490735.1. NCBI lineage: Eukaryota > Metazoa > Cnidaria > Anthozoa > Scleractinia > Pachyseridae > Pachyseris > Pachyseris speciosa. The sequence goes on from JAEMWC010000194.1 coordinate 85,400, forward strand.
ACACTGCATTCTTACGCTTGTGAGCTTTCTACGTCATGTCCTCGATCCAGTTCTCTCAAGATTTTGAAGTTAGTAACGGCGGACACTAAATAGAAATATTTCAGTCAAAATAAAAAACTGACTTCTCCAAATTAAAGTTTCAAATTTCGCGAGTCGGTTGTTAAGCAAACACACTTTCGAAATTTGGAGAAAAAAGACGAGTGATTTTTTGATCGTAGTAGCACTTTTAAATATTTCTTTAAAAGCTACAACTTCCTTCTACGGGAGTGAAATTTTGCGCCTGAGATTGGGGGGGCTTCCTTTTCGTTTCTTTATTTTTTCCTTTCTTTACCTCTTTACCTGCTTATTTCTTTATTTCTTTATTTCTTTATTTTTTATTTATTCATTCTTTCTTTCTGTCTTTTTACTTTTTATGTTTTAGTGCCTGCTTCTAAGCTCTTTGTGTTATGTGGGTAAACAACTTACATTTTACATTTTATTTTTTACATGGTCTGTAATGGGAAAACAAAACAACACCATCAAATTTGGTGTTCCGGTGTTCTGGCATTCCGGTGCTCCAGTGTTCCGGTGTTTCTGGTTTTAGTACATGCCAAATGAGGGACTTTAATGTAATAAAGATTTACAGTATGCATGCTTCAGGTGTCACGCATCAATTGAATTCTCTTAAATGAGTTTTACAAAACCCAGTGAGCAGTCCTATATACATGTTACATCATCGCTGCCATGCTGGTGGACTTTGACAATTAAGATCTCACATTAGCTCCTTTTGTTTGTCCACCAGCATTTGTACATTTCATCATTGTTATCTGTGTCTCTAGAGATTGACTGCAAGCCACCTATTAGACAAACTGTCAATTTTTTACCATCAGCTGGACAGGAGCATTGCAATTTGCAATAGACTTCCTGGGAGTGTGTGCGTAGACATGGAAATTGCCAAACCAGAAAAATAAACCACTTTCTACTGAATTGATAAGATGAACTCAATGATCACTGAGTTTTGCTAAAACAGTCAGCCGATTAATACTCTCAGTTACTACAATTATGATCGTTGGCTCAGGGTTTTGCTCGTCATCTAAAGACGCCCTTAGAAACCAAGAGCCAACCCTTTATTATCGTTAAATATAAACTAGAAAGCTTGAACTTTTTCTGCCTCTTATATTAATTTTTACTTTAAGTTTTCAGCAAGCTGCTTGAGCATGCATTAAAGCTTAACTTAAGAGTTAATTTTAAGTGAGAGTAAACTCAAATTTAAACTCTTGTTGCTCCCACCACGGGTGTCTGGAAAACTCAGACCTAGAAAACTCAGACCTCAGACCTCAGACCTAGAAAACTCAGACCCCCCCAATCTGGAAAACTCAGACCCCCTCAAAACTATACAAATTTTTAAAGTCAAATAAACGTGGGCAAAATGAATTATCGCCGTTCAGTGTGCTGAAATGTTACACCCTCTATTTATCGCAGATAACAAACACTTCACCTTTGTCGTCTCATGTTATTATAATCGGCTCTGGAGCACGAGACCTAGAAAACTCAGACCCCCCCAAACTGGAAAACTCAGACCCCTCAAAACTATACAAATTTTCAAAGCCAAATAAACGTGGACAAAATGAATTATCACCGTTCAGTGCGCTGAAATGTTACACCCTCTATTTATCACAGATAACAAACACTTCACCTTTGTCGTCTCATGTTATTATAATCGGCTCCGGAGCACGAGACCTAGAAAACTCAGACCCCCCAAACTGGAAAACTCAGACCCCCTCAAAACTATACAAATTTTCAAAGTCAAATAAACGTCGGCAAAATGAATTATCGCCGTTCACGAGGGGGTCTGAGTTTTCCAGTTTGGGGGGGTCTGAGTTTTCTAGGTCTCGTGCTCCGGAGCCGATTATAATAACATGAGACGACAAAGGTGAAATGTTTGTTATCTGCGATAAATAGAGGGTGTAACATTTCAGCGCACTGAACGGCGATAATTCATTTTGCCCACGTTTATTTGACTTTGAAAATTTGTATAGTTTTGAGGGGGTCTGAGTTTTCCAGTTTGGGGGGGTCTGAGTTTTCTAGGTCTCGTGCTCCGGAGCCGATTATAATAACATGAGATGACAAAGGTGAAATGTTTGTTATCTGCGATAAATAGAGGGTGTAACATTTCAGCGCACTGAACGGCGATAATTCATTTTGTCCACGTTTATTTGACTTTGAAAATTTGTATAGTTTTGAGGGGGTCTGAGTTTTCCAGTTTGGGGGGGTCTGAGTTTTCTAGGTCTCATACTCCAGAGCCGATTATAATAACATGAGACGACAAAGGTGAAGTGTTTGTTATCTGCGATAAATAGAGGGTGTAACATTTCAGCGTAATTCATTTTGCCCACGTTTATTTGACTTTAAAAATTTGTATAGTTTTGAGGGGGTCTGAGTTTTCCAGATTGGGGGGGTCTGAGTTTTCTAGGTCTGAGGTCTGAGTTTTCTAGGTCTGAGTTTTCCAGACACCCCTCCCACCACGTGGAATTCAATATTTCAGGACCGTGCACCTTCTACAATAGACACGTTTGCAACCAGTTTAAGCTATGCATAATTTGTCCGTCCAGTGAGCTTGACAACAACAAAAAATACTTGTTGAGTGCGCAGCAGCAAGTTACAACAACTGAACTTGTTTTGAAACTTTGAATGACACTGAATAAATGAATACAAACCCCTGAATGACATCTGATACGAACGAGCGCTCTGCTGCTACTTATGACTGCTCTGACGAAAGAAAGACAGGCTCTAGATCTGTGGTAGGCCATGTCCTACGGCTAAAACAAACACTATGCCTCGACCATGATACATGTCGCACGTAACGTAAACGGGATATTTTCGTTGCATGTTTTTTTATTTTTTTGGGACCAGGGTGTCAGCGTTAACAGCTGCGCTAAAAAGTTCACGTTATGTAAAACGTACTGTAGTATACCCTCAAATTTTAAAACAAGTAAATTTTGAACGATCAGAGTTGATCAATAGCTATCAATTGAAAATAAAAACTATGTCGGTCCTAAGTTAGCTTGTTCAGCAATTACTGCTGTAGGTTGTTAGGAAAAGACATATTTATAGTCGTTAGAGTAACGTGAAAAAGTGACCTCGACTGTGATCGATTAATAGTTTTAGCAACAGTGATCTTTTCGAGAAAAAAGGTGGGACCACACGAGGGGACATGTTGCAGGAACATGTTGTTGCAACATGTAGCAGGGACAAAATCGTGTTAATTACGTACTGAGGGACATGTTGCAGGCATATGTAGCAGGGACATGTAACAGGGACCAAATCACAGAGTGTGCACACTTGTGAAAAAGTTCGCGTCAAGTACGCACTGAGGGACATGTTGCAGGGATATGTTTCAGGGACATGTTGCAGGGACACATCCCCTCGTGTGCGTTGACACCTTTTCCACTCGTGCAACATGAATTTTGTGCAGAATGTGTCCCTGCAACATATCGCACGGAGTTCAACTTGTTGAACTTCATGGGACATGTTGCGGGGACAAATTTTGCACAAAATTTATGTTGCACTAGAGAAAAAGTGTCAACATACACGAGGGGATGTGTCCCTGCAACATCTACCAGGGATATGTTCCAGCTATAAGAACCGTGCTGTAACACAAAAGTGGCGGCTGTACCACTGATGTTTGACTTTTAATTTTCTGTCAGTGAAGCACGGCAACTTCAGGGCCCGCCCAACAAGTTTGAAAATGGGGGTGGGGGGTGGGGAGTGGGGCTCACTTCGAACGCGTCAGCGTGAGTCCACCAGGGGTTCCGGGGCATGCTCCCCCTGAAATTGTTTAAATTTAAGTCCTCTGAAATGGCTGGAAATTCGTTTAAAACTAACATGGTATGGTGAAACTTATATACAGCAACAAAAAAGTGGTGTTTTAAAAGAAGAATTTAATTACCTTTTCGCTTAACTGATCACCTTTCAGTAAAACGTCAAATAGAAATGTAACTTCGATTTTTTTTAGTATTACTTGCTTTTTACTGTTTAAAAGTTGAGGGGAGGGGCTTGAGCCCCCCTCCCCCAGCCCCTCCTCCTGCGCGGTCCCCGAACTTGCAGTTTACTTGCTAAGCTTTGTACATAATAAAAGCGATTCTCGACTGTGATTCCGGATAGATTGATTCCAGTTCGGCCGGTATTTTGTGCGTCCAGGAAAACGGTTCTTTTTTTGGTTTCCTGTACTCGTGCTATCAGCTTCAACAAGACCAGAAATTTTAACTCTGTTCCCTTGTTCCCGTCCAAAATTACACCTTGTTCCCTTGTTACCCTTTCAAGATTAAATTTTATCTCTTATTCTTTGCATATACGTCCTAATTAACCAATCTGAACAAAACAAAATAACTGATTGAAGGTCTACAGTGTTGCTGATAAATTTTGATCATTATTTCTGTTATATTTTTGACTTTGTGAAAGTATTTCGTAACAAAAATTAAAACAAATCGTAATAGACACGAAAGATGGCAACAAAAACTTGCCAAAGAAATCAGTAAACAGCAGAAAATCTTCTATCACCCCCACGTTAATGTAAAAAACGTAGGGCCTTGTAATTTTTTGTGTTTGTTCCCCTGTTCCTTAACCTATTTGATGTTCCCTTGTTCCCTACGATTTTTTTGCTTTGTTCCCGTGTTCCCATTGCCAAATTTCCCGTGTTCCCTTGTTCCCCAAAAACCCCTGGGGGACCCTCAGCAGTAGTCCAGCTCTGACTTTCCTTTACGATCACTGGATTTTCAAAAATTTCCTGAATTCCCACCATTTTGGAAAAACAAGATAAAAAGATTTTCAAGGACGTCATCTCAGTGCGTCTTTCTAGATTATGGGCAATGGCCTATAAAGATGACCAAAAAATACGGCCAGACTTCCCCAGCTCGTACTGCCGAATTTTCCGTACCAAAAAATTAGCTGACAGATTTGCTACAAGAGATAATGCCGAATGGCAAGGTTGCTATTATTTTTTAGCCTTGCTTCGAGACTACTAGGAGGGCGCCTTTAAATGTCTTTTATCTGTGACGTGTCAAGATGACATTTGGGAATTGCGTGACAGCATGCTGGTCTGCGCTCTGTACTGTCTGAGGAAACGCGCATTTCTTCGTTTATGGCGGCCATGTATTCTCTGGCCCTACTCGTCTTGTACCTAAGTCTCGTTACGCCAAGCATAGCACAACACAAGAAGAAGGTACTCGTCCTCGGAGGAGATGGCATGTTGGGGAGTGAAACGGTTGCCCGATTGAAGCTCAGGGGACACCAAATCACCATTTTGCATCGAGGGACGTGGTACTGGGACTCGTCCCTTCGAATAAAGCCATGGGTTAACTTTGTACAGTGCGATCGAGATCGGTTCAAAGAGTGTGCTGATAAATTGGGTGATATTACAAGAGAAAAAGGCATGTTCGATGCGGTGATCGACTTCAGTGGCTACAAACCGAGCCATATCAAGGTAAACAGTCGTCCTTTGTTGCATTTCCAGTTAAACAATTTCACTTTGTTTTGACTTAATCTCGTGCATGATCGCACTTAAAGGAATCTTGATTCCATTGCTATAACATGCGCACTAAATTCCTGGAATATTTGATCTCTGACGGGTGTTAGTGTATCAATGAAGAAGGAAAATGTAGACGAGTACGGTACATATTTTTAGATTCACCGAAATTGAGTCGGTCTGAGTAGCGATTGCGTGACATTCAATTGCTTGTCACACTTGCCTCACTTGCTTGAAAGGTTACCTTGCAATAATGAAGAGATTAAAGTAACCTGTAAATTCAGATGAAAATTCAGTCAAAATAACTAGAAAATTCAGATGGAAATTCAGTCAAAATATTAAACGCACTCTTTACAGAAGAACAAACATCTTGCAGATTTTAAAAAGCAAAATCCATAACCCTAACGCGATCAGTGAGGCCATCGAACCGAAAATAGGTGAGAGTGTTGCGGCGAGAAATGTTGTTGAAAGGGTACAATTTCAAGAATGTGCGGGCAGATGGGGGCAACTACCTCCCTCGTTACGATTTCGTTCGGCGAGTTGTATATTCCCAGATTCTTCAGTTTAGCTTGTGAACGCAGTCCTCTCTCCTGACCTTGAGCCGGTTGCCACTCCGCAATCACCAGACGTTCATGGAACTCTTCGCTGTATTAATTTCCTCGTTCATTATGACTAAACTCTAATAAGGCCGAAGCATTGGTGCTAAGTGCGAAGCTGAGTGCGTGAAAAGTGAACGTAGCTACCCAGCTGCCAGCGACGTTTGTGGCGTGCGCTTGCAAGCACAACCTAGATTTTCTCACTCAATGGGTAGTAATTTTGCGCGTTAAGATTGGCTACTCCGATGCTAGATAGATGTGGTAAGATTTTTCATCACCTGATGCTTTTGCGGAATGGTTCGCCCTGCTTCCACCAGAGATGTATGGAAAGATGGACCACTGCACCACTACGTTGCCTTCTTTTTGCTATGAGATCATCTGGTTCAGTTGACATTAACTAATGCTTGATTTGGTATTCACCCCATCATTATCATGGATTTAGTCAGGGGCACCCGACGACAACTTTCGGTAGATATCTGTTCGGTGGAGGGTAATTCGCCTTGGGTTTTCGGCGTCGAATAAAGAGTGCACTCGGATTTTCGTAACCAAAACGTGGCCTAAAATATTCGCAATTGGGAAATCATAGCTCCTGAGATTTTCGGAAAGGTCGTAATTGCTGTATTTGGCAGTCAAAAACGTCAGCTAGCATTTTCGGAAAGAAAATAGTTCTCTAGAAAGCCCGTGCAAAGTTCATTTCAGCTTGCATTTTCTCAAAGTAAGATTTTGTTCCCTAACATTTTCGGGCAATGAAATTTTCAGCTAGGGAATCCGAACAGATAAACTTTTTCTAGCTTATGAAAACATATCTTTAAACAGACTTCAAACACCATAAGGTACTTAAAAATGCCTTTCTACAGCTTTTGGTTGTTTTGGCTCGTTGGGTGCCCCTGATTTAGTGCTCAATTGTTTTTCCTCAAATTTGTGAGAATCAAAGTCAGACTGAAGCCGCGGCTAAACGAAGTTTTCTCGCTTGCACAGGTGACCCAGTGTTGCGTAAAACGACGCGTTGCCCGTAAGCGGATGAAATCGCACCCATACAAGGGCAATGCGACAAGCCAGTATTTAGCGCGAAAAAACCTCAACTCATTGAAGTTACGAATGCTTCCCTGCGATTTGTTTACATCTACCGCGTGATGGTGGATACAATTGTGACTTTTATCGATCCCAAGTGGAATGACAAAATAAAACAACAACAACAACAAAAACGCGTCCATTGTTCAGAAGCAAAACCTCACTGGGGCCAAGTCATCTTTATTTAGGTAGGGTGGCCCTTTCAGCACAAGGCTGGTATCAATAGTGGCCCTATATAACGTGAGGCCGTTAGTCCGTCACCGTTTAAGGGCACCGTTTTAATCTCTTTTGGAACAATTTTGTGCTAAGTTCGCCATATTTCTTTGGGGTCTTTTTCTTCCGCCAATTGATTAGAATAATAATTGCTTTTCTCTTTGCGCATTCTCGGGGTGACTGTGTTACGCAGTCGTTTATGATTGCTCCAATGTGGCTCTTTGTTTGTAGTTAGAACCTTTTTGTGATGGGGCGTAGCCAGGATTTTTCAAAGGAGGGTCACACTGTGACATTTGCAGGCCAAGATATCGTCATGACGTTTTCGCCACCTGAGTGTTGTAGGTTGTTTGCTTAAAAAAAGGCTTACAAAGAGGGGGTCACGGGCACTCCAGGACCCCCCTAGCTACGCCCTCGTCTTGCATACGTTTCTTCAGGTCGCTTGTTAGCCACGGCACTGAAAATCCGCGTACTCGACGCGTAACAATAGGTGCGTGTTTGTCTGTAGCTGTTAAGAATAAATCTTTGAAGGCGTTCCAGCTTGCCTCTATTGTCTCTTGAAGTTCAACGATTTCCCACGTGATGTGTCCTAATTCTTCACGGAACAATAATACCACACAAGTGAATAGTGCTTTTCGCGCGCTCGATTGGTTAATCAGAGGTTGAAGTCCTGAATTTTTTTCAGGCTTCTTTTCGCAATTGCATAAATTGCGTTCACAACTGCGAGGATCATTCTTCATTTGATCGGAGGTGATTAGCAAGTACTATTCACCTCCGAGCAGCCGGCGCGCAAGATTTTACAATATCCGACCGCTTGTCGGTATCCTCCACTTCGGTGAATAATTGTTAATTATTTACCTCGACCCGAAAAATTAAATGTCCACCATTATCCATCTCAACTAAAATGAATTACTGTTAACTGTCGGCAATCTTGAAAAAAAGCCATGATGAAATTATTGAATCAGTTCGTAAGGTTCGCATTTGGAAATTAATTGTCTCCCACTAACTTTTCAAGTTGATAGCAGGTTTTCTATTTTCTTTCTTTTTCAGGACTTCATGAAGAAGATGCGCAGCAGGATTCGGCGGTACATTTACATTAGCACTGATTCTGTGTACGAGGTCTGTAAGGAACCTTCTCAGGACGGTCCCACGCTTGAAGAGGATGCGGTGCGTCCGGACGATCCAAAAGAGAGAGAGGCATATGCTAAGAGGGACCCCTACGGGAGCAACAAGCTGGATTGTAAGTAAGATTTTATTAACTTTATAGACCACCAACTTCTGTGGACCTCTTCTCGGACACTGTGAAGAAAAGATCGGTTGATCATTTTAGAGTCGAACCTCCGCTTGCGGTCACCTTTGGTAAGCGGACGCTAACATACCACGGTCCCGGGAATTTCTCCGCGCAAACCTTTATTTAAAACTTAAATTCCTGTAAGAGGACTCCTCCCTTAACGTAGCTCCTACCGGTTTCCAGCATTTTATATTTTCAAGCACTATTATTTTGATGGATCATTACTACCGATCTTTATACGTTGCGACCTTTTAAGTGGTATCAAAGAAATGCCCGGTCATTGGTGAACAAGTTACGAAACTAAGTTTTTTTGACATAACAGGTTACCATAGCAACACCTTAACCTGTAAAAAAACGCCCCTAATTTTAGCTTTAAGCGACAATAAATAAAAAACGAGCTCGGTGACCCCCACTTTTCATTTTCGGGAAATAATTAGCATAACAAAATAAACTTTTTCCCAAGTTAAAAAAAAAATTGTGGGAGTGGGATTCATAGCCATCTTAAATTTTCGAAGATTTAAGGTGGCTCTGAAAACAATCCTACATTTCTTTTTAAACTTTGCGAAAATTTGGCTCTTGACATGGGGGTCACCGAGCTGGTTTTTAGTTATTGTTACTTAAAGATAAAATAAGGTTTTTTTTTTTTTTAACAGGCTATAGTGTTGCTATTTATGTGAAAAAAATTCATAACTTGTTCACCAATGACTGGGCATTTTAAAGGTATTGACATATAAAGATTGATAGTAATGATCCATTAAAATAATAGTGCTTGAAAATGCTAGTAGAAGCCACCTTAAGTGGGAACCTATGCTCGTTCCAAGGGTCTCTGCTTACGAGAGGTTTGACTGCCGGTATGTGTTATGGAGCTTATTGCAAAAACGAAAGGAAGTAAGGTGCGGTTTCAACGCTAGTTGGGACACAGGTAAACCAAGCTCGATATATGAGTATCTGTACTGTACTATATTACGCAAGAGACGAAATATAAGGATTTGTATGGGGAAAACGGTTGCTCTCAAAATTCAAAAAAATATTTACGATTTCAAATAAAAAAAATAGCTTTTTGCTTCTCCTTGTGGTACGGATTCTGGGTCGATTAAGAGCGATTTAGGTGATTTTGGTCCCTCTTCTTGAAGTAAGGTAAAAAGGCATGTGCATGTAATAGATACTCACTCTGTGGCATGCTTTGAAATACCTTTGTTTGAACTTTCCAATTGCGAGAGAAAAGCGCACTAATTTTCATAGGATAGAAAAGTATTATGTAAACTTCTACTCCACATTGAGCAGCTTTCCTTTCCTTCTCCTCGTGGCCGGGGGTAGTACAGAGCGCGCGGTCTGTGCTCAGGGTGTACAGAGGTAACAGAACCGCAACAACAAACGTTCTGGCAAGTAACATTTTGATTTGCTTGGAAAATTCTATTATTCGTGGTTCTATTTGCTTGAGAAAGCGGATGAACCACTCTGACTGGATCTTTTTATAACAGGTGAAGAGGCCATTAAGAGGGAAAACGAACTGTGGAACATTCCTTACATGATTCTACGGCTTCCGGATGTCATTGGATTGCGTGACAACACCGATCGCTTCTGGAGCTATCTTCTGTGGCTTCGCTTTCACGACATCTTGGATCGCCCAATCGACCTACCACCAAGTCTTCGTGACAAGCCCTTAAGCTTCGTTTTCGCTGAAGATGTGGCAAACCTCTTGATTCTTCTACCTGAATACACTGACGACCGTGTTTTCGACTTTACGTACAACCTCGCCTTTCGGGAGACTGTCACGCTGGAGGAACTGCTGCGTATCATGGCTAAACATCTTGGTATATCTGAAGTTAAGTTCAGCAGGTCAAACGAGCATGGTGTGCGATATTACCCCTCTGTAACTCGCGGTCCGGTGGACATTTCGATGGCGTTGGAGTACCTAAGGTGGAACCCGCACGAGCTAGAAACTGGAATTAAGAAGACGGTGCAGTTTTACGAGTACGCTATGCGCTCCCCTGAATTTAAGGTCCAGCGAAAAGCGATCCTTGACAGATTCAAGGTTCCTCCTCATGCTATCGGGGCCTTTAAACAGCGGCTGAAGGATGTTTATGGCATAGATTATGATAGGGTTATGGTCAGAGACGAGTTATAACAAATGCTGTTTGCTTATTCGCATTATTTGTTTAATTACATGATTACGTCTAAAAGGAGAACTCGGTTTAAACCGCGCATTAACATTCCTTTAAAATTGGAAACTGGCTGGAAATTAACTGTAAAAATATAAAACAAGGACATTTTCTTTTTAGAATTTTAACGCTGCCTTAACTGTTTTGCCTATCTGCTAGTTTAATTACAGTTAATTATTATTATTTTTGGGGGGTTTTGTAGACTCTAGGTTATGCATATTATCGTAGACAACCGATCGCGTGAAGGAACAATTTGGATAGGCACGAAGGCAAACTTCAAAGGCTTTCGCCTTGCCTTTAAGGTGTTAGTATCTAAAGTAAAATTTCTTTCAAAACCATGGAAGTCGTATTTCATTGCGCGTCGAATTAGGATATAAATATCCCAGTCGCCGCCATTCCGTATTTTGTGACATCATTTAATTGCACATTTGTCACCCGGACGCTTATTTGTCACGGAGTCGTAAAATCCAATGTTGTGGTTAAATAGTTAAATCCTCAAGCCAATGGCTCTGGAAGAGGGTTAACTCGCATTTGAGTTCAAATATAAACTCGTGGTAAACACCTCAATACGTTTTGTAGGGAACTGTATCAAAGATGGCCAGTTTAAGGTGGGAGGAGGGGGGGTGGGGTGGGGGTACACGCGAATTTGAGTGAAATTTCAAAGAGTGTGAAGAAGGGATTGAAATGGGGAAAAAATATTTTGAGACACCACCAGACAGCTGACACCCCACAAGGGCACTGCAGGTTGCTGGGGAACTGTTTGGTATCCGTCTACTAATTTCTAACTTCAAATTCAAATTTTAAACCTTCATTAAATCTTCAATATTTCCTATTTCCCTAAATTTAACTAATCCTTTGAGAAAAATTATCTCTCCCCAAATATACCCAATACATCACCCAAAAATTCACAAAACATTCCACAACATAGCTTCGTGAGATGAGCTTAGGGATTTTTGCATTGCTTAAAACGGGCAAGAGTTATTAACATTAAATCCAAGTTAAGCGACGAAAAAACGGTGTTCAGGTGTCCGGGTACTCGACTCAATGAAAAAAGGTCCCTGGGCACCACCGCAATGCACCCAGAACCTCGGCTAACAGTTTAAAAATTGCCAACACCACGAAGGCCTGCCCAACGAGGACTAATAGACCGCTCCCGAATTAGCCTGGGACCAGACTCCGCAGTGGGGTAACGAGCGAAAAGAAGGAAAGAGACGAAAAAACATCGGCGAAGGAAAGGGAGCCGAGCGGGGAACTGGGGTCCCATCCCCTCCCCGTGTCCCCCGCTCGGCTCGCGTTTTTTTATTTATTTATTTATGTTTTTTTGGCCTCTTTCTTTCTTTTCGCTCAGCTACCCCACTGCTGAGCCCGGTCCCAGGCTACTCCCGAATTATCTTTGGCCTCTTTTTCAAACCAATAAGGCCTGGTGCATAGCCATTAGTATGAAAATGGCCTTCACTCGGCCTTCCAAGAGGCAAATGGTAATTGCTATTTGCTTCTCCGCTGATTCACTTCACACCGAACACGGTTGTAATATTATGACAAAATTAGCATAACGAGATCTGAATTCCTTTTCATATTTTAGTTTCACTTTGGCATCATTTTGATCATGTATACATAGTTGTTGTCACACGGGCGAACTTGATATACATGTACTCTGCGAAGATTTCGGTTTGTTGACATAGGTCGAGTAATCTAAACGAGTAAGGGCCTGGGAACGAATCCAAATTTCATTGAAAGTCAATGAAATTGAACTAAATGGAAGTGTATCTCAGAATAAGTAGTTTCAGCAAGTTTGAGTACGTTTGGTTGAAAAGCCGCCAGATAACATGCATTTAAAACTTTAAAAAAAATCCCATACAAATGTCTCTATTTCAGAAAGTGTCTCTAATTTTCACAATTTTCAAAATCATTTTTTTCAGCTCCAATTCAACTGAACAGCGTCAAAGTTGGTTAGGTGACCATTTTTGAGATGCTCTTTCATGCAGTGGAAACAATTTTTTCCAATCGATAAATTTTAAAACCTCGTTCCCAGGCCCTTACTCGTTTAGAACAAAACAGGTAATACACTTTCCTAAATAAAATATATATTCAGACGAGCCTGTGTTTATGCCTGGAAGGCAAGCGCATTCAATTTTCACCTCGAGTAAATCTACGCAAAGGCGAAGAAAGAGAGTTACTTCGAAGCAGCAAATTTCGCTAAGGTTGCTTTGAATACAGCGAGTCAGTCAATTAAATATAAAAGCACGGTAAAAATTAACATTCAAGCCTGTAATTTTTGTTGGGTGGATTCCCTGAAGCGCTCAAAAATTTCGATCGGAGAAAGTCCAAAATGTTTTAATAAAATCCAACATGGCCGCCTTGTTGTATTGCCATTTTCTTTAGCGCTTGCGCAGAAACGCCGGAAGTGAGCTTTGCGGATTAAACAAGACGACACATACAATAACAAGAGCCTACAAATAGCCTAAACTTGCAAAAAACAGTATTGTATCCCTAATTTAGCGCTAAACAAAAGAATAGAGAGAAGTCTGTCTTTCTTACATCGGACTCATTGCGCTTAGCTTGTGTTGGAGTCTATTTCTTTGCAGTGTATATCCCTTTAAAATTACAAGATTGCTTTACAGCTCAATCATTGATCCCAATAATAATAACACTTGTAAAAAATATTTATAAAAGAAGAAAAAGAGAGACGAAAAAAAAAAAAAAAAAAAGGAAAAAAAACGTACGATAGGTGTCGCTAGAGGAAGTCGAACCCGGGTTATTTACATCAGAGGTAGTAACAATGACCTCCAGACCACTGTGAGGTTCAGCATAGCTAATACATACATACATACATAGTTTATTTAAAGCAGGTTGGAAGTATTGGCAAGACAAGAGTCCTGATGTGGACCTGCACTATCTACCTAAGAATTACATTGAATAAAATATAATTAATTAACATCGGTAAAAATGATCTAAAAATATTTGAAATCTGGAGACTTAAATGAAACAATACAAGAAGCTTTATCGAAACTTATAGAATTAAGAAAGTTCTTATTTTCTTTTAAAAATTTCTTGAAATAACCAAGACTGGAAGAGCGTTTACATGAATTGGGTAGGAGGTTCCAGCACAAGGCTGCTCTGTGCTTGAAGGATGACCGGCCAATTTCAGTTCTAGGACTAGGAACTTCTAAATTGGCGAACTTCCTAAGATTATAGTTAGACGTGGATCTTACAATTAAATCTCTAAGAGGGTCTATACAAGTGTCATTGTAGATATTAAAACTGATAGTTAATAGTCTCTTAATATAAAACTGAATAATAGGGGTCCAGAGTGGTAAATTCCTAACATCAGTGCTGTGGATATCTCTGGGCAAACTATAAATAATTTTAGTTGCCCTTAAATGTATGCGGTCGATATCCTCCAGCAATGATGGAGAACAAGAGCCCCAGACTACAATACCATATAAGACACTTGGAAGAATAGTTCGATAATAAATTGTTTGCAAAACAGGCTTTGGTAAAAACTTGATACGTTTCAAGACCGCAACTTTCTTGCTAAAGGAGGCACAAACATTCTTGGTATGCTGTTGCCATGAAAGCCTATTATCAATAGTAAGCCCAAGGCATTTACTTGATACCTTGTATTCAATTAAACTATTGCCGTATCTCAAACAAGGCAGGGGGCCAACGAAGGTCTGATTAGAAATTATCATAGCTTCAGATTTAAATTCATGAATTACAAGTCTGTTTGACAGACACCAAGTGTGGACTTGGTCCAGTATAGATTGCAGTGTCGGAATAATGTCATCAATGTTCTCGCCAAGGGTGTAGATCGTCGCATCGTCCGCAAATAGATACAATTCCCCGTGTGTTATTGATTCTGCAAGATCATTAACAAATATCGAGAATAATTTAGGCCCTAAAATTGAACCTTGAGGTACCCCAAACCTGACTTTTTTTAGTTCAGACTTATTCCCTGAAATTTGGACGAACTGCTGACGCCTAGACAAGTAGTCGGTAAGCCATGAGAACAGATCACCAGAAATGCCAGTTGCTTTTAATTTTTCCAATAAAATGGTGTGGTTGACAGTGTCGAAGGCTTTTCTGAAATCTATGAAAAGGACACCCACTTTTAGACTATTGTCCAGCGCAGTTTTCCATGTTTCTGTTAGGTGGAGCAATAGACTCTCTGTAGAGTAGTTCTTTCGAAATCCCCATTGCCTTTGACTTAATAAGCCATGCAACTCCAGGTGGTTACTTAAGGTGTCACAGACAACATCTTCCAGAACCTTTCCTGGAACGCTGAGGAGGGATATAGGTCTGTAGTTGTTAACATCGGTTGGTGGGCCCTTCTTAAAGATGGGGTTAACCCGTGACAGTTTCCATTTCGAAGGGAAAGATGAATCACTCAGGCTCCTGTTAAAAACCGGTAAGAGACTGTGAATAACAGAGTCGCCAACCAGGGATAGGACTCTCGGTGAAACGTTATCAGGGCCGGTAGCCTTCATGGGTTTGGCAGCTTTTATGAGTTTATCCCTTACGAGTTTCCAGGAAAAATCGACAGTGTCCTTAATTGGGGTGATTCTGGTAATGAAGGAGTTTAGAGATGGAATGTCCAGAGGATCAAGCTGCTTAGTCAAGTCTTCACTGATATTAACAAAAAAGTCATTGAAGTACTCAGCTTTAGCTAAGCTATGGGTTAATATCACTTCGTTGGGGCCAGAGATAGGACCTATGCTCTTGGTCTTGTGCTTTCTCAAGACTCGATTGGTCAGTCTCCAAAATTCACGTGGGTTGGATGCTTCCTCGAATGATGTTTGCCAGTAAGCAGTTTCAGCTCTCTTAAGTTGTTTTTAATTGCGTTTCTCTTCTCTTTATACAATCTCCATTTCTCGGGGTCACCAGATAATTTTGCATCCTTCAGGAGTTTATATCTCTTATTCATTTCCTTTCTGATGGAGGTGTTGATCCAAGGAAGAGATTTATCTCTAATCTTGGCATCTCTTGAAGGAAGGTGGTGGTGTAAAATATCATCATACAGGTATTGCCAAAAAGCCACACAGTCATCGATATCGTCAAATATCTCAGACACATGCCAGGGTGCTTGATCGAAGTCACTCTTGAGTTGGTTTACATCCAATAATTTATAGTTTTTTGCGGAGATAATCTTAGGTAAGGCTTTGCTCCTGGCTGCTTTAAAGATGGCGAATGATGAGGTAAAAATGATGAGGTAAAAATTGTGTATTTATTGCAAAAAAACTAACCACACTTGTTTTCGCTTCGATGAATATTTCTGCTAAGTGTTTGAGAAAGGAAACGCTTATCAAACGATGTAGGATTTTTTCGCAGAAACGTTAATGAAGTCTTGGCGAAATGTGTGGAGAAAAAATAATCTGTTTACAAATACGTCATTTGAAACATAAGAAAGAGAGTAAGGTTTCTGCGGTCAGTTTCACGTCATGTAAGTTTTGTCATTCAAAAACTAATGACCAGAAATTGAGATATTGTGCAAAAATAGTAAATAAACTACCTGTCAAAGTCTCAGGGGTGTCTGACGTCCCGTACTTGAGTTATTCAACAAGATGTACAACCGCTCAAAATTAGTTTAGTATGGAGCGGCCACGGGGAAACACGGCAGTCTAATTAAAAACATCTGGAGTTATGTTCAAAATTATTCCAAAATGACTATTATTAGTTAGCGCTTGCGCAGAAACGCCAGAAGTGAGCTTTGTGGATGAAACTCGACGGCGACGAATAAGAAAAACGGAGCTCATTTTCAGACTCGGGCGGCGTTCCTCGCCCGCGTAAAAACGGACGACATTTTTAGACTCGGGCGTTCCCAACGGAAGTCCAAGTAATATTATAAGTTTAATCTGCATGTCAATGAAACTAATTTTCATATGAAAAGATCAGCACCAGGACTCTCTTTGGAAAAGATGCCAGAGGTAATTCGGAAATGGCCTACTGAGGTGTAAGCCTTGGTAAGATGTGAGCCTCGGACGGTTACTAAGCTAGCAGCGGAAGTGGCCCCAAAATATCTTTCGGAGGCACCATGTTATTGACCACTGCCAATAACATTTACCCATCGTGTTTGCAATCTAGTATCCCGGGTTTTTGCTAGTTGAGGTACAGCCCCCCACAAAAGCTCCGTTCAAAGACTGGCAAGAGGTCTGTAAAGTGAAGCAGTCTTGTAAAATTATCCGATAACATTATTTATTAACTCTGACCAAATAGGGTAGATTTATTTCATTAAGAGGTATGTTAGCATAATTGTAAGTACCAACCTACCAAATAACATCTAGCGGTTAACCGTGGATGACGTTTCAAAACAAACAATGACTAGAGGTCACTACCTATTGGTTCAAAACCTGCCGAAATGAAACTGAGCGCGGTCATGTCCGTGAGCAACAATTCCTTTGCCGGCTGGCTTTTAGTTTTCCCGAAACAGCTGGATTAAAACATTCTCGAAACTTACTAAGACCAGGATTCACTTTATAGTGCTAACGATAAAAAGAACTTGCCGGTAAATACAATTGATTCATTATCAAATTACAATTTAAAGGAGCTGCGTCAGGAGTTTTAATATTACTTCGAAAAGCTGAAAAAGAAAAGATATTGGAAGCAAAGAAAACTCGAAAATAATGGGTCAGTTTTAAAATTATTTAAGTGAAACTATACATGAGCCTCTTTGGCTTGCGATTTCAAGGATTGAAATGGATTACAATTGACAAAATTAGGCCGACTGTTTTCAAGTTCTCTTCTTGTGCTGAGGGAAAAACAGCCAAACACAGGTTACGGTTTTCTTTCTCTTGGAGAGAATAGCTCGATAACTTTCTTTTAGTGTTCTGGAGGATTTTGGTTATGAGCAATGGTTCTTGAGGGAACCTGGGTTTAACCTCCACGGCATTCAAATTACCCTGACACAGCCCCTTTAAAGGGTACCCTACGTAGCAGACGCTGTAGAAAATGGGTCGCTGGTTACCATTGAGTCTCCTCCTCGCCCGCGCCGTTCGAACTCTGGCCCCATTCTTCTCCAGCGCTTGCCACGCAGTAGTTAATGAGCAGTGTATTAGTGACAGTCATAGAAAACGCCACTACAGAAACAATCAACACGCGAACAGCGGCAAAAGGCAGGTCTCCAACACCGAGTGACACCTTATTACAGGAGATGCGAGTACGATAACTTCAAGTGTCACGTTGAATTTACCGATGCTTTTGAAGACGGCCTGTAAGTCCGTCTGGATGAAACACAAGCCAAAAAGAAAAAGATTCTAATTCAAATGTTTATCAGCCGAGGCCCAGCAAGTTACAGGGACTTCCGAAGAACGGCTCCTTAGGACCTACAGCTTTATGAGTACGATAACAGTCGTCTACCAATTTAAGCAAGAGAGAGCCAAGTGATAACACCATCATACCACCGAGGATCCCACTTAACAGACATGTGTCACGACGGAACAAATACCTGACCTCAGTGTACTTAACATACCTGGATGAAAGAGGACTTGCCTTTTGCGCTGCATGTTGCGAACATCTAATACCTTTTTTGCGAGAACGAGAATATCAACATTCATTATGAACTTTTCAGTCTGAGACAGATTTCACTGCTGCCTAAGCGCGCCATGTAAACATTGCTAAATTTATTTGCCTATTTACCGAATGCGTGATCACGATTAGTGCGCGTATTGCATGGGATAAACAATAGCAAAGAATAAGAACAAAAACTCTGACCCCTTGTGCCAACTGTGCCACGAACTGGATGAAATGGAAATTCTTCACTGCACGGATCGACGAGGCTTCAAACAATTTCAAAAAGAATATTGATTTTACAAAATAGCATTCCAAGGAGAAAGCTAAGAGTGGACATGAAACTCGGTGCCGACAAGGAGAGTGCCTGCTCTTTTGCTCATGACCACTGACCAGCAGTGGTAACGTTCAACCGAGTAATCGTGTCCAGTCCATCCCGACCAAATCGCCATCGGATCGGAACAGCACTGCTGCTGTAACAAGGCGTTCTCGTTGGAAGCCGAACTTAAATTTCACTAAAAGCTACCACAGAATCATGAAAATGAATGGAAAACTAATGATCGAGAAACCACTTGACGTAAGAATTAATTAACCAATAGAAAAAGGAGAATACTCGAACTAAAAAAATTTTATAACGCACGCGAATACGCCAAAAGATTGTTTTATTTTATAAATACAACGCAAAGAATTTCAGGCTTTACCACGAATAATTTTTTAAGTTTTGCTTACCCGAATTTTTTCCTGGTTCAATCGTTGTCTATCATGATCACTATATATGTTATAAATTTAGTTAAAAACATCAGACATTTTGTAGTATCCCATACAAACGCTTCATAGTTGCAGTAATTATTCAAGGGAATCAACCAAACTATTTTAGCTCGTTCATCTTGCAAAACGCGCCATGCACTTTAAATATTACAAAACCTTGAACATTTCGCGGTCGCGATATTAAGTAATTAGCTAACAATTTCAACCTTTTTCGCCCTCTCTCCAAAGATAACCTCGTGTCTTCAATGTTTCTAATCTTGGCAGCTTAAAGGTCAGATTACAAAAGACAGACAACATACCACTGTTCTCCAGTGATTAGCTGCCTTTCCGTTCTTTGTTATCACCGATACTTTCATTCCACGATGCCATCATCATTAGTGAATACCATGCAATTCAGTTGAGGATCAGCTCGATTTAATTCCCAGGCCACTGCCATTGCCGAGCTATCAAGATTGCTCCTTATCTTTCGCCTTGGCTTTAATCAATTGTCTCTGTTGCTGAATCTGCCTTTGTAGCAAACTTAACGACTCACCCTCGTTTTGATCATCACTATCGTGTTCGTCTGTTCTGTTTAACTCAGGGTCAGACAGCCTTGTACTTCTTTCCGGGCAGGGCGGTGGAACAGAAGACTTTCTCGCGGGTGGCATCGGCACACTTCTGCTGCGGGCGGCGTGACTCGCTAACGCCGCGAGCTGCGCCTGTTGAGCGGCTGTTGGCCGACCTGATATACTCTGACTTCTGCTGTATGCCGCTTTCGGTTTATGCTGAGGCGCATATCCCCGGAGTTTTCTTGGATACTCTCGGGATTGGACCGATGGTGGTATCCCCCATAACTGAAATACCCCGAATCGCTGCTGTTTAATGCTCCAGGGGCCGGGACTTCGCCATTGCCTGAGTAGCTGCTCTGAGAAGACGTTTCGCTATCGCTTCTCCTATGCACCATTCCGTGGAAATACGGCGACATAGCGGAGGCTGATTCACTCATGCACCGTGTCCGTGTACTGCTCACGGCATAGGGCGTGGCGTATTGATGGAAGTGAGAATTATGCCCGGATGTGTAGTCCCTTGGGTTCGAGATAGAGTGCTCCGCTATCGAAGAAGGATAAACTTGAGCTAGCGATGCTGAAGGGGATCTCTCTCCTGATGACGAAGAATAACAGCCAGAGTCGGTGGACGTTGTCCACGATGTTCTGTCACCTGCAGAGAGAAGCGACATCACAAGACAATCAGCCTAACACCGGGAACAGATCAAAACAAGTTAAGAACCCTCAATTTCATTCTCGAAAACATGGAAACCCAACTGCGCGAAACGAAAGAGCAACACTTCTCATCAGCTTCGTTTGAAGGCACGTCACACTGAAAACCATACTGTTTGAATGGAGGTTTTGTTTCAATGTTTCTGCGAGTCTTATTCTAGTTTAAAATTTCGTGTTGATCTAGTTTAAACTCAGAATAACAATTTGTTTCATATCCCTTGTTTTTTTTTTTTTATTTGCTTTTTAAATAGTTTAATTGTGTAGATCCAATGAGGAGAATGATATTTTTTCAACTCTTTGTTGATTGAGCGTCGCTTTAGGAAGCGCTTTGGTAAATTAACGAGTTCGCGCAACATAAATATATTAATTAATTAATTTATTTTTATTGATTCCTTCTAGTTGCAAAATGACCCTCTTCCGGCTTTGACACCCTGATATGTAAACGCGATCGAAAGCTGACCGAGGTATCTTCAGGAAGACCTTTGTCTCCTTAAGAATCAACATTAGGCTTTCTTCATTAAAAACAAACAGAACACAGGCAGGTAACACGGATGCTCTAGTCACCTGCATGAGGCAGCGCAGAAACAGCTCCAGGGAAGGGAGGAGGGGGTAAGGGATCATACTGCAAATCTCCCGAATAACCAGGGGACAGTAAAGGTGTTGGAGGCTGTGGAAAGCTCTCCATGGACGGTGACCCTATCGACGATCCCAACGACGACATGGACGAGTGTGAAGAGGTTGAGGACACGCTAAAACTCGTGGACCGCGAGCAGATGCGCGGTGGAGCGACTTTCTTGGGGGAGGTGGAAGGTGTTACTGAGCCAGTGATCTTGTTCCGCGTTTGACTGTGCTTCACGGAGAACGAGTAATGTCGGCTGAATGCGTTGTAGTAAGGGTCAGTATCCGAGGGTGGTGGAGGCGGTGGGGTGGTAGGAGGGTCGCGGCCGATGTGCAGCGGACTTGTGGCTCTGGCGAGCGTAGTCGTTGGGCTCGGTGGTGGAGACTGTAGACATGAAGAGAGAAATAACTGTAATCGCTAAAGCTAAAGGACACGAAGGACACTGCCTGTGCTCTGGGAAGCAGCCGTGTTGGAGTGTCAGTACAAAGAAGACACTGTAGAGTCTAAATGTGGTTCTACCTTTTGAGCCCTCGGGTGTGTGTGAACGGAAATACAAAAATAAAATAGCAGTCCATCCTTAGGCACAGAGCCCAAAAGGCGATATTTTATTTGCCCTTCACTGTCACCACTTGAACATGTAAGGTGTGTTTGTTAACTGACTGAATAAAGGGGATTAGTTTCTAAAGAAACTGTGGTGCTGCGTCGGTGGGGGAGTGAAACACGAAAATTTGGTTTATCAACCGAGTTGATAATGTAAATTGACCACCGTACAGGGATTTGATAGACCCTTTTCATAATGGCGCCCGACAAATTATTCTTTTATACTTATGATAATGAGCCCTACTAGCCTCGTCAGCATGTGCAAAATTCAATAGAATTTTTACATTAAAGCGAGGTTAGTAGGGCTAATTAACACATATACAAAAGAATAATTAAAATCGTCCGCCATTATGAAAAAGGTCTATTAGCTGACGTTTCGAGCGTTAGCCCTTCGTCGGAGCGAATCGAGGAATTGTGGGTTGTGTATGGTTTATATACAGAAAATGGAGCTACGTTATTGGTGGTAACATGGTAACGTGAAAAACAGGACTGACTGTCTGACGTATGGAATAACTAAAATCAAACACAAGGTTTTGCACGTGGCCGAGCTCTGACCACTTGTTCGCGTTGTTTCAAGGTTACTCTTACACTGTAGTTCAACTCCTCGACCACAATTGGGCAAAAACGTCCTCCTGGTTTTTTTGTTTGCTCAAAAATAACTGAAATTTGGCATGTGGACTTCGTAAACATTGCTCTGTATTTTGTTTTTGCTGATGTCCGCTTCGTTTTCGAGAAGAAACGAATGCAACAAAAAAGAAAACAAAAACAAAATAAACCTCTCGAGAAACAAAACAAACGTTTTGTTATGTTTGCTATTGCAAACTAGTCAACTAGGATTTGCAGTATGTAGATTGCTGTTGTATATTTCATTATCCGTGAAAAGCCCCTCAGACAGAAAGGAACATTATCAAGAGGATGTCCCTTTACCTGGTCATCGTGATGATCAGACAGTCTGAAATCTCGCACCAAGTCCTCCCCAGCAAGTGGCAGCGTTGAGGGGCTTATTGTCTGCTTGATGATGTCAGCCAGAATCGATTGCAAGTGTTCAATCTCTGATAACATGGAAATCTCGTGCTCCTAAAAGAAGGCAGAAAGAGAAAAAACATTTCTCGTTTATTTACTTGACTGTTTACACTTATGTCTGAACCGCACGAAAAGTATTGTCCGGCCGAAGCTTAAAAGTTGAGTCGTGGGCACTATTAAAGGGAACCTCCACTCTTACAACAATTTGACGCTAATTGTAGGCAATAATTACCAGATTTCAAATTTTGTTTTAAAATGTGGACATAACATTTAAGTGTACAAAAACATGAATGTCATCATCGCCTATTTTCACTTTTAAATTTCCCTGGTGCGGCCATTTTGGATTTGATGACGTTTAATGGTTTCAGCTATTGTCAGGAAGCAAATGAAGCAGAAAATCCTGTTTTAAACAATAGGGCAACCATTACACATCATCAAATCCAAAATGGCCGCACCCGGGAAATTTGAAAGAGAAAATAGGCGATGATGATAACCATTTTTTTATACACTTAAATGTCATATCCACATTTTAAAACAAAATTTGAAATCTTGTAAAGAAATAATTATTGCCTACAATTTAGCGTCAATTTGTTGTACAAGCACACAGAGGTTCCCTGTAAAGAGTTATCAAGGTTTTACAGCCTAAAAAAAACTACATAAATTAAGAAGTATGGAATGTATACAAAATAAATTATCTACAACTAAAATCTGTCTATTTACATTATGCACCCTAATGAGTTGGGGGTGGGTATGGGGGAGGGTGAAGGTTGAGATGCAGCAGATTTTTAGCCATATTGACATGTATATTTTACAGGGTTTGTACACTTTTGAGCTGTGAAAATTCCATGACTTTCCAGGACTTTTTCCATGACTTTTTGAAAAATTCCATGACCTAAGTTAAGCAACTGTTCCGAGACAGTTATGTCAAAACAATGACAAAAATGTTCGCAAGCGTAATCTTGCAATGCATGCTATGTTCATTTCTACTGAAATAAATCATATATTTGGACTCGTCAGTTAATTTTTGTAACTTTGGATCTACATTGTTTTCCACTCATAGAAAGCCTGCTGATTTTCCATGACTTTCCATGAATTTCCAGGACCCAAACCTAAATTCCAGGACTTTCCAGGCCTGGAAAATGAAATTATAAAATTCCATGACTTTCCAGGTTTTCCAGGACCTGTACGAACCCTGTTTTAGAATAATTGGCTCAAGACCCCTTAAGGAGGCTCGAAAGGGTTTTTTGTGCTGTAGCGTTTGTGAAATGATGAAAGATTACAAAGAAGGACATTTAATGGTGTGGGCAAACTATATGTCTCTTTGCAACTCTATTGTTGGGCTATACTTTAAGGGTACTTATGACGTCATATCAGTTACCATGGTAACACGCCAGGTCCACGAAAAGGTCCTTTAAATTTCAGTTTTTGCAAATTATAAGAAAAACTAATTTAGTGGCCTACCATTTTTATTTCTTTGTTGGAAAGCTCCCTAAATTCTTTAACTTTTCAGACAGTATGAAAAAAAGTTATCTAGTATAATTTTATTTATTAGAAAAAAAAACTTGTTTTATGGTTTACAGAAAATTGCACTAGATAATTTTCCCCGAAACTTTTACATTTGAAGTGCCATCATAAATGGTGCTTGCATGCAAAAAATCAGGATAGGTCACCACGCAAAATTTCAAGCTAAGAACAAATGTTTTCTGCAGATTTTATTTCCGGTTCATGCTATTTTACGCAGCACTTGACTTCTGGAATGCTGCGCGCACGACTTTTTAATTGTGATTTTGATTCACTCAGCTGACGTGTGCATCTTAGTTATGGCGTGTGTAGATTGCGGCGAGCGCAGCTAAAAACTGTTTCCAGCCTCCTTAAAGTGGTTGGAACCTTTCTGTAGAGAATCTTTGTTTGCTCTACTAGTTGGAACATACAGTAACAGCCAACAAAGTTCCCTGGGATGTACAGGAAACAGAACAAATGATGTACATTTTAAATTTAAGAGCAGCTGATGGGGAAAAGCACACAAAACATTGATTAATCCTCTATATATGGGCAGTGGTAAATATTTAAAGAAACCCTAAAAGTGACCAACATCTCCATCCTCTTCTTACAGTACCCATGCTTCATCAAACATGAAGACAAGGAAAAATGTTCAAGAAACCATCAAAGACAAAAATTAATACAGTGCAGTGCTGTGCTCTAGCAGTGCCTGGTGGCTCCTGGCAACTTACTTTTGCCTTTGGGTGCCATGGAAATGTTAGTTTTTGCACAAAATTTCAATGTTGGGCAACCCGGATTTCAAAGGTTCAGAATTGTGGGCTCCCAAAAATGTTTCTTAGAGCACAGCGTTGCAATTTATCGAGGTTTGAATGATGATGATGATCACTTTGTTTAAGTCTCAAATCTATCTAGCCAAGCACAGATACTCTACTAATTGCGGAGACTAAATCAAATCAACACTAAGTAAAGAATCAAATCAAATCAAATGTTGGTTTTTGTGGAGAGGGGAAAAACCGGAGTACCCAGAGAAAAACCTCTCGGAGAAGAGAACCAACAAACTCAGCCCAATTGTGATGCCGAGTCTGGGAATTGAACCTAGGACACATTGGTGGAAGGCGAATGTTCTCACCACTGCACCAACCCTGCTCCCCATAGAGAATTTGCACACTGATATTGGAGGAAGAACATACCACAACTGGCCTAAAGCAGGTTGCTAACATGCAGTATCTTCCTCTCTCCTCCACCAACACCCTTTTGAGATATTTCTTCTCTTGCTCTTCAAAGGCAGCTTGCTGGGCATTTGCTTGCTGCAGGATAGAGTTACAACTCCATATTAATAGTGTTCTAAGGCTGAAAAACTCAGCATAACTTTGATATCCAACAGGCAATTTGTCTTGGACTTTGAACTTACATGTACAGCTGTAGGGCTGAAGGTGAAAACTAAACCAGAAATAAGACATTGGCACTAAATAATGCACAAAATATGACGAAGGAGAAACAAACCTTCAAAGCTGCATCCAGTTTTTCCTGGTGTTCTGATTTACCTATAAGAAGGCAAGATACAGAGAGAGAAAAAAAAAGCTCTTCTCAGTGGCAATTTTTGCAGGGTACCACATGTATTCGAGTACAATATTCAACTGTACCACAATTTGAATATGTGGTCTGCTTTGAGCAGAGAGGAATTTAAATGAAGTACCCAAATTCAAACAATGCACGAATGATAACAAACTAAATCCACATGACAATGACCCCCAAATGAAACCCAGGCCAGTCACTAGCAGGCAAGTGCATCCCTCCCCTCTGCCTGCTAGAAGTCCATAATTGACTGTAGGCAGCAAATTTGCTGGCTTCCGGCACATGTTGACAGGGCTGAAGGAGGGTATTAACTTTTTATTACTATTTTTCTACCAATCCATTTGATGAAGCTTTTACCTGTACCCTTATAAACTGAACTAGTACCAGTGATTTGGGGAGCACAATCAAAATGACAACTTCATACTCTCTCCATCATCCAACAAACAAAAAAGTGTAACTGGTCCTTTTCCACATACCAATTAATAATCTTTGAGACAGCTTTCACTGCAGTAGTGCAACATTTGAGGGTCAAGTACCTCAAAATGTTTTACAAATGGATATTACTATGTAAGTACATGTATGCATCAGGTTTCAAAGAAACTTTGCTCACCTAACTCACCTTTTTTAACCTTCTTTTGCCACTTGTTTGTTTCTGCAGTGGCCTTTTTCAGCTCCTGTTTTGCCTTTTTGTATTCTGTCAAAAATAACAAATATGCAGGTTGAGATTGCAGACTGTAGCACTGTAGGTTTCAATAAATTGAAAATTTCCAGTTCCATTACAAATACTAGGGTTGAGTGCTAAAAGTCAGTGGATTATCATGAAAATTCTGAATATACTGGTCAGTAAATGTTACCCAAGGCAAGATACTTTTTTACTATGTGACTGGCTCTTTCAGCGGTCAAGATGAATCAATTCTCCTGCCGTGATTGGCTAACCATGAGGTCAAGATGGAGCCATCTTGACCGCTCAGGATAGCCCATTTGTCCTGCGTTTTACTGTCTTTTAATAGCGGCCTTTGAGTCATATAATAAATCCTTTATTGACCAAGCTTGTTTGGTTTATGGACCTCGACTTCGTCTCGGTCCATACCCACGCAAAAAAGAACTTGGCCAATATCCCACCATCCTGACCTCACACTTGGCCAATAACCCACCATCCTGACCTCACACTTGGCCAATAACCCATATTTATTATATCTCTCACTTAGTACGCGCGCTGTGATTGGTCAGTTTTGCGGGCCGTATTCTACAGTACGGCCCGCTTGACTTCAACAAGGTGTCTTTCCCGCGCGCTGGATTAACCTCAGAGATAATAAATATCTTACTAACCTCGTTTTCTCGGTCCGTACTGTAAGTTATGGATCCTCGTTTTTCCCGCTAATTTATGGCCCGCGCGCTTCGCGCTTGGACCATAAATAAATGGGAAAAAACTCGGTCCGTAACTTACAGTACGGACCTCGCACTCGGTTAGTAAGAGGTATATCTTTGACAAAAATTAGCTTCAATAACTGAGCTAACAGACTAAAATACCAGCATTTTAAGCTAACAGTGAAAAACAATGCAAGTGCTTATTAACAGAAAGTGTAATTAGCATCTTCAACCTTTTGAGGGCCTTGAAGGAGACCTATATCCTACAGGATGTGGCTACAGAAAGGAGATGCTTCAAATTACAACAATCATTCTTACTTTCTTCAAATTTAAAGCATATACCTTACCTGCTGCTCCCCTTCACAATCAGAATTGTACAAATTTCAGGATTATAGTCAAACTGTACCAACGTCATCAATAGTCATTGAGCGGAAACCGGGGCAGGGGGCGAAAGGAGAGCCTGTAAGACTTTCTTTTAACAGACCAGTTCTGGTATACCAGCTCTTGGTATACCCTACAATTGGTCAATCGTGACACCATTCACAGGAAACACTAACACCCACAGTGCAGTTATCATTCTTTTAGATCAGCATCATGATGCCGAGAGCATAGTTTGCCTGCGGGCCTTGGAGGAATCCAAGATTTTCGTTTTCTTAGAGACTTTCAAGATGTGAAGAAACTACCCTCCTGAAACTTGCCTCATTGAAAAGACGTGTTCATGATTATGTTGAGCGGGTTCGGCAAGAGTTTAATTTTACACCGCTTAATTGCACTCAAGCGAAAATAGTCAATCTGCTTAGTATTGGTGATGAAGTCTACTTGTAAGAAGTTAAGAATAACGCGAGACTTTGCAAATGCAAAATTTGCCTCAGTACTAGGAGAGCTCCAGGCTCTCAGAATCCTGAAGAATGGAGTTACGATATTATAAACTTGGACACCACAAGATCATGATAGTGCTGGATGAAGTCCTGTCTGTGACAGAATAATTGCAAGCTTATGTTTGTGTTTTCCATTGTCATTGCCAAGATTGTCAGCGTTAAATTTAAAGATATTCCAGTACATGTGAGACTTTTCTTGAAAATTTCGCTTGCAGGATCCTCACATGTTTACTTGTGGTTATGTAGATGACTCGTGCGAGAAATCCGAGGATGATTTGCATTGTAATTGACAGACTGACATTCTGACGGTAGAAATTCAATTAAGTGTACTTGTGTGGAGCCGGGTTGTTAAAGAAAATCTCACAGGCTCTCTTTCCCTCCCCTCTCCCCGCTAAATTTTCTTTGCTTGTTCTCGTGCACTCGTTCCCCTAACCACATCACTGTAAGAAAGTTGATGCCAACCTTTTGAATGGTCTTTATCCATCTGAACAACAGCCTTTTTCCAATCATCCAGTCTTTCTTGAAGTGGAAATACAAGCGTCTCACACAATAACCTACAAAGTACCATAATTACATTAAGAAATAAAATAAATTTTAAATTTTATTCATGAGAAATTATCCCTATAGTCAAACTACTGCTACCACATTTGACCTCGTGTTCTAGGCAGGTATAAGTAATGTATCTACAGTAACAATTGCTTAACCCAACAGCATAACTGTTAACATGTCTTCAAGAAAACATGTGTCGCCAACAGTGAGCAAAAGAAACTCTCCCAAACTCTGTGAAGTGGCTTAACATCTTTACAGAAGTTGTTGGTAATAATTAGCCATTTTCTGGCTACAAAGCCCTTTTACGCTACTTTGACATGAACTTTTGGCAAACAAGTTTCATTTCAACTGAGCACACTTCAATATTAACAAACTTCATAATTTTTGTCCAAAATGGAGACTTCAAAAAACTGGGGGGATGGGAAAAAAAAAAGACAGACACTATACAATCATACCTCCTACTAAGGCATGCTATAACAATGTGATAACCATGAATTATATCCTGTAACTTATCACAAGTCAATAACTAGGGTAAATTACCCAGTAAGTCCTTTAAGCTTGCTATTGACACTGCGATGTCTCAATACCATTTTGGTCAGGGATCCACCAATGTCTTTACAACATCCTAAAATGAGAAGAAATGAACCCGTTTATCAACGTTACATTTTAGGTCCCAGGTCACAAAGATTGCCTCAATTCTCTCTACAAATCCCAAATTCTGGCACAATTAAAATGAAGATGAGGATCTTCAGGCCTGTGCTCTAGCAGTGCCCAGGAGCCCCTGGTGACTTACTTACTTTTGTCTTTGGGTGACAAGGCAATCTCAGTTTTTGCACAAAATTTCTATGCTAGGCACCCTCAGTCCATACTCAACTGTTAATTGTAACACCAGTACGACCACAAATGGTGCAAAAAGACAAAAAACAAAACAAACAAAAAAAAAAAAACACGCTAGACTACCTGGGCTTAAAAGCAACGTCACCACTGCAGAATAAAATCAAAGTGCTCTTAGAGCCAGCTCATTCATGTTATGGGCAATGATTTATTTTTAAAAAAGTAATTCATGTAATGGGCAATATTTACATTGCTTTGGGTTGAAATACTGCATATCCAGAATATTTGGTAAGCTAGCAGTAATCAGAGATCATTGGAGTGCATTCGTTCTCAATCCAATCCCCACACTGTACGGAAAGAGCAACCATTGTATTTCATTTGTGCATTATTAAGCATGGAAACTGTACACATTGGGAGGTGCGGTGGCCTAATAGCTTGTGTGTTCGACTCCAGATTGAGCAGTCCTGGTTCAAGCCCTGACCAGGGCAGTACGTTGTGTTCTTGGGAGGGCACTTTACTTACTTTCACAGTGCCTCTCTCTACCCAAGTGTATAAATTAGTACTGGCAAATTTAATGCTGGGGGTATCCCTGCAATGGAGTAGCATCCCATCTGAGGGAGAGTAGGAATTTTTGGAGTTGCTTCATGCTAAGGATACCGTGATAAGCTCTGGCCTTATAGGCCACTTGGTTCGTATGCAGACTTAATTATACCTTTTTAGAGATGTCCAATAAAATAATTAGTAGTTACAGTACATTAAATTGTGTTCCTGTAGAACAGCTGAGAGTCACAGAAAAAAAATCTATGTATAATCCCTATGGGGACACTTTGAGCTGGGTCCTCTTTAGTTTTGTCACTCTATTTGTTAAGTTTATATCATTTACTTCTACTGTAATTAATTTTTAATACTTTCAATTTAACAAATTGACTGCATTTTTTATGCATCTGTCCTGTTATTGATCATGAATTTCATCACAACATTGTCAAAGTAGCTGTGGATCCACGAGGCAATAGCAGAGTGGATCCAGAGACTACTTTGACAACGTTATTACAAAATTCATTGTCAGTAGCAGGACACACGCATGAAGAACTGCCGTCAATTTGTTTTTTACAATAACACATCATCAAATTGTCCGCTCTCGGCCCTTGTTACGTCATAAATTCATGTGTCTGTCCGCATATTGACAATAAAAATTAGCTAATGAGCGCGCGAGAATTTCGCAGTTATTGTAAAAATAAAATATGGATGTGAACAAATAGAACGCTTTTAATTTTCAATGTTCTCAAGATGACATGGAGTAAAGATGGATAAGCAGATTGTTGTTCAGTATCTAATAACAGTGTTCTTTCAGTAGTTTTTAAACAAGAACAAAATTTACCACTAACTTCATGAACAATTTTGAACAAAAGTAGAAACTTAAACTTTGCCCATAACTAGTGTCAGTTCAGACTGGACTTACATGTTGTTTTCTAAAACTGAAAAGTTGTCTGTTTTTATAGGTTTCTTCTTATTCAGTGTTTGCATCCATGTCTTCCACCTTCTTAGATTCAATTGTGTTACCTTGTTTACAAGTATGTAGGTCACATTCTTTATCTAAGAAAGGGTTTTTTTTTCAATCATCTGACACGAGAGCTTTAAAGAACAAAATTAATGCTATAAACACAAGGTGGATATTCACTCACCAAACATAACCTAACAAACAAAAGGAACTTTTAAATGTATTACCTGTACATTCTCAACAAATCGGATGCATTGCCACATGAACAAGCAGATTACTGTGACTAAATGTAAACAAAACTTATACTACCAAGCTTAACTTCATAAGGTATTTTGAATAAAAGCGGAAACTTTGCCCACAACTTGTCAGTTCTGTCTTGACTTAGGCCCCATTTATATGGAGAAAAGTTGTCCTGGGTAGAAGGGTCACCCGCCTACCCAAGCTACCCTGGGCGAGCCAATTTTTCCTACATTTCCTTACAAAACTTGGCGAACCGTTTACATGAGTAACAAAAAGTTGGCTCGGCTAGAAGGGTGACCCTCCTAGCCGGGTCACCCTCTTTCAATGGTAGGGTCACCCTCCTAGCTGAGCCAACTTTTCTCCATATAAACAGTTTGGCTCGCCTAGCCGGGTCAACTCGGTCAAGGTGAGACAATCAGAGCATGCATGAGTGCTGCTGGTTCGGGCAAAAGGGTCAACTTTTTCTCATATAAACGCTCGCTAAAGTTGACTCGACTGGGAGGGTGACCCTCTTGCCCGGGACAACTTTTCTCCATATAAACGGGCCCTTACACAGTGTTCACATTGTTTTCCAAAACAGTGAAGTACTTTGTTTTTCTTTTAATCAGTTTCTTCTTATTCAGTGTTTGATGCCACTTCTGCTACCTTCATAGATTCAATTGTTTTATCTTGTTTACAAACTTTAAAGGTTATATCCTTTATCAAAAGAAGGGTTTCCTCAATCATCTGACACAAGAGCTTCCTGACATCGGTCTCCACGATACTAAACCATCCGTTGTTGAAATGGACTCGAACATGGCGTTGAGAGCTGCATGAGAGCAATAAAACCGGCCAATGTTTTCTGCACCCTGCATAATAACTATATTTGCAGATACAGTAGAAGACATGCTCTCTTTGAGCATGCTTAGGCTGCACGAAGAACATTTCATAACCTCTGAGTTGTCAGCAGCATCATTTCGAATACGGCCTTTGCAATTAATGCAAATGTACAGTTTGTTTACGTCAATTGCTAATATTTTCCCATCGATGGCTTCAAGTTCTTTCTCTTTTGGTTTCAATTCCTCTGCAGCCATTGAACTTTCACTGGAAACCACAATTTGCTCGCTGCAAATGGTAATTTGCGAGTCCTTGGTGGCATTAAGGTACTTCTTCTTGAAAAAGCTTACTCTCAATTCGCTGAAGAGGTATGATTTTTCCTTTT
The DNA here is from genome assembly GCA_016490735.1 of Pachyseris speciosa. NCBI lineage: Eukaryota > Metazoa > Cnidaria > Anthozoa > Scleractinia > Pachyseridae > Pachyseris > Pachyseris speciosa. The sequence continues at coordinate 117,645 of JAEMWC010000194.1, forward strand.
CAACTTTGTCAATCATGTCCTCCCAAATTGTAACTGGAATAGCAGCCGTCGAATCAACAATGATAAGCTTCGCGCTTTTTTGTGATTCATTTAAGCTTAATTCATCCGCGTGTTGTCGATGCCTGCGGTTTGGAGAAGAGCAAGCGAAACTTACTGGCCAAGAAGGACAACTTCGTCTTGATAAACTTGATAACATTACCTGTGATTGATCTAATGTGGCTGATAGCCATCTCAAGCTACTTTTAATGAGAGAGTGTTTCGTGGTTTGTATTGCAAATAGTACAGCAGTTGTTTTCAGTATATTGTGAAGCAGTTCTGTACGAGCGAGCCTCAAGTCTGGATCGAAACTGGAGCCCCCAAAATTTTTTAACGAGACTATCTTGGCCACTATTATTGATGTGTGGGTTGTATGTTGAAGAGCTCCAAAAGGTAACCACAATAATAAAGCAATGATTTAGGTATACTCACCAGTAATACAGTATGGTCCTTTCCCGATACCTTGCACGTGGAAGCGTGTGCAAAAAATTCCCTTTAGGGTCCCCTGGGCGCGAATATTTTGGCTTCTCAACATCGAAGTTTATTTGGACTTTAAGCCGAAGCGGGGAGGGGTGGTGAGGACACTTTTACTTCCGTCTAAGGTCCACAATTTCCGTCCACAAAGTTCTGTCTACAGTCCACAACTTCCGTCGACAGCATACCCTCACGATACTCATTCACTGCTTGCGCATGCGCGCGCATGAATGAGCTAAAAAACCAGACTGAGCGACCTTTTCGCAAAACAATTTCTTAACCCATTAACATGGCAAAAACCAGCCCAAACTTTGCATTGATTCACGCTCCTTCCCTGCCTCCCCCAGAGAGGATGTTTTTGTCTCCGTTTGTTCTAATTGTCTTCAGGATAGATACAGTTGTAAACCAATCACAGGGTTCGTACAGATTTTTGTTTGCAGAATTAGAGACTTTTTCCAAAATGATAATATCTTTTTCCAGACTCAAGATTAGTATTAATACATGTAGGTAATAGCATGGATACTTGAGATAAAAACCCAAGACTCATATTTCAAAACTGTTCAGCAAAATGGCAAGTGATATTTGGGGAATTTCAAAATATAAGGAGCAGTATATATCCCAATTATCCTGCAGAAACTATGCTATTAATTGTTTAGACTAGAATGCAAACAATCTCATTATACAGTAAAATAACTTTTATTAATAAAATTTATTAATAAAAGTTATTTTACTGTTTGATGAGATTGTAAACACCTTAGAAAAATCACTTAACACCATTTTTATCAGAACTTAGAGTGACAATCAAAATAAAGTAGTAATATATGGTGGCCCAGCATTATCATAGTAAAATATGTAATTTTTGGGGGAGAAAAGAATAAAAAATGGAAAGAAACGAGAAATATAAGCAATCAAAATAGAAAAAAAAAAGCGAGAAAAAAATAATATTGCAATAAAATTTAATAATATAAAGTAAAAAAATATTTGTTGACAAATTAAAAAGTAAAAAGAAAATAAAGAAAAATAATTTAAGCACTAAAAAATTTGGAAAAAATATAATCCAAAAAAAAAAGGAAAAAAAAAGAAGAATCATTGTCAAAAAACAACATTGAAAATCAACATTGGAAATCGACATAGGAAAAAAAACCCAACGTTATTTCCACGTGGCCTGTTGTTATCATAGACCAGGATGCTCTGCTCTGGCACGCATATTTGACCTTTATTGGGCTCCTGTGGTCTGACCCCAAATGAGGACGTGTGCTGTTGTTTGTATGAAGTGTGAAGTTTGAACACTTCAGCTGACGCTTCCCTTCTTCTGGCGGATTTCGAAAACTTACATATTTTACTATGATAATGCTGGGCCACAACGTGGCCTGTCATTATCATAGAGCAGGATGCTTTGCACGCGTATTCAATATATATTTCATCCATTAGAGAGGTGATTAAAAGGTCCTGATGGGCCTTTGTTGGACACCAGCACATCGCACGAGCCCACTGGATAGCCAAAGCGTTTCGCGCAAGCAATCTTCAAGTTTCAAAGTGTTAAGTGATCGCTGGAAAACTCGACGAATTCTCTCGGTTGTACGAGGCGAAACGTTTGCTTGTTGTTAGGTTCTGCTGTCAACCTTTGCACGATGTCGCTTGGAGCCGTTCCTTTAGCACCTTTGCGAGGTTGTGTTGCTTGCCGTGTTCTTTTGTTCGACATTTTTTCTTGAAGGGGCTTCCAAACTTGGCTCATTCTTGGCGGCATGGTGGATCAAAGACCTATAACTTTCCAACAGCACCCCTAATGGATCGAAATCCACCAAAAGAAGGAAAGCGTCAGCTGAAGTGTTCAAACTTCACACTTCATACAAACAACAGGACACATCCTCATTTGGGGTCAGACCACAGGAGCCCAAAAAAGGTCAAATATGCGTGCCAGAGCAGAGCATCCTGGTCTATGATAACAACAGGCCACGTGGAAATAACGTTGGGTTTTTTTTTTCCTATGTCGATTTTCAATGTTGATTTTCAATGTTGATTTTTAATGTTGATTTTCGATGTTGATTTTCAATGTTGTCTTTTGGCAATGATTCTTCTTTTTTTTTTCCTTTTTTTTTTTGGATTATTTTTTTCCAAATTTTTTAGTGCTTAAATTATTTTTCTTTATTTTCTTTTTACTTTTTAATTTGTCAACAAATATTTTTTTACTTTATATTATTAAATTTTATTGCAATATTATTTTTTTCTTGCTTTTTTTTTCTATTTTGATTGCTTATATTTCTCGTTTCTTTCCATTTTTTATTCTTTTCTCCCCCAAAACTTACATATTTTACTATGATAATGCTGGGCCACCATAGTAATATAAAAAAAAGTAGTGACCCAATATTAAGGCAGGCAGCAGATCTTTTCCCATTTTGGTCCTTGTAATTAACAAAGTACACATTACAAATTTTCAATAACCAAAAAATACTCCAGACTTTTTTTTATCATTTTTTCCAGACTTTATCTTTACTTTACAGACTTTTTCTAGATCTGGAAAACTGGTTTGCAAACTTCCAGACTTTTTCAAGAATTCAAGACTCTGTATGAACCAGCTGCAATCAGAACCAACTAACTGCGCATACATCCCTGTATATTAGAGAGTCTTAGGGAGTGGTAGACAGAAAGGTTTTAGTCACCTGCAAGGGAGAACAAATTTCAGACAAAAATGGCCGCCGCTTGTTCCCCACGTGAATTTTCAAGGTAGCAGTGAGCTGTTCTCACAAGGAAAATACAGCTTTTAAGACTGTAAATCAAAAGAAAAAGTTCTAAGGAAGACTTGACAGCTTAAACAGTGGAAACCAGTCAGCTTATAGTGAAGAAATCCCTCTTTGAGGACACAGTGTTTTCAAAATCAGCCGTCGGCCGTCGCATCCAAAGGCAATTCTTCCATTTGCAATGGCTACTTTCCCTTGGGTAAATTCTGAAATAAAGCTTTTTCTAAAGAGTCAAGTGCCCACGAAAGAGTTTGTGAGTAAATAAACTTGAACGTTCACTGCAACATTACTTAAATCCACTTGCATACATTGTTTCAATGTTGAGAAGCAAAGCAAACAGGCTCAAATTGTGTCTTAGGCTATGCAAAGTACTCCTTTTAAGACTACACATTTTACGTCTCAAACTGCTTGGAAAATTGTCCTAAGGGGGGGAGGCCTGAAGGGCCTTGCAACTCCTCCTCAACACAATGCAACACCTACTTTCAAAAGTTGTGAAAACAATGGGACAGATTCTGGTTTGAGCAGGGCAGGCACACGTGTTCCATCACGGATGACAACAAATCAACACAAGAATTTTTGGCTTTCTCCGAACAGTTTGTGCGCTTCTGGAAATCCACCTTCCAAAAAAAATTCAGGTTTGAACGTGAAATTGAGCGGTGCTTTATAGTTTAATTGATGGATTCATTGTATTCGAAGCAACTTTAGCAAAATTTGCGACAAACGCGCTCGGTTTGGACAATGAATTGTGCTCAGAAGTGACTCATAAGATTCGCTTTGTTCGCCTTCGTGTAGATTTACTTGAGGCGAAAATTGTATGTGTTTGCTTTTCAGGCATAAACACAGGCTTATCTGAATAAATCTTTTATTTGGGAAAGTGTATTCGGAAAAGAAGTGGCTTTGAAAAACATTTCACTATAAAAAATTGCGATAAAATATTTCTAACATGATAAAAAGATAAAAAAAGGTAAAAAGCTAATTTCACGATGTTTCGACGTTAACGTAATGCCATTATGAAGTCAAAAAAGATAAAATTTTAGGGCATATAAATACTAAAAAAACAATAGTTGATTAAGAAGTGTAACAGAAATAAATAACTTTAACTAGGCAAAAAGTTTAGCATGTATGGAGTCCATTTGCACGTTGAGATTAGGTTTGAGTTTCTTGATAAAAAGCATCTCAAACACTAAACAAGCTCACCAAGTTGCTTGAAGAAAAGCTGAAACCACTTTAATTCTTTAAATGAGTATACCATCTCTGATGCCTTTGATTTTGCAAACGAGATTCGTAACCTGTCCGTCAACGAAAACGATATATTAATCTCTTATGACGTTACTTCTCTTTTCACCAATGTGCCTTTGGACATGACTATCAACATCTTAGCCAACAAAGCCTTCACAGATGACTGGTTCAACAGAACCTATGGCCTTAACTTACAAAAAGATCAGCTTGTTAGACTGCTTGAACTTGCCACAACCGACCAGCTTTTTCAGTTCGATGGCCAGTTATTTGAGCAAACAGATGGAGTGGTAGCCTCCTTCGCAGAACGTCTTTGGGCTCGTCACGAGTTCCTTGCCCACGAACGTCTGCTGAACTGAACTGCCACTTCCGTTCGCCGGCGGTTAGCCTTTGTCTTGAACAAACCAATAACAAGCTGCATAAGAATGGAAATCGACACCCAATTCACGTGCATCAACTGTGAAAATTATCCAGGGGTCGAAGTCCTACTTTCAAAAAATTGGAAAATGAACTATGATTGGCTAACCACCGCGAACGGAAGTGGCGGTTCAGTTCAGCAGACGTTCGTGGGCAAGGAACACGTGACAAGCCCAAAGACGTCTGCGAAGGAGGTTAATGGAGTGGCTATGGGTTCTCCCCTAGGCCTCTTGATGGCGAATGTCTTCATGTGTCATCTCGAAGAGCAACTTGCACGTGACGGCCTTATGCCTCAGTTATACAGAAGATACGTCGATGATACCCTTGTAAGAATGCCTTACACTGATACTGCCAATGAGTTTCTTACTACTTCGAATGGACTACACCCTAGTCTTACATTTACGATGGAACTTCCTGAGAATGGTAGGATCCCTTTCATTGGTGTTGAGATCATTAAGAATGGAACGAAACTTGAGACTCAAGTCTACAGAAAGGCAACAAACATTGGTTTACTCTTGCATTTTAAGAGTCATACTGACAAATGTTACAAAGACTCTCTGTTGAAAACAATGTTGCATCGCACTTATGCATTGTCTTCTACGAGAGGCTTTTAATGCAGAATGGCAGAATGTGACAAATTACACTCTATTTTCAGTCATCTTGATTACCCTTGGGGCCTTATTTAATGTCATTTCCAATTTTTCTCTTCAAGACCCTTCTGGTCCTTCAGCGAACATAATCGAAAGAGATACCACCATAGTTAGAATCAGTCTTCCGTTCAAAGATCAAGTTTCTGCCAATGCTGTTCAGAGGCATTTGCATGATCTTAGTCATAAGATTGGTCCCACTGTGCAGCCAGTTTTTATCAGTAAAAAGTTGGAGCAAGACTTTAGGCCTAAGGAAGCCAAGCCATCTATTGTTAATCAGCAATGCGTTGTTTATCATTTTTCCTGTGATCTGTGCAATACAGATTATGTCCGTTACACAACCCAACACCTTTTCCAACGCATTGCTGAACACAAATATTCTGCAATTGGCAAACATCTCGCTGAAGTGTACGGTGGCACTAATCTTTTAAATGAAAGCCTTTTCAAGATTGTTAAGAAATGCCAAAGCTAGTTTGATTGTTTAGTGTTTGAGATGCTTTTTATCAAGAAACTCAAACCTAATCTCAACGTGCAAACTCCATACGTGCTAACCTTTTTGTCTAGTTAAAGTTATTTATTTCTGTTACACTTCTCAATCAACTATTGTTCTTTTAGTATTTGTACGCTCTAAAATTTTATCTTTTTTGACTTGATTAGGGCATTACGTTCATGTCAAAACGTCGTCAAATTAACTTTTTACCTTTTTTATCTTTTTATCATGTTTTTTAGAAATATTTTATTGCAATTTTTTTATAGTGGAAAGTGTATTATCTGTTCAAATTCACCCATGTGGCAACAGGATCAAATTTCACTGCAAATTTTTAAAATTTTACTTCCAAGTTTGTTTTTTGGGCAATCTTTGATTGGCAACAAGTGTATTTTATTTGGAACTTAGGAACTCTATGTTTTTGTCCTGTAAGTTACTGTTTATACTGAGCATTTGGTTAATAATTAACGATTAATAAAAAAATCAAGCAATCCAAAACATGCGGGTTAATTTGTGAGACTTCAAATCACATCATTCCACAGTTCAAGGCTGTTACAATAGTTAAGCCTTCTAAAGTATCAAGCTGATTTTTGTCTCAAAAGGAATTAAAACTAACAGTAGCATGGTCAATGCTCAAATGTGGCTGATAATCAACAGAGTGCAAACAACTGTAGCACATTTCTAAGTTGAGCTGTTTATTTCACACCTGGCTGAACCTCGTCAACTGATTGTTGTCTAGAAGCATAACTTCTTAATTTAACCTGACAGCATTCATGATAAGCTTTGTAAGTCATCATCATTTAAAAAAAAAAGGCATGCAGAGGGCACTTTAAAATTATATCATTCAAAATTCAATTTCACCCTTGCATTATCATGTTTAACAGGAAGAAAGACATTTGTTCCTGGTGTTCATTGTTCTACACACAATTACTTTAAGTAAACATTATTTCTTGCAAGACAAATGCAATCCTCCTTTCTTGTTTGGTACTGCATGAACCATGAAAAATTCAAAACCACAAAAACACATGACAGGAGATTATAAAGTGACATAGCTCCACAAGAACATATGGCACTGGGCATCAAATCAATATCAGTCAACATTATAAGGTGACTTACAGATGTAGCTCCACAACAACAGATGGCAGGCCATCAAATCGACATCAGTCAACTCTTTAAACAGTCCCTTATAAATTAGAGTCCCACAGGGTGATCAGTTGATTGAAGTGAAAAATATTCAGTGGTACATTCTTTAATTCCTAGTGACATTATAACATTAATTTGAGTTGAATCCAAAACTCTTTCCACTGCAAAATGGATTAATGATGATACTATTTATACATATTTACTTAATGTTGATAAATTCTGCAGTGTAAATTAGCTTGCCAGTAAACTCAGTGATTCAGTTATTAAATCTTGTCAACAATATTTCCCACACCCTCTCACTCACAATAGAATGAACACACTGTAAAATCAAAAGTGTCCCAGTAACTGATAACTTTATAAATTCAGAATTTATCCAAAGGAAGTGAAGGTATTTCATTTAGCAATGAAACAACCCCATACAAGGATAACATGCTTGACTGTTAAATGAGCTGTTGGAAATTTTGGGGGACATGGCCATTAGGGTTAGAATTAATTAGTAAAAGAGGGTAATATGTGAGAAAATTGAAATATCAGGTGCCTTAGAGGGTATCTAAAAAACTGTGGTGCTGTCTTTTAACAAGGCAATTTGAAGTTAGCTGCTAAGAATTTTAAATTTTTAGTTATTGACATTAAAAATAAATAAATAAAAACAAAACAACAAAACAAAAGATAAGAGAAAAACAGAAAAAGTCAGTGTCAATGATAAAATCCAACACTTATAAGTGTGTTCCATACTGAACTCAACAAGTTCTTTAAAGAATTTAGTACAGTTGTACTATTTAAAATAGCATGACACTTCAGTAAATAAATTGTGAGAAAGACAATGACGATGCCTGCCTGTGATCTAACCAAACTTTGTTAAAATTTTTTGACAAAACAGCCATATTCTTAGAAATTTGAAAAACAAAATAAAAGATTTCGCAAGAATCAAAGGAATTGAGGTGACTTTTTGGTCAAAAAGGATACACACATGCGCATGAACATGAAAGTTTGTACTATGCTCTACCAGCCATCTTGACTTCCTGCCTTGTCAAACAATTTTTGTTTAATTGGAATTTTCAAAACCAAGTGTCTACATTCACTAACCATCAGGTTAAAATGACACAAAAAATGCACTTTATTTCAAGACACAGAACAAACTACATTTCTAACAGCCAAATTCATAATTTAGTGGTTAAAAAAAGTGTGTGGCTATTACACCTAACCAAAGCATGGCTGCTGCCATGATCAACATACACAAAGTGATCTCCAACCTTAAAACCAGTTCTTAATGACCATCCAAGAGGAATCCTTTAATCTAAAGAAATCGTGCACTTCATAAACATCTCGAGACAAAACAACCTTTGCTGACAAGAAGACTTACATGCAACTGTACATTGTAAATGGCTACACGAAAGCAAAATTCCCCGACTTTTTGCAGACCATGAGAGTGAATTTGGTACTTCAATGCCTTGATGCAAAACGTCATGGAAAAAACTGTGTTTCCTGACTTTTTCCCAACTGTGGAAACCCTGTCATTCCTGTTTAAAAACCCTTCAATGCACCCTATGGTTCAAAAGACAAAACTTCTTGAAGGTTAGACATCCCAGGGGCATCTTAATATAATTATTTGGAAAATGACTACCAGTATTGCCAGAAAATTTAACTTGGGAAGTACTAATCGTGCACAAGTCTCAATTTTCAGTTTTCTGCCACATTATTGTTCCAGAAAATTATTTTGCCAAATCTGATGTGTCTACTGCTGTTATGAATGTAACAGTTCCGATATGTGAAGTACACACAACCAGTTGAAGCAAAAAGGCTGTCATACATTCAAACAATTAAATTAATTTTGACAGCAGAAGGTTAAAATTTTGGCATGTGGCCCAAGAACATATGTTACAGCACATTTATTTATTTAATTGTTGCTGTCGTTTCTTTCTTTTTCATAAAAAAAATTAAAGCAATAAGTTAAATATACAACGAGTTTAAAAATCTGTTAAGGACTGACTAACAAATTGACCATTTCCTTAAGTTGTGATGATTGGGGAACAAATTATTAAAGGCAAGTGAATATAATTTTGTTTCAATAAAACAAACTGAAATGAAATAGCTACAACTTATTCTCGCAAAATTGGCAATATCCAACGGGCTGGTTTGTCAGCTTATTGACGATCACAAAACAGAATCTGTCGACATTGTGCCCTTAAAATGTGAACGCGCATATGTCGCCCAGTTTTTGCGTTACCAAGCGGTAAACACGAACGGTTGAAACTCAGGAAGTTATCTAAGGGTGATTTACATGTTTACTTCCTACCACATGGCTACAAATTACACAAACGACGTTATCGTTTTCTCTTATGAGATGTACGCAACTAACTACGGTGAGAGCTGAAGCAAAGGAATACTCAGCGATAAGAACTATTGTGTAGTGTACAATGCATTATTAGCACTGTCACGAACATTTTCAAATTTGTTCGAAGCAGGTGGTACGAAAAGGCCGAGTAATTCATCGAAAAAACCGCAGAAGTTGATAGAGATAGATTGGCCGGGGGAAGGCACAGACAAATAGCATGACCGCTTCAACTCTTACGAGAAATAAAATAAATAAGCAAAGCTTTGCGTTTGAGTGCAAGACGTAAGACAGATAAGCTTAACAGTTAGCCAGTGCACGTTAAATTACGCGGCAAAACCAATTTCTTTAGCGCCAAAATCGTCAACGAACAATGAAAGACCTGCTCAACTACAACGACGAGTGGTCGGCAGTGATCCCAATTATTTTCATTTAGTAGTTTTCCTCTGAACTTTTCTGCTCAGTGTCAAAGTAATTTGGAGAGCCCCAGTGACAGTTTCGAATTTCATAAGCGGCTAAATGTGTAATACAAAGAGCGCATTGTGAACCAAAACGTATTCAAAACAAATCGGCCGCGAACGAATGTTCCTCGTTCGAATAGAACAGGACAGAACAGAATCCATTAAACCTTTCCGAACGGCAAACGGTTTTATAAAACGCGAACTTCACAAAGCGAAATTCATCCAGCGAAGTTATCAATAAATTTACGAGTTAGTTTAAGCTTTTACAAAACACCGCCGCTTGAACAATATGTTATGATCTGTTTTGTAAAATTCCCTTATCTGCGCTGAAGCTTATATTTGTACAAGAGCCGAGTAAAATCAAGATTAGATCTTGTACCAATGTGCACGCGCTTGAATATATTCTGTTTGCTGAAGCAAGCACGGTCCTCCAAATTCTTCCACAAAATAGTATAACCTTAAATAAACAACAACTAAAAATACACTGAGAGCGCGGAACTGCTGACTTGATGAAATTACAACTGAAAATTGACACGGTCGAAGAAAACATGTGCTTTTAAGCTCCAACAGTTTTATCTTCTTGTTCGCTTTGTCTGAGATATTGGCACCGCTCTGGGCTTTTCTATACAACCGTAGTTCTAAAGCAAATAGCAAGAGATATTCTTCCCCGCCAAAAAAAATTATAGTTTCAGAGTGGCCACTCAAGCTTACCTCGTGACGAATTAGCGACATCGGCGACTCTCTGAAAAGCGTCCAAAAAAGCGTCTGCTGCGATAACTGTTGTCCTGAAATGAAGTGTATCAAATATAACGTAAGGACAACTTATTACCCTCTGGCCAAAAACTAAATCACGAGCAGTAAATTATAAAAAATGAGACTTAAATTACAGCCGACGTTAAGCTTACTTGAGAGCAGAGTGTAATTTACTCGCTTTGCCGACAAAATCTTCCCAAACAGGAGCGCTTGCCTGTGAAACGACAAAAACATCAGTGTTGTGTTTCAGCAAAAAATTAAAAAACTTAACTGCCATTCGAATAAGACAGAAATCCCACCTTTAAGTCGTTTAATATCGAATGAATCAAATTCCCTTCGTCCGCGTTGTCGCCCATAATGGCGGTTGTTGGGACTCCACTGACTTTATTCAAAGAAGCTTATCTCGCCCTCACGTTTTCAACATGAGCTTACTAGAGAAATACCACAGTCTTGCGCTGGAATTTCCTTGAGCCTCGTGGATGGGCGAGTGTCAGTTTTCACGGAGTTTTCAAGGATATCCTTCCAACGGAAGCACAACTATTTCCCCGCTCTACAAAGAAAAAAATAGTACATATCACAATCAACCACGAGTCACGTGACTTGATATCAATAACTCATTTGCATACAGTGAAACGACGCGGACCTTGGAAAATAAGAACAAATTTCAAACGCAGTAACATCAATTAAGAAATTTACACTCAAAGAGCAAGGCTATTAATATTTATGATGACAAAAACGCATCACTCTCGCTCTTCGTCTCCCAGATGTGGTTAAATAAACAGATCGAGATATTTTGACAGTCAACTTCAGAGCTGGGAGGGGGCTACTGATAAGATGATAGATTTCTGCCTTTAAAAGTCGAGTTTGTTCTCTTTTTAACAGGTGAAGAATTGAAAAGCAACAATATAACCAAGAAAACAAGAAATCAGCTCGCTTGAAAAACGGGGATATCAAAACCACAAATCTGCAACACTTTTGGCCACACTCTTTACCTCGACCATAGCTGGTGGCCAAACTGATGGTCAACGCTGATTGAATTGAAGGGCTCGATCGTGAAGGCGAGTCTTTGGAGTGTGACCGGCCAAGGGCATAGAAAGCAATCTGTCATCGAGGCAGGAGAATTCAAGGCCTGTACTCGATAAATGATCCTTTAAAACGCCGATCTGAAGACGAAAACAGGCACTAGAATATTTATTCCCAGGTCTTATCAGGACGCGCATCTTTAAAGACCACTCTCCGTACGACACCGAAAATTATCTTTTTCTGTCCGTGCCAGTATTAATTTGGGTAGGTGTCGTATCAAGGGCGACAACTTATAAAGTCTTGACTTGAAGAGTTTTGTGGTATAAGTGAAAACAGGTGAAAGGAAAAACATTTGACGAAAAGGTCAGTTGGGTCAGAGAACATTTGCTCCAGGCTTTGCACAAGGACTTCTACACTGAAATCGATAAACCTGAGAATGAAGCCTTCCAAGGGGTGTTCTACCCCGGTGTCGCTTTGTCGCTCGTTTACGACTCTGTCTCTCGCTTGTTTCGTTTAGGACAGATGTCGCTGTCGCAAAGAAAACAAAGAGGAATGGAAAGTGAAAACTGCCGCGCTTTTTCTGCCAGTTTCTGTCGGTAGTCTGTCGGTAGTCTGTCGGAGAAGATTGTCGCCTGTTTTCGGAGCCATGCCGCTTGTCGCTTCTACCCCTTGGAAGGCCTCGAGAATCGAATGTCATAATCATGGCGCAGGAAAACGAATAAAGGCTAGCTGACGCCTTTTCCCTTTCTGTGCTTATTTTAATGTTTTCAGTAAAGCAAAGATTATCGTTCCATGTTGTTTAAATCACTGAAGTATAAATTGAGCAAATCGAACAACGAACTGTGTTGACGCGCACACATTGTACAACAGATTTATTAAAGAAAAAACTTATTCACATCCAGTAAAGGCGCCCAATAAAAGCGGGAAAACGTCCAGGGAAAGCAGTTAAAGTCGCTTATTGCAAAAGAAGGCTAAAATGAAGGCAAACACCAAATTAAAAAAACAAGGCTGCATATTGTACATGCACAATGGTTTTGGTTCATAGATTGAATCGAAAAGCAATATAACTGGGCCACAAGTTACGCAACACCGCAGGGAAGCCGTACTGTTACGTACGTGCTTTCGTTCATTCAAATGTCAAAGATTTCACTTGATTCAAAGACTTAAAAGTAAGAACCCTTCTGCACATGGAAGGAGGTAGTTTTATCGGTATATCCGTCCCTTTTGGAGGTACCACTTTTCTAAATTCATACTATAAATTTCAACAACATGTTCATGATATATGAATTGCCGGCTCATATATACATGTTCTACGTGCCCAATATAGACGAAATCAAGTGAACTCCTGATACATAAATTATCGCCAGTCATCTGAAGAACTTGAAAACAATTTCCACCTCATCATAGGTTGCCGGAAACACTAAGGAAAAGTGTCCGTGCGCCAAGGAAGAATTCATATCATTATCTGAAAACCTTGGCCGTTCTTTTTCGGACTTCTATTAAGGGAAAAAAATGCCCTTTGGGCATTCGAAGTTTCAGTTACCAAAAATAGAGGACACATTCCCCTTAACAGACAACACCACAGGGCCCGTACGGCTTAATGACTTTCATTTGAATGACTACGCTTTATAAAATTATAAACAGCACCACAGGAGAGTACTGGCAGTTTGATTTGAATGGTCGCACTTCGGGATCCCACCCACAAGTTAGAACCACTTTGTAAAGAACAATAACAACACCACTGGACCCCGGTGTACTCATTAAACTCACGTAAACTCGTCAATTCAAGAGTGGCTCTGTACTCTGCAGAGCCGATGCATTTTACGTAAACAATTGCTAAACATCATATACGAGTTGCCTGTTGCCTGCCTGTTGTCCTCACACCTCACCCCCCCCCCCCTCCCCCTTCTCACCCCACCCAGTCCTTCCAAAGACACCACAGTATGTAGGCCTGCTTCTAGTACAGTCACCGAGATGAGCGAGGAATATTGTGAAAACAGTGTAGACACAGAACTACCGTTGACAGTGGGTCTGGGTGAGGAGTACTATCTATTAATCTATTAAGTATCATTTGCCATTCAATTTTAGTGCTATGGTTTAGCTGCTAAGGAGCCTAAAATTAAAACTGTTTTATGCTACAGGTGATAGATGTTATCGTGATTCCATGCAACCCGCCCCCATCCAGCGGCACATTTGACAATGGCGTAGCTTTCGTAATTTTATTCAAAATCATAGACTATTAGCGAATTGGGGCCGAATTCATGCTGTATCGCGGCCGATGATAATCAAAGATTACGATTATTTCATCCTCAACCAATGATAAACATCAGAGAGAAACAAGATTAGCAAAGGATTGTCCTCAGCTCGGACAGAATAATCAACAGAGGCTGTTTAGATCTTAGTACGAGTTAATCTGAAGCCATCTATCCAGAACACTGCCGGATAGTGCTTGAGAGCGTCTTGGACAAAACAAGAAATTGGCTGTTAAATTGTGGACACCCAGGTTTGCACAAATAGGGTGTTCGATCGTGGTCTCTCAGTTTGCCACAAATCGGGTGTTCAATTGCGGTCTCTCAGAGTATAAACGCAAACGCGCCCACTTGCCTTCTGCTGGGTCGTGCTTATTCCTTAGTAACGGCTCTCAACTTGTATGAACATATTTTAAACTCGTTCTAACACTTTATGCTGGAAACCACCAGGTTTCTAGTGTGTGGCTAGCGTAGTTAAATTAAGTTATACTTATCTCAAGGAAATATGAGTTTTCTATCAAGCCAAGGCGAACAAGATAAAAAAAAGAACTAAATATATCAGTTTTCATTTAGGTCTTAACGTAAGACTCTTATAATAACTACGTACGACGAATCTCACTTTCTATGGGTGACGATTAACCCGTTCCCTGCCCGGGACTGACATGTTCGCATACATTTTGCCTGTAGAAATTCTTTGGGATTAAGAAAGTGGTAACGAATTCATCGTAAGAAACTTCGCATTTTACAAGAGATGGGCATATAAACTGAGACTCGATTCTTGCCTGATTTAGACAACAAAGTCTAGTTTCAAATGTACAGGAGATTGTTTCCGAGTGTGGGAAAGGCTGGAGTGAAGAGTCTCTTGCTCAGTCAACCAGTACTTTTGTACGCAGCTCACACAGTAAACATGGTAAAGTTAACTCGATTTCCTTGTCTTTTGAGCTGAAAAGTATATCGCTAAAATGACTGTGATGGCGAGGGAGTAATATTGTAGTAAAATTAACAAAAACAGGTGACTGACGATATAAAGCCTCTCGTGTTTTCCAGGTGAATCTCATGCGTTGAAAATTTGAATTTGAAATTTGAAAGAAGCGAAAGAAATTGGAATCAAAATTCAGGCAGTTGGCAATTAACTAAAAACGGTAATTACGGTAAATCATATGTTTTGAGCAGTGCCTAGGTTGGGTTTAAACTCAGCCGTGGAATGACGTGATGCATGACGGGCCTGAAAAGAGCTTGCTCTCCTCTCTGCTCAGTATCCCGTCAATTCTGAGAACTAGGGAATAACTGATTCTCTGATTATAATAATAAGTAATAGTAATTGGACCGAGTGGAGTACAATTCAGGGAGTAATCGCGCGAGTAATTTCAAAATCAGACGAGCGCGAAGCGCGAGGCTGATTTGAAAATACGAGCGCGATTACTCCCTGAATTGTACTCCACTCGGTCCAATTACTATTACTAATCGCGCTCGTATTTTCAAATCAGCCTCGCGCTTCGCGCTCGTCCGATTTCGAAATTACTCGCGCGATTACTCCCTGAATTGTACTCCACTCGGTCCAATTACTATTACTTATTTACCCTCGGTAGTATTTATAGCACAAAGGCTAGTGGGGCCGAGCAAATACAGAAACAAATAAAGTCAAATTTAAATCAACTCAAATCAAATCAAATGAAATCAAATGTTGGTTTTTGGCGAGAGGGGAAAACCGGAGAACCCGGAGAAAAACCTCTCGGAGCAGAGCAGAGAACCAATAAACTCAGCCCACTTACTAGTACGACACCGAGTCCGGGTATCGAACCCGGGCCACATTGGTGGG
Source organism: Pachyseris speciosa (assembly GCA_016490735.1). Classification (NCBI taxonomy): domain Eukaryota; kingdom Metazoa; phylum Cnidaria; class Anthozoa; order Scleractinia; family Pachyseridae; genus Pachyseris; species Pachyseris speciosa. The sequence goes on from JAEMWC010000194.1 coordinate 133,460, forward strand.
AGGCGAGCGCTCTCACCACTACGCCAACCCTGCTCCCCCCTCCAGCAGAATTGCTTGACCGCTGAACCACAGATAACAAAGAGCATAAAAAGAAATGAAACCTTAGCTTGATACGTCTTGTTTTAACCAAACAGAACTGCCAAGGTGGTTTTCCCGCCATTTTAAACACACAGGAAAGAAACTTTTTAATTTTAAAAGGTCAAGAGATATTACCGAGTCTCGATCTCACGCCAAACAATGAAATGCGCCCTCACACATATCGCGGGAAAACTCGAGACGTGCACGCTTCGCTATGCAAATTGCAAGGCAAAGACCCGACGTTTTACAACTACACTTAAGCTTAAATAAAACTCCGAACCCGGCCTCTAAAATAATCCTCCCTGAATACAGAGATGCATCGCTCAAATCGTTTTTGTCGCTACCTCACATCACCACTGCATGCGGGTCGTTAACAAGCACTGTGCATGCAGCGTTCTGTAATCCAGCTTTTCAAATCAGCACATGAAATAACGCGGCCAACTGATCTAATATTCCCGTAGTTTTGTTTAAGGAATGCTAACCTTACGTCTTTGTTTTTTCCAGAGCTTGTTTGTAGTCCGCTAGATGAAACTAAAAAGACCACTGAATTTCACTTTTTATGCCGGTCAAAATATATTATCACAGTCCAAAAAGAAAATATTTTTCCTTGCTTTGTTGAATAAAGTATTTGGGTGGTAACGGCGTTTGAATACACAACAACAGCAGTCTGAGCTTGCAAGCAATTATGACAATTATATGTCTCTAAGGGGAGTGTCTCAACTTTTCTTAAAGGAAACCGCAAGACACGTTTCACTGACACGCCTGCATAATTAAACGATTTACAAAAGACCCCGGCTCCGAAATCTTGTTTGAGAAGTCTGTGTTTTCGTCTGCTGTGTTTAACTGAAAGCAACAATTTTGCACGTATGGGCTCGTCTGAAAACATTGGCTCGATGATGTTTTGATATTAGTTAAACAGTCAATTGCATTCCGTAAACGGTAATTATTTTAAGCCACTTCTAATGTACCTAAGCTTTTATCGGAGTGAAAGGACGACATCCTTGACTACAAAATGAAGCGATTACACTGATGCTACACTGACTGAAAATTTCTTACAGCAAAAATATCAGTCTAACTTCCATTCAGCCAATGTTAACATGCTTAGGTTCGGGCCATGAAAGTTTAACAAAGTCTGTCATGGCATTCATTCGGATGTAGATAAGAGCAATTCGCTCCTGATCAATTTAAGACTCACTTTCAAATCTAGAGCTGTAAGGCAAATGCAACCAAATTTCTCACTGACAGAGAAATTTGTTCTGAAATTCCGAGACAAACATCAAAACCATAAAAACAAAGAACATGTATAACTTACTGCGGTTCCTTCTGCCGTAATGACGCAAAAATGCTTGTGGTCGCAGGAATTTTAAATTTGTTTTTGTTTTGTTTTGGTCAAACGCGTTTTGGGCGTTCACTGCAGAAAGGAGGAGCACTAAGTCACGACATGATACCACGTGGGGTGCGCG
>JAEMWC010000194.1:142500-172500 GCA_016490735.1 Pachyseris speciosa
CAATCCATGGTACTGCCCCTCTAAGCGTGGGCCAGTATTGAACTAAAGCCTGGTTTTCACTAGCGACGCAAGCACAAGCGCAAGCATAAGTAGCTTATGCCAAGTGAAAACAAACACTACGCAAGCGAACGCAACCATAAGCGCAAGCACAAGGAAAAGGAAAAATTTTGATCCTTGCGCATGCGCTTATGCTTGCATCAAGCCCGTTCTCACAGTGAAATAAGCGCTCTTGTGCTTGCGTTTATGCTTGTGCTTGCGTCGCTAGTGAAAACCAGGCTTAAAGCAAGACACAAGTTAGGGCGAAAGAGGAAGGCTCTCGAGCAAAGTTAACTAAGTGATGTGAAATTCTCCATTCATAGGATGACTAAATATTTGTTGAAGGAATGATAAAAACAACCAATTCAATGGCGCCAATGCGGTTTAAACCTTGCGTCAAATAATCATGGTAAGTGCACGCTGTAAGTCCGCACAGAAATGACATCAGCGTCTGCAGGGCTTCACTCGGAAGTTGACGCCATCTCGAACTGGGGCAAATTGGCGCGCATTACATTGTGGTATCCTCATAGCTATTCACGAATTCTGATTGGAATTCTGATTGTTTAATATAAAATAAACAAAATAAAAAATGCAACATTTGTTTTAGTCCAACAAGTCTTGCCCGTATGCGCGGTAAGGGACCAATCGCAGAAGGACAAAACTATGAATTAATATTTCCACGTTTTTTAAAGGGGAATCGGCGGGAAGATTCTTTGTTTAAAAGGACCGATTCTGAACAACGCGTAAAATGTGCGAATAAGAAGCATAAAATTAATTGTTTAGAGAAGCCGGAAGCAAGTCTGACGCTGCAGTAAAATGAGTGAAGGCAATAATTTGGTTTAAATTTGCGAGGATAGTGTTAATGAATGCAAAAGAAGTGAAAAACAAAAGAAAACCATAACACATGAAGATAAATATAATACAAATGTTTGATAAACAGAGTTGAAAATATTTGATTGTCTAGCCGTTAAGATCTGCACGCAATGTTCGATTCTGTATCCGCGACCCTCGGATTTTCGTTCAGTCACCATTTCTGGTTCAGTGTTTTGAAAAGTAGTTTAATTTTCACGGGCGAAGCAGAAAAGGGCGATGAAACACGAGCATAGAAACGCACGCGCAAACACAATGTTTGGATCCATCTGCTTTAGCTTGTGATTCGAGCGAGTATATATGTTCACTACGGTGTATCGTAGTTTGTTTGACGCGTCAGCGAAAACAAGGCCTTTGTTTTACGATCGATGTAACGACGTGTGCGAGGGCGCATATTTAGGACGTAAAAGCCTGTCAATAAATCTACGAAAGACGTGAATTGTAGATAAACGGTACATTAGGGTTCATTTCAACCCCTTAGGTCTCGCTCGAGGCTTCCGCATCAGTAGCGGAAGTTCCTGTGTAGATCAGTTTATACCGAATCGTCATATGTGATTTTCTATGCTTATGCCAATCAAGTCATCGCAATTCTCATTGCAGGGTAGTCAGAATTTTCCAAATGATCAAGTTAAAGAAACTCAGAACGAGAAATTCTAGACGTAACTGATAAACATTCGGAGAAAAATAAAACAGAATAAAAAGTCGCAAAAAAAAATGTTATCGATGAAATTGACCAAAGATTAGCCATTTAAACATATCTTTAAAATATACAATATTTCACCTTTTTCTGACATCAAACGACTTAGATTATTTATCAGTAAATGGCACAAGTTGATAACGTGTCGAAAGCCAGTTGAGGACTACTACGACAAGCATAAACACTACGATAAATGGTTGCCCCGGGCAACGGATAGATAGGCAGTGTTTGGCAATTCGCTGTATGGCGATATTGCGTTAATTTTCATCTCCACGTGGAAGGACAAAGCGAGTCGACATTTTGTATTTGCTTTTAAGTTTGGATGACCAACTCAATAATTTTGCAAAGTGCGGCTTCGTCTCATGTTATATTCACGGAAAGAGCCATTTTCCCGCCATGACGCAGCACACGCCCCCACAAAGCAGCTGCAACCGCCATTCAGCAACACCTCCTCAAGGAAAGCATTTTTAATGTCAACAAAATTTCGCCTACACGGAACAACGGGAAATTGCCATTGAAAAACAGTTTGCGCCGCGTGTCTTTTTACGAACCAAAAATGGTTCAAAACGCATGTTCCTGAGGAAGCGAAGTTTATAACTGCTGCTGTGGCACCCTTAATAAGTTCTTGATATTAAATATTTGATCGCATGTTTATGGTGTCTAAACATGATCTATGAAGGCAGTTTCTTTGAGCGCCGCGCTTTACATTTTCAAGACTTAAATTCATTAAGGGAAATTCGATCTGTGGAGAGGCTAGTCAGTTTTGTCAGGACGTACGGAAGAAAAATTAATTAAAAGCGAGATTCTTGTTTCTTAATAAAAACAAGCATAGTAAAAAAAGGCCATATCACGGGAAAATAACACCAGCGATCTTGAGCGAGAGGATTTCCCGATTATTATTCAGTAAGGCCAAGCTCTATAGATGCCGAGAAATGAACGAAATAAGGTGCGATGATATATAAAATCGTTGTAATTCGGAATTAAAATTCTATCGCGTGACGGTAAGAAATACTCACTGAACCATATTCAATCGATAAAATCACTGAGCGCTCGTTTCTCTCACAATCGGCTGTATTGTAACGAAATTTATTTCGCAAGCCAACCAGGATTTAAGATTATGCTCTAAGCAACTTCACTTGAGTAGAAACAATTTTCCTTGAGCTAAAACGCGGGAAAAAATTAAGCTATCGACGGGGAACATCAAACAAATTAAATGATCGAATTCATACAATGACTGAATAACACAGACAACTTAAAAAAACATTTTTGCTGCCATGCTTTCGTCTGCTCAATAAGTTAAGAGGGAAAGAACGCTGTTGGGGAATTTTTTTGGTGCTACCTAGGGCCAAGAGGAAACCCTTGCTGGGATTTCGGGTATACAACCGAAACCAGCCAATGGCAATCAGAACTCGTACTGTTTGAAGCAAACTTCTACTTATACATTAAGGGCTACTTGGTTCTTAACAGACGCGCTGAAATCGTTAGAGAGTCTCTGTTAATTCCTAGTTGTATTCATGCTTTAATCTGTGAATCGAAAGGTGCAGGTGATATGTTCCTGTCAAGCTTTTTGAACATTAATTGAAGAGCAGACGCGACTCTAGCCTTGTGAAGCCAACAGATTTGGCGTCCGTGCCGCCCGATGCGAGGGAGTATTCTATATTTTTGCCCTCAAATGTTTTTATAAGCTTGATTACCGGCAACGCGCAAGTTTGAAAAATCAGTGCCAAGGTTGAGGTTCAAGTGTGCGTTTCGCGGCGAAAGATCTACTGTAACTGAAAATCCCACCATAAACAGTAAACTTTGTTACTGTTCCAAAATTCAAAACATTTTAAAATGTGGCTTGCTCAAGAACGCCGTCTTCGACGCTAGACTTAAACACACGGCAATTTACGTCGATCTTACCTTGAAACCGTCGACCTGTACACTACCCCTCGAGTTTCGGACGTGATCAATTCCGTTTAAGCCAACTACACTGAATTTACGCAAATTTGTTTTGGTGCGTTCTTTGTGGACCAGTGAATGAGAAAACTGGTACCAAATAGTGTTGCCATCAAGTCATAAAACAACCTCGCTTTCACGTATCAACAAACGGAAACGAGACTGCGGCGGGTGTCCGTTTCCCCAGACCACGACGCACTTGAGTGTGGGCAGGCAGATGCAAATGTAGATATTTATATCGCCATTTAGATTGCCGTGGATATAGCATCCAATAAATTCTTTCACAATTTTGCTTTGGTTTCTGTAACTAGGAAAAATGGCCAATGCAACCGTTAATTCTAATTAAAAAAGATTTACATTGTTTAGGTGATTTTCAGAAGGGAAAAGTAAAGACGAATGATCAGTAACACAACGCAATAACGCTCAAGGGCTTTCAACTTATTTTCATGTGAACAACAATAACCTGTGCTTGATCATGAAAGTACTTTCTCGCTCAGTATCGCTTTCATTTGAATGGATTACACTTCATCATCGCATCATCCACAGCCTCAAAAGTTGAAAACCACGACTAAAGCCGTTACTATAAACAGCGCCACAGGAAAGAACAGCTTAACAGTTTTTCCTCGAAAAGTCGTACCTTAAAATTCCATGACGTCTTAGTTAAACCACTTAAACAGTACTACACAGCGCCGAGTAAAAGCATGCCCCACTGATAGCTTTGGCACGAGTACAGAATTTCAATGAAAAAACTGTCACTGAATGAATAAGGAAAGCTATAAAGTAGATTTCAACGTATCCGTCAGCTAAGAAAAGTTACCTATACTCATTTCTTTCACGGGAACATATGAACCCACAGTTGACCTTCTCCCAACGTCAGTGGCTTCATAGCTAAGTTGGTTAGAGCATCGCACCGGTAATCGCAAGATCACGGGTTCAAACCCCGTTGAAGTCCTAAATTTTTTTTCAGGCTTCTTTTCGCAATTGCATCATCGCGCAGAATGGCGCGACATATCCGGGACTTTTCCGCGCTTTCTGGCGCTCAATTCGAAAGCTAATTAGGAAGACGTAAGCAAACAATAGAGAAAATCGGCCAAAAACTGGCGAGGACCGCTTGGAAAATCGTCCTTCAAGGGATAATTATTCAGTTTACAATTTAGGTTTCATATGACTTTTGTAGTTGAGAAGTTAGAAAAGAAAATGCGACTATTTTTATGTTGGTGGCTCATTGAGAAGCAATATTTTTTCTGGCTACAAAAGTAGCTTTATGAGCACTTTGGTTGTATGGCCTCGACACTTTCAGGTGGAAAATCTTGATAGAAAAAGGGCGAGCAATTTAGGTTTCATAGGGCTTTTTTTTGTTTAACGCTTAAAGATTCACTTCCCAAAGTTTTGCAGAATTCTGACTGGTGGAAGTATTATTTTTGTAGCTTTCTTGAAATCAACTTCTACAGCCATGAACTTACATGCAAATTCGTTCTTTCGAATCTCCCATGGGTATTTAGTTGGCCAGTTTTAAACTTCCCGCGAGAGTATAAGTTTTGTTCAATCACTAATCAACCGTGAAATTTAAGTTGAACATCCTCGGGTAACTTTAAATCGTGGTTTAATCGGCTTTCAAACAGCTTAAAGTCAGCTTCGTCTGCGTAGCTGGCGGTTTTGCCGGGGAGCGCTACCGAGCGAGCGGCGAAACTCCATTCTCCTCGCGGATTCGCCGTTCGCTAGCCGCGGCGCTCTCCCCAACAAAACCGCCAGCTACGCAGCCACAAACAACTCGGCCTTGGCATGCGTTTTTTAAAACTCTGAAAACATTTCGCAAGCCCGAAAAGCTGTAGTGGCAGGATATTCTGCAGTTACTCACCAGGCTTTTACACTAAAATTAGTAACCTTATTCTGTGGAAACTTCGGATAACGTTTTGACCATTGGAAGTCCTTTGGGACGAATTAAAAGATGTCGCTGCGTGCGAACTTGTGCAGTGGATTTCCACTGTCGCGTAATTTTCACATGCGCAAGGACGTAAATTTGAATTGGCTTTACCTGCGTAGATAAAATAGCGCCGATGTGTGAAAAGCCGCGCGTAAACGTAAAAGTTGAACCTTGCTCAACTTTTTAGTTCGATTCTCGGCCCGCCTTTACCTAGAGCGCCTTTGTTATCTACATCGCGTCTTGAGATCTCAGTTCACGCATCCAAGCGTTTGATTGACAGCAGCAGAAATCTTGAAGCAACTCGAGTATTCCCAAAGCGGAATCTATCTACCAATCACAGCCGACTATTTCTGGATATGCAAATCATTATACCGCGCGCTGAAAAACTGGGCGCCGTAAGTACATGTCGCGAAAGACAATAGCATTCTGGGCGATGATAAATTGCGTTCACAACTGCGAGGATAATTCTTCATTTAAAAACATACGAAAGTGTTTTCATAGGAAGTAAAAAATTGTTGAATATAAAGTGGGATATTAAATCCAAGTTCAACATAAAACAAACGCCCTTGGTCAAAAAGCGCGTCTGTACACGTTGCAGCTAATTCTATTCCAGTCTATGCCTGTATTCTCTTCAACATTCACTTCTTTTGGTCTACATAATGTAGATATTGTAGCAGATGACAGAGGTATATATTACATACGTCTCTGTGAGATATATGTAGACTCAGATACCGGTACGTTGATTGCGAACCAACTATGACCAAGTATGGCAATTTCATTGCGATGGTTTTGTTATATTCTCAATACCTAATCGCGGTGCTACGCATTGAAACACTAGGGAGAAATCACATGCCAAAAGAAATGTGCTAGAAGTGATAATACATTCATTCCTGTCCAACAGGTGTAGTAAGTTGAAATTGTACAAATCTCTATAAGTCAGCCAAATTGAAAGGACTTCAAGTGTTTCCGATGTGGTTTTTTTTTTGGAATCGCTAGCTACTTCCTTTTGAATATTTGTAGAGAGGTACACATGTACATTTAAAATGAATCTTCGAAAAGTTTTAAGATTCTGAATGATAATGTGTCATAAAACTCGAAACATCAATATTTTTCTTGAACGCAGCCGTTCTTCAAAAACAGGAAAGGAGACACAAAGACGACAATTAAAGAACGAACATTCCTAATTACGCGGCAATATAATTATTATGGAAGTTTATTATTTTGTCAGAAAGTTCACTTTTAATAAATTTAAAATACTTATTAATAATTCATGAAGGAAATTCAAAATAAATTAATTTTTAATGAGTGTCTTTATATCTGATAAAGACACGGCTAAATTTTACATCCGATCTTCTAGGCCAAAATAACCTAACATCTTAATTTTATTGTAAGAATGGATAGATGTACAGCAATGCAAAGTTTTTTAAGCCGTTCAATAAATTCGCAATTCGTGTTTTATCAAGTCCTAAAACACTTGGCTGCGCCTCGTGCTTTAAACATGATAAAACACTCCTGCTCATTTATTAAACATTACATAAAACTGGCTGAAACAATTACATTCTACATGTCGGGTTTAAATATAAAGCAAGGGGAAATAAAATTTTTTCTCTTCTTGTGATCAATTTTCATAAATGGTTGGTGTAAATATTTTGTAAGTTCTCTGGAAGAAGTTGCAGTTGAAGAGTCAAACAAAGCACAAGTTCGTATAAATACGATGAATTGTAACATATATTTTTGGAGCCACAGAGTGATTGAAAACTTTTCCGGGCTTTAATTAAAAAAAATTAAAATGGATAACAGGTCATACAACTAATTGAGATTGAATTTGAAAGGAGCGATTGAAAACGAAGAAATATAATTAATTTTAAACTAAATAACATATCACTACAAAGACAATATTAACGACGGAAAAAATATTAATTACATTGGTTGCGGCTATTACTATGAATTTAATTAAAATGTAAGCCTTTTGTCAAGAATGCATGGTTTTCCTAATAGCTTTTTCAAAGTTAAACGAACGCTGAAAACGAGATTTGAATAGGAATTTGACTTCATCAGTCTACAATTTCCGAAAAATTCTGTTTTCACTGGTAGACTGCTTGCTGTTTTGAAATTCCGTTTGAATTGATGCATTTTAAGTTGGTGGCGAGGAAACTTGAAAAGAAAACACCTAGTACGTGCCTTGCCTTCAGTTAAAAGTGATTGATCAATCATTTTTCATTGGCGAGGTTTTGTCTTTCCGAAATTTTTCAAGATGAAACAATTATCTGGTTTGCACATGGCTTGCAAAAGGATGCTAATTAAAGTAATGGCTATCTCTAAAAGAAGGAACGAGGAATGAGGGAATAGGAATGGGGAACGGGGAATCTCTAAAATAGGGAATCTCTAAAACGGGGAATCTCTAAAATGGGGAATCTCTAAAATAGGGAATCTCTAAAACGGGGAATCTCTAAAATAGGGAATCTCTAAAACGGGGAATCTCTAAAATAGGGAATCTCTAAAATAGGGAATCTCTAAAACGGGGAATCTCTAAAATAGGGAATCTCTAAAACGGGGAATCTCTAAAATAGGGAATCTCTAATACGGGGAATCTCTAAAATAGAGAATCTCTAAAACGGGGAATCTCTAAAATAGGGAATCTCTTAAAGGGGAATCTCTAAAATAGGGAATCTCTAAAGTAGGGAATTTCTAAAACGTGGAATCTCAAAAATGGGGAATCTCTAAAACAGGGAATCTCTAAAATGGGGAATATCTAAAACAGGGAATCTCTAAACGAGAAACCCCAAGATCAAAAGTCTTTGTTAGGCCGTCAATATATTTGTCACGCTCTTCAAGATGCGTTGCGTGATGACTCTCGGTGTTATTCATCACAACTGATAAAACAACATTTTGAATGGTGTTTAGATTTGTTGATGCCATGATAAAATAGTTGATGTTTTCCTCAGTCGTTTACAATTTTGTGAAGAACTCTGCTCCACTATGTATCTTGGAAGATGTAATTTTACTTCGATGACACGCGTACTCGGGAAAACGTTCAACTTGTTTATTTCGCTTCATCATTCAGCACAGCGTGATTCATTGCCAGGCATTTGTGGAATTTGTTGAAAAATTTGACGTCACGTTTATCATTAGAGAAGGATTGAGGCTCAGCGTTGTTTCGAGTACAGCGATGTAAAAATTAACTGAAACAGCAACAAGCTAAAATTTGTGTAAACAATTGTCGTATCTCGAGGACCTTTCTCCGGCTCGTCGCTTATCTTGGCCTGCTTTTGTTTTTATTTCTTTGTCCAAAGTAGCGTACGTTTGAATTTCATTTAAATTTTTTCGCTAAAGAATTTATTAGCTGCAAACGCCCACAAAAAGTTTTCAATGCTTGATGTATCTTGTGAGTGATCTGAAACTACACAGGATCGAAATGGACCAATCATAGAACTAGCGCCATAAAGATAAGTACATTTGGATCCTACTCAGTTTCGGTTTTCTGAGCGTCCGTCTTCTCAGAAATCTGCTAGTTTACAAATGTGGTATTCTCTTCAAACAACATGTTTTAAGCAATGTAATGTTTTAGCGAGTACGGGTGTCACTGAAAAGAAAAATTACCATTGGGCAAAGCAAACAAGACAACTGTAGTTAAGGCCTTTATCGGTTACTCGGTTAACTGAAATAAAGGCGACGAAAGGCTTGCGGAATACTAAGCGACTTGTATATTTTGGCGTCTTCAACAGCTAAGGTCCAACAATTTTGGTGACAAATTTCCATAACAAACTGCTTAGCGAAACCTACAAAGATCATCGACGGAGCACATGGAATAAAGTCACGCACATTGATTCTGTCGCTAGTACAGTTCCCATGGAGGCGTAGAAGCGGGCGCGATGACATAAACTACACATATCACCAACAATTACATCTTTCGTGTTGGACATAACTGACCAGTTTTAGAGATGACGCGTTTTAGAGATTCCCCGTTTAAGAGATTCCCTGTTTTAGAGATTCCCCGTTTTAGAGATTCCCTATTTTAGAGATTCCCCATTTTTAGAGATTCCCCATTTTAGAGATTCCCTATTTTAGAGATTCTCCGTTCCCCATTCTCCATTCCCATTCTTATTTAATCATTCCCCGTTCCTGGTTTTAGAGATAGCCTTAAAGTAATTGACATAATCTTCAGTTGCACAACATAATATCTTTGAATAAGATGTAAAAGTATTACAAACCAACTTCCAATTTGTTGATCAAAGCGCAGCTGGATAAATTTTCATGGAATTTGAGACAGTAACAAACATACTAATTAAAAACCATTAAAACCTCGTGGAACTCGGGCGCGAGTAATCGTTAAAAGGGAGTTTATCAACAGGGCGAAGGAATTGTAACTCTTTCGCGGTTATTCCAGCTTTTCCTTAGGCTACTTGTAATGTAATATGCGGGCGAACTATCTGAGAACCTAATTACTATGAGCGGCGACATGAAGTAAAGAAAAAGAAACAATAAATTTGATCGTCATGTGTCCAGGCTCTAGACAAAACCTTAAATTTTACTTTGTTGTAAAGAAATATACCAAAATGTGCAACACACATACAGAGCAATTGTATTCGCCTGCCAAACCTATAGTTTTCTGGCGTTCTCGCCGTCGTTGCTTAAGCTCCCTAAAACTGGTTAGTAGCGCGTGCTATGCGGCAATCGGAAGCTGACGTCGAAATTCGCGGCACTCTTTACGTTAGAAGCGACCCGTGACCCACTGTTCTTTAACAGACTTACGACTGGAAGCAGCCACTTACTGACCAGTACGAAAAGAACGACATTGTAACTTTAAAAATCCTTGTTGAAATTTAAAACAGCGCTGTTTTATGCTCATAATTTCGCACGTAACATCAGCTTAAGGTACTTGGGATGGTTTCCATGGTATCATGGATAATGTTCTTTTAGAAATAGCAAACTGAGTCGCGGATGATAGGCGATCACTGGCGGGAAATCGGGTGCTGGAACTCGTCTACGGTAGACCTACGTGTGTGACGTTTCGACACAATCGCTAACGATTAATCTCTTCAGGTACCGAGCTTTAACTAGTGAAAACCAGGCAAGACATGCAAGTCCCAGGAATCAGTGGAAAAGTAATAACCGTCAACCAGAACCAAAGTTAAAACAAAAGTCTCCAGCAAATACATAGAATCGATCTGCTGAGAGAGGCAAAAATTTGGCTTCTGGGCCCAGTTGCTCGAAGCATGGTTAGCGCTAACCAGGGTTCAATACCATGACAACCTATAGATTTTAATACATCTTAACCAATGGTTAGCACTAACCATGCTTCGAGCAACTGGGCCCTGCAGTAATTTCAATTTCTTTTCGCCTGAAAGCTTACCATCACCAGTCTGCGCAAGCGCGTTTCGCCGTTGTAATTATAAGAAGTAATGGAAATTGAGAATTATCCTGGGTAAAAGATAGCTATACCTTTCATAATTATAACGCATTCTACAAAGTAAGGTGATGAGAAAAACGAATAGCAAAGATATCAGTGACGTCACCTATTGTTATTTTATGCCAATCAGAGAGCTATTGGCTGGTGAAACAAAGAATTCTTTTGTTGAACGTTTTGAACATTTAAATAACAAAAAGAATGTTTCTAAACAACTATCTTCCCCATTGTTGAAGCACAACTCCCGAGTAGAGTGCATGCCCGATTCCACCGATAAACGAATTTGGTCCTGGCTATTCCGTACCGGTGCTAGTTCAAGTTTCTATAGTACCACGAAGTTGATAATGTAAATTGACCACCGTACAGGGATTCGAGCGTTGGCCCTTCGTCGGAGCGAATCGAGTAATTTCGCAACCACCACTGATTTCATTCAGACGCGACAAAAATGTAGGTAACTTTCTAGTCAGAAGCGCATTCAAAACAACTTAGCAACCTGGCACCTTTAAATGCTCGCGCTCGCGATGCAAAACTTGTCCTTTCATTCAAAACACTGACAAAATAACGGGCCCTAAGCGATCTGTTCAGATCACTGATCGTTTCACGTGTACCTCCGCAAATGTTATCTATTGCATAACCTGTACATTATGCAAAAAGTTATACATCGGCGAAACAGGAAGACGACTAGGTGACCGATTCCGAGAACAGCTACGTGATGTTGAGAAAGATGACAAAGATGCATCCAAACCAGTCACTCGGCATTTTAATCTTCCCGGCCATTCCAAACAACACCTGTCGATCTCCGACCTTTCCCTACATAAAGGTACCACGGAAAGCCGTAAAAATCTGGAGCAAATATTACAGATCCCAAAGGGTCTGAGATATTGAAAACAGACGACTGATACCCGGTGTCTCTACTTTATAAAAGCTAAACACAACGTTTTCTCTTTTGATACCTAAATGACCAACAACAAACAATTCCATGGCTTTCATCGCTCAGTGGAAGTAAACTGTGACATTCGAGGAAAGAGCCACCGTCCACCCCGAAGCCGAGCGTGACGCGAGCCCACTCGAAGATTCAACGGAAAGTGAGCCCAACGGCGTTGATGCGGGAACCAATGACACCAAATCCACCGTCAACACCAAAGCCAACAGTAGCACGAAGACGAGCGATGAGTCAAGCCACAGCTAACCAACCACTACCGAGCATTCAGTCAACACGAGAAGCAATGATACCAAGATCACCGTCATCGCCAAAGCAGACCGTCACACGACCACGGCCGAAGATTCAAGCGACAGCAAACCGACAACTGCCGAGAACTCAGCCGACTCAAAAACAAGTTCTACCAAGCATTAGTTCGCCAAGTATGCATAAGTTAGTGAAACAACCTATCTCAAGCGTCCAACTGGAGGAGAAGTATCTTTCAGCGGCTGGTACAGGTCAAAGAACAGTAGAACGAAGTTTGCGCCCTTAGTGACGAAAAGCCAGCGGGCTCCTCAACGAATCACGCGCAACAATGAACAGCAGTGAAAGGACTTTGATTTTTTTATTTCTTACTTGCTATAAATTTTAAGGAAGGTCTTCAATATTGAAGCAATAATATTATATTGGACTGATAAAGATCAAGGGAAAACCTTTCACGAATTGCAGGTAACTTATGTAAAAACTTAGTAACAACAGCGCACAATGTTAAAAAATGACGATTCAAGCGAAAGCCCGAGGGATCGTTTGGAGAACTAAAAAGTTAAGTTAACAAACAAATAAGGAAAACACAAAAATCAAAAAAGCATGGGAAATATATTCAAACCGAGGCACAGCAAAATATTGGATTCGCGGTACACTTTTGTAAAGAGAGAAATAACCTCCCTACAAAACTGTTAGTTTCATATCCAAACTAGCCCACCCACCCGCTTAGCCTAGCGATATGTACGGTTTCCACACAATGTTTCGCGTGCGAAAATTCTGTACATAGTGTCTCTGGAACGAATAATCGAAACGTATTCTCTAGCCTGTGTACATCTGCCTCCTGAGTGGAGGAGGCGGATGTACACAGGCTACGCATCTCCTGATCTCACGAATTTTGGGCCCCTGTACGCTTGCAGAATGCTTTTGCCTCCAGTTTGAGAAACAATGAAATAAATTTTGTAGTTGTCGAAACATCTTCCACAGAAAACTGTATTGTAAGCATATGGAGGGGGGGGGGGGGAGTGTTTAATTAAGATTGGTAGTTGTTTCTACTATCAATGTACCATTTTGCTAATGATCAGTTCCTGGTGAATTGTGGGTAGATCCAGTTCTTTGTTGGGGCAAACGGCCTTTTTGGGACGTAATTTGAAATTGTAATTTTGACCGTTTGCCCCTACAAAGGACTGGATCTACCCACAATTCACCAGGAACTGATCATTAGCAAAATGGTGTATTATAAACGTATTGGCTCGACCATGAATTGACTGGCTTCCATTGATACTTGTTTATTTTTGCGGGAATAAAGAGATCCACCAACGTTGCTTAATGAAAGATACACTCCTGACTTAAGTGCTCACTTGTTATTAGCTGGCGCCAGCTCTTCAAAGAGCGGATAACGATATCGAGAGGATACGTCACTCTCCAGCGGATAAGTCACTATCCAGCGGTTAAACCTGTATGAGGTGCTGTACATCTTATCCTCTTGATAGAGAATTGGCCTCTGAATATAGCTATTTTCTCTTTGAATAACTGGGACCTGCTGACGAACATGTTACAGTGTACCACACTCAATGTTAATTCCCCAAAATATTTTGCACAGCAGCTTCTGTTCATATTCTACCCTTAATTTAAACATAGCACGGCTATACCTTCAACTGTTGCAAACCCTGGTGGCATGTGGACCCCTCTTTAAAACGAGAAATCGTCAACTTCTTTGTACAATTATCTAATCCAGTAGCGTTCGTTTAAACAATAGAGTGTTTCTGCCGAGGGACTATCAACTGATATTTTTGTGCGGAACCACATTACTTTGATGTGACTATCTTGGCACATCGTAGAGCCTCTTGCATCGACAGAAACACCTCGACACCGACGAAAGCGTGCTTTTATGTTAATTCATAAAGCTACGCATGTGCTTCACTCTTTAAATGCAATTACAAATTAAGACATCTTGATATTACACTTCATGGTTTTAAATAGAGCTGCTTGTCTCAGGCTGATGGGCTGAATTCTTTCAGTTTATACCACTTGCTTTATAGATTTTGTCCCGTGATATTTGTTGGCGAAAGG
This sequence comes from Pachyseris speciosa, assembly GCA_016490735.1. Taxonomy (NCBI): domain Eukaryota; kingdom Metazoa; phylum Cnidaria; class Anthozoa; order Scleractinia; family Pachyseridae; genus Pachyseris; species Pachyseris speciosa. The sequence continues at coordinate 156,626 of JAEMWC010000194.1, forward strand.
GATTTTTTGACGCGGACGTCGCAAATATTACAGATTCCAAAGGGGCTGAGATCTTGAAAACCGACCAACTGATACCCGGTGTCTCTACTTTATAAAAGCTAAACACAACGTTCTTTCTTTTGATACCAGTAAATGACCAACAGCAAACAATTCCATGGCTTTCATCGCTCAGTGGAAGTAAACTGTGACATTTGAGGAAAGAGGGCGTTTAGCGTTCATTAATATTTAACCACTCTAAGTGGTTTGCACTAAGGCATTTAAATTGCTAAGTAAACACGAAGCAACCACTCAATGTACCTGCGCAAATGTGCGCGGGTAAGTGAGCTTTTTTAGGTGATGAGAGTCAAGTGCATGAGATGGTAAATTTTTCGCGTGGTAAATGAATAAAAGATGTGATTTATTCTATTGTCACACGCATACTAAAAGAAAAGAAAATTCCGAGTTTTCCTAACAGGAATCAAACCTGAGACCTTCCAAACTAAAACTCAGTAGAAATCAGAAGGTCATTGATCCGACTCTTGTTGGTTGAACTCGGAATCGTTTTTGTCCGATTGTACGTGTGACCGCAGTGTTGAATATATGGCATCTTGGAGAATTCTTCATTGAAGCACTAAGCGTTATCACGGTACAGAAATCACGAGAACACTCACAAATGGCAGCATTCAAATTACAGACGTCAGGCTATTAAATGTGAATTAACGAAAATTTATTTGTTCTTCAAAATGAAACAGATTTCTGACCACCGATACTGGAAGCGTTTAAATCGTTTAAACAAAACAAAAAACAAAAAAATAAAAAACAAAACAAAACAAAAAACAAAAACAAAAAAACAAAAAAAAAAAAAAAAAAAAAACAAAAAAACAAAAAAAATATATATATATATATACATTCCCTCAGACCTACAAGTTACAAAATACACCTGCAAGAAGGAGTAGAGAGACCAAAAAATAAATGACCACAAAGATGCTCTTTTAGCTGTTTTTCTAACTTTGTAAATAATAATAATTATTTTATTTTATTTTATTTCAATTTATTTTATTTGAACGTTGTAAATAGTTAATGATTGAATCCATTAGGCCATTTCTTTCCACTCTTGGAACGCACAACACTAATGGATCCATTGTTGCTGAAACATCGTGTCTTCCATATTAAATAAGCCAACTAAAGAACGTCATTGCAACTTCATATTCGTATTCTTTTTAGAAAATGCTATTAAGCCAGGGACAAACCAACTTTTTATCTTTATCATCGGACATTCGGCCGAAGAAGTAAGTACATCTTTTCTCGCTGAAAGTTAGATGTAGGTAAATTTATTCAGGACAAAACTTTGCTCAAAACTTTGAACACTTCGTATCTAATCACAACATATATCTTTTGTAGAGTCATTTTGCACGCATTCTTCAATAGCTGTTTAAGCCTTCTTTGGAACTAATGTAGCCCCAGGACACACCTCAGCCTGAAATCAAATCGAATTAATTTAGCCAAAGTACCGCACAAAATAGCAGGGGCACCCAACGAGCAAAATCAACCAAAAGCTGTAGAAACGCATTTTTGAGTACCTTATGGTGTTTGAAGTCTGTTTAAAGTGATGTTTTCATAAGCTAGAAGAAGTTCATCTGTTCGGATTTCCTAGCTGAAATTTTAATTACCCGAAAATATTAGGGAACAAAATCTTCCTTTGAGAAAATGCAAGCTGAAATTAACTTTACACGAACTTTCTAGGGAACTATTTTCTTTCCGAAAATGCTAGCTGACGTTTTTGACTGCCAAAAACAGCAATTATGACCCTTCCGAAAACCTCAGGGGCTATGATTTTCTCATTGCGAATCTTTTAGGCCACGTTTTAGTTAAGAAAATCCGAGTGCACTCGTAAATCGACACCGAAAGCGCAAGGCGAATTACCCTCCACCGAACAGATATCTACCGAAACTTGTCGTTGGGTGCCCCTGAAATAGTAGCATTTCATTCTGCTCCTCCGAACGCTCTGTCCATCAGTGATCCAGTCACTGGCGTTTGTATTTTCCGTGTTCTTGACAAATCAAGCATCTCATTCAACAGTTATTGATATTTTTTAACTTCTGTTTTTTCAGTCATTTGTCACATCATAGCACATCGCCTTTTTGTCCATCACTCCACACATCGTGTCCACCCCACTAAGACATCGAGGAAAATAATATATTCATTTTAAAGTCAAAGAATATGTACCGTGTTAAATTTGTATCAATGGACCGGTCCGTAAATTTCTTTCGCTTATCTTGGAAAAAGCTTTCAGCGATACTGCGATAATAGTGTTTGAAATAAACAAATAAACAAGCTTGATCCATGAATCAGAAATAACTCAAGCCCGGTAAGGAATATCTTGATACCCTTTGCATCTTTTTCATTAAGTGCCCTGCGTGAAATTGCTCGGTCAAACTAATGGAAAATGCTAAGATACGCCCTTGCGAGTAGCAGGCCACACCTTGGCATTCTACACTCTACACGTCCGTAACAAACCTAACAGTCTGAGCAATAACCGGACAGGATGAATAACTGAAAAGAACCGTCGACTATGCATTTAACACTGACCACTTGCGAACACTAACCCTCGTGATCTTGCCTTCAGGTGGAAGCAACAAGAGATAACTGTTTTTTTTTTCCTTTAACTAACTTACAAGCTCTCATAACGTAAGTAAAGTACGCTTTAAATTTCTCTCTATAGACTGAGCTGATCATGAATTTGACAGGTAACTTTCTCGTTGTCTTGCTACTTGTTGTCGGCCAAAACTGCGAAGGTAGGCTACGCATACAACCTTTCACATTTTGTCACGTACCTTTAAAACTGTTTACAGTACGTAATTACTGTCCACTGTCATTGCCATTTCCATCATCATCATTATTATTATTACCATTACCATTACCATTATTATTATCATTACCACAATCATTACCATCGTCATTGCTATTATCATTACCATTGCCATTGCCATTATCATTACCACTACTATTATCATTACTGTAACCATTACCATTGCCATTATCATTACCATTACTATTATCATTACTGTAGCTATTGCCATTACCATTGCCATTATCATTACCATTGCCATTACCACCATAATTACCATTACCATTACCATTATCATTGCCATTATCATTACCATTGCCATTATCATTGCCATTGCCATTATCATTACAATTGCCATTATCATTACCATTGCCATTATCATTGCCATTGCCATTATCATTGCCATTGCCATTATCATTGTCATTGCCATTATCATTGCCATTACCATTATCATTACCATTATCATTACCATTGCCATTATCATTGTCATTGCCATTATCATTACCATTGCCATCACCATCACCATTGCCATTACCGTCACCATTGCCATCACCGTCACCATTACCATTGCCATTACCATCACCATTGCCATCACCATTGCCATTATCTTTACCATTGCCATTACCATCACCATTAATATTATAATTACCATTACCATTAATATTATAATTACCATTGCCATTGCCATTATCATTACCATTACTATTATCATTACTGTAACCATTGCCAGTACCATTAGCATTACCATTGCCATTGCCATTGCCATTGCCATTATCATTACCATTACCATTAGTATTATCATTGCCATTGCCATTGCCATTGCCATTATCATTACCATTACCATTACCATTACCATTGCCATTACCATTGCCATTGCCATTGCCATTGCCATTATCATTACCATTACCATTAGTATTATCATTGCCATTACCATTGCCATTGCCATTATCATTACCATTACCATTAGTATTATCATTGCCATTATCATTACCATCACCATTAATATTACAATTACCATTACCATTGCCATTACCAGCTGCATTGCCATTGCTATTACCATTACCATCACCATTGCCATTACCATCTCCATTGCCATTGCCATTACCATTACCATCACCATTGCCATTACCATTGCCATTACCATCACCATTACCATTGCCACCACTATTATCATTACCATCACCACCATTATTATCATTACCATTACCATCACCATTACTATTATCATTAACATTACCATCACCATTACTATTATCATTACTATTATCATTGCCATTACCATTGCCAGTACCATTATCATTACCATTATCATTGCCATTACCATTGCCATCGCTTTTGCCATTACCATCTCCATTGCCATTACTATTGCCATTACCATTGCCATTATCATTACCATTATCATTACCATTGCCAGTACCATTAGCATTACCATTACCATTGCCATTATCATTGCCCTCACCATTGCCCTCACCATATTATAATTACCATTACCATTACCATTAATATTATAATTACCATTACCATTGCCATTGCCATTGCCATTACCATTACCATTGCCATTATCATTGCCATTACCATTTCCAGTACCATTATCATTACCATTACCATTACCATTAGCATTACCATTACCATTGCCATTATCATTGCCATTACCATTGCCATCGCTTTTGCCCTTACCATCTCCATTGCCATTGCCATTACTATTGCCATTACCATTGCCCTTATCATTACCATTACCATTGCCATTGCCATTTCCATTACCACTGCCATTATCATTACCATTACCATTGCCAGTACCATTATCATTACCATTGCCAGTACCATTAGCATTACCATTACCATTGCCATCGCTTTTGCCATTACCATCTCCATTGCCATTGCCATTACCATTATCATTACCATTACCATTACCATTGCCATTGCCATTCCCATTTCCATTACCACTGCCATTATCATTGCCATTACCATTGCCAGTACCATTATCATTACCATTGCAAGTACCATTAGCATTACCATTGCCATTATCATTGCCCTCACCATTGCCATCGCCATTGCCATTACCATCTCCATTGCCATTGCCATTATCATTACCATTGCCATTGCCATAACGATAACCATAACCATTGCCATTGCCATAACCATTACCATTACCATTATTATTATCATTAACATTACCATCACTCTAATCATTACCATTGCCATTATTATTATCATTACCACCACCATTACTGTTATCATTAACATTACCATCACCATTACTGTTATCATTACTGTAACCATTGCCAGTACCATTACCATTACCATTATCATTGCCATTACCATTGCCAGTACCATTATCATTACCATTACCATTGCCAGTATCATTATCAGTGTCAGTATCAGAATTGGTATTATTATTATTATTATTATTAGCCTAGTTTTTGCACTGTTCTTGAAAGGTACAACAGCCTCAAGAAAATGAAACCAGGTACACAAATTAAACAAAGCTCATCAGCTTTGTTTATGGACAAAGCCTAGTCAAAGTGCACAAAAACCGATAACTGAGGTCCTCATCACCTCTTGAATTGTGCATACTTCAACTGAAACATTTGACAGCGTGTCATTTTGGTTTTCAGGAGCTCGAGATTGGTCGGACCTGGGAGGAAACATAACTCAGAGATCGGTGAAGACAAAAAAGATTCAGAAAAAACGTAATTTCTGCAGGACGGCAAAATACAGATCGTGCCCACTGCGAGATTACATCTACAAACATAAATGTTTTCCACCACAGTGGAGAGCCTTCTTCCTTGACGCTAAAGTGTCTCAAGCTATAGATACGATTTCACTGAAACTCAATAATATCTTAAAGGTAAAAGGCACTCAAATTGAACCACCCCTGAGGTTAATATTTCAGGCCCTCAAATTGGTGTCACCCAATAAAGTAAAGGCAGTTATTCTCGGTCAAGACCCCACCCCACAAGCGGGCCAAGCAACGGGTGTAGCCTTCAGTCTTAAGGGTGATGCCCGTAAGGTGCCAGCTGTCCTAAATGTGCTCCTAGAGGTGGCCCTGGAGGGATATAAAGTGGATGTCCAATATGCAGACCTTACAGACTGGACTCTAGAGGGAGTGCTTCTTCTAAATACCGCTTTGACAATAACGCAGGGAAAAGCAGGGTCCCATCTGTCATTCTGGAGGCCCTTTACGGAGTTGCTCATCAAGTACATCAGCGACAATGCCAAAGCTTCTGCTTGGATGCTCTGGGGGTCATCAGCGCAATCCTTCAAGACAAGTCGAGGAGCCGCTTTAATTGATCCAATGAAACACAAAATCTTGGAGGGTCAGCACCCTTCTCCCAGAAGTGTGACAACCAGTGGTTTCAATGGATTCTTTGCTAAAGGTTATTTTAAGTGTGCAAACGAATTTTTAGTTGCCATGAAAAGAGGCGAAATTGATTGGGATTTGACAGATGAGACATTCTTAGAGCCCTGTCCATAAAAGTAAAAGAAAAATAAACAGTAAAGAAAAATAATGAATATTCTGCCATCCTATATATTAAGGAATTTCATAAATACAACTCGGGACAATCATTGTGTTATGCACATGTCATCGGCTTCTCCGTGGGGTCAACCCCCGGGCTAACCAGGGGGATTGTAAAATCAGTCAAGCAAACTTGAGCAATTTCCCCGGGGGGTTGGGGAATCTCTCAGGACAAAGTCCGCTGGGTTAGGTGTCTCTCAGCTGAAAATTCCCGTGACATCCTTTTCAAACTTGTGAACTCCCCAACCCCCTAACAATGTCAAGATTTTCCCCTACCCTCGGGCAAAGAATCCCGTCCATCTCCTTGTATTCCCCCACATATCTCCCTGGTAGGCCCGGGGATCGACCCCACGGGGAAGCCGATGACATGTGCATTACTTGTAATTTGGTTGCTGAAATAACTTGCAAAGTTTCACAAAAGTGAACAGTACAAATAACTTGTGATAAGACCTTTCTATGATCTTTTAGCTATCCTCTGTAAACTATATGTCACGCTTGGTATGATTAACAAATAATAACGAATAAAAGCGTCAAAAGGATTCCATAACCTTTTTGAATTCTTTCTGCTTAGTTGCGGGCAGTATTCATGGCACCGCTCCTTGTTACCATCGCATCTTTTGTTCTATTGTCCTTCTATTCGATATAAACTATTGTCATCTTCTAGTGTCCAGAAATGAACTTCAACTATCGCAAACACGTTGCAACGCAACGCTTGGGGACCGAGCCTCTCAGACCCAGCCCCACGCCTTTGGAATCAGCTGGCAAGTAATACTAAATACGCCAAAACTTAAGATAGTTTAAGACACTTACCAATGGTACATTGATTTTTAGTTTCAATTTTCTAAGCTATATTGTTTGTTATGCTCAAATAAACATATTCAGATGTAGCATGCGCGCTGCAAATGTATCATCATCATTGCAATTATCATCATCACCATCATTATCATCATTAGATTCGCAAAAATAGTCCATAGGAAAGTTAAATGCCTGCTTAGAGAGAGCTAAGCAGAGCTTAGAGTTATTTGCTGGTTTGACGGCTGGTGAGTAATTTACCAAACCAAAGAAGACGGAAAAAGGTAATCGGAAAGTTCAATTAGCTTTCTTGCCATTTGCTTGTGTTCTCCTTGTGGTGGTTTTTTTACTATTTCATGTGCGATCGGCTTGCGGGAGGAGCTTCGGAGACTGAGTTCAACCCAGAAACCACCGAGAACTTAAATAGAATCCTTTAGTTTAGTTCTCGAGAGAGGTCAAAAAATTCCGCCGAACAGGGATTCCGGGCGAACCTTACACTGACTTGGTTGAAGTCTTAGATTACTGAATATTGTAGCTAAACGAATACAACCTAAAATCCTCTAAGCTGTCAGCTAAGTTAATATTTGTTAGAAGAGAGACTGTTGACATACAGCATTAAAGCAAAAATGTTGTTTTGACTCTCCTTTCCCCTCAGCCTTACCACTCTACTGAGAAAAATATTTACAACGGCGATGGCTACTTTCCGAGCATTTGCAGGAAAACGTAAAATATTTTGTTATTGTTTTGCGTTACAGGACCGTAGCAAGCCTTGAGAAACTAGGAGGGGCGGGGGAGAAGAAATTCTAAGTAGCTTGTTGTCGTTGAAAAGTGCGGGTTTTGATCTCTGTATCTTGAAATCAATTTATGTTTCTTCACCTGCAGCCTTTCATCATAGTGATTTCGTGGTCGTTTTAGACTGTCTGAGTTGCTTTAGAGGCAAACACAGACTTCGTCGGTAAACAAATGCTTGCGCTGCTGGTTGTCTCCCACAAATAAATTGGCGACTTCAACTATGTCCATACTATCTGCCAAGTCCTTGTGGACACGTAGAAGCATAAGGTGGTTAAGCCTGGCCTCTTCTGTGGTTGAACGCAGGCAGGTATTAACCCGCTTTAAAGCAGAGAAACAGCGCTCACTGACGGTGTTGGTAGCTGGCCTGACAAGCATAAGCTTACCAAGTGTGCAAATCTCACTAAGTAGGAGTTCTCAAGCATTTCCGAGTGATTGAAAAACGTGCGGGAGATCAGCAATATCAAATCGGGAGGTGTCGTACCCCATTGACTGCCCTATGTCTGGAAGAAGGGACAGCCGGGCTTCTAGCTTGTACTGCTGCAGGTCAGTATCCCTGAATACGGCCATCACTTTCGTTAGTTTTTCTTCGTGGTCTTCGTCTGCTATCGCCTTCAGAGGAAGTTCATGTAAGCTTTAGTAGACCTTGAAGTCCTTCAGATAAATCTAGTTTGAAAACATTCTATCTCCACATCAACTGCTGAATAATACATGTGGCGGACATGTTCCTTGGGTGTAGAAGGGAAATAATGTATGCCTCTGTCTCCTACTTCTGTCTGCACTGGAGCTCGTCGTTGTTTTGGCAGCTGTGGCTCGGCGACTCTATCCACCTCGCTCTTCTTCTTTAACAACCTCGTCCACAACAAATCAAATGCTGCTTCATTTCTGTCCTTTGACTGTGTCTTGCATACGTCCTCAGCTAGTGGCTGTCTTTGGGCCGCTGACATGGTCAGGATAAGTCTTGCAATGTGAGGCTCGAATTGTCAGTGTGTTTCAAGACAAACTCTCCTAACGTGCAACCAAAGTAGAACGGAAAAGTTCTCATCATCCCTTGCACTCCTCGTATTCGTGTCTTCATCTCCTTCATCTCCTCGAGTGACCTCTCCCACAATTCTATGATCTCCATGTGGTTATTCAGAACCGCTGCTAACGAATCTCCGCATACAGTCCACCTTGTCAGGCAGAAATCATGGACTCCTTTAACTCGTTTTGAGTTACGGCCCTTAAATCTTATCCAACTTTGTGTTTCTCTGAGGCGACGTTTTCCCTAGCTTTGCGATCTCTCTTATTTTTGTGTATCAACTTATGTTATGAAAAAAAAAAGGCCAGAAACATTAACTGTGGAAATGGATACAATGGTTTATCAGGCCTGGAATGATTCCTGTAAGAGTTATTGACATCTTTCAATTGTTTCAAACCTCTGAGAGACTAAAATTTTATTTTCAACTTTTGATCATAGCGCATGGATGCTTTTAATTTTGGGTAAGCAAATAACTGGGGGCGGGGCAGTTACGGCCCCACCAAAGCGTAACTATTGTAGTTTCAGGATAAAGTCACGTGACAATCAACATTTTAACCCTTTGCCAGTCATTGGTCCAGTTCAGTTGTTAGGAACAACGACATCCCAGGCGTCTCAAATATAGTTCCGTCTTCGCTGTTGCAAGCCTCTCTCCACCAGCAACTCGAACTGTAAAGAAGAGTTCGCTGATGAGAAACGAGGTAAGACGTCATGGCTGTAAACCCGGGTGAATATCACTTGGAAGCTATAGACTAACTATGTTAAGGAATCACAAGCGAATCGTACAGGCAGTTTGCAAAATGAATACAGTTCTCAAAATGGACGGAATTCTTTGCCGTCGGAACTCAGCTGTAAATAAATAAATAAATAAATAATGACATGCCGACTGAGGAAGAACACAGCTGAACTGGGACTGGATAAGAAACGATCAGGCAAGTTAAGAAGAGAGTGAAAACATGTATTGAATCTAGACGGGGATAGGGAATTTACAGTGTTGTGTATGTAAATTAAATTTCATGCCGCTATGTAACGACACATTGAGGTTAACTCTTCAAATGCTTAATGACCTTCACGCAACACTGAGTCAGACACTCGGTTCATATCAAGACCTCAGTTAGCGCAAGTTAAACATTATCACTGACTTAAATACTGAAACATTTTTAACGAAAAACTTCATGCCAGTGTTTAGGCTCCAGTGCTTCTGGGAACCATTCATTTTGCAAAATGCTTCGTGATTTGTTTTGAATCAACACGTATGTTCCTATAATGGCGGAAGTGTTTTGCTTGATTTGTTAGAAGGATTCCTACAGTGTTCCAAAAATCCCCGCTGCCACAATCCTTGACGTTTCTCTTCGGCTTAGTTTTTATCTTTTTCCTCCTTTAGATGACCCGATGAATCAAACATTTACGTTTTTCATTATGCTCCTGCTTTTGGACAAAAGCCAAGTGTGCCAAGGTACATTTTGATTTGTTTTCGTAGTCCAACACTAACAAAATCCGTTGTTCAATTATTTGTCAACCAGTAGGTGGATACTGAAATAAAGAAATAAATTTAAGTTCCATACGAGGTAACACAATTTTGACAGGCTTAAGAATGACGCCGTCCGGTTAGCTCAGTGGTAGATAGAGCACCGGACTACTGTGCGGGAGGTCGCGGGTTCAAATCCCGGCCGGACCAACACTCAGGGTCTTTAAATAATTGAGGAGAAAGTGCTGCCTTTGTAATTGCATCTGCAAACGGTTAGACTTTCTAGTCTTCTCGGATAAGGATGATAAACCGTAGGTCCCGTCTCACAACACTTGTTCCTAATAATCTGTGGGACGTTAAAGAACCCACACACTGTTCGAAAAGAGTAGGGGACGTAGTTCCCAGCGTGGTGGTCTACCTTCAGGGGCACCCAACGCCAAGTTTCGGTAGATATCTGTTCGGTGGAGGGTAATTCGCCTTGGGCTTTCGGCGTCGATTAAAGAGTGCACTCGGATTTTCGTAACTAAAACGTGGGCTAAAAGATTCGTAATTGGGAAATCATAGCCTCTGGGGTTTTCGGAAAGGTCGCAACTGCTGTTTTTGGCAGTCAAAAACGTCAGCTAGCATTTTCGGAAAGAAAATAGTTCCCTAGAAAGTTCATTGAAAGTTCATTTCAGCTTGCATTTTCTAAAAGGAAGATTTTGTTCCCTAACATTTTCGGGCAATAAAAATTTCAGCTAGGGAATCCGAACAGATGAACTTCTTCTAGCTTACGAAAACATCACTTTAAACAGACCTCAAACACCATAACATACTTAAAAATGTCTTTCTAAAGTTTTTACTTGATTTGGCTCGCCGGGTGCCCCTGTACCTTTCATCTGTCTTGACATTCATGTGTGGGTTGGGTGGGTGAAATCAAATATGGACTGATAGTGGCTGCCAGAGGCGCCTTTACAGGCTGACGTCCGATCTCACCCTGGAGAAGAATTGTAAACCGCCATGAAACTATGTGATATGTTCGGTATATAAACCATTATCATTTCATTTCATAGCCCTAAAACACAAGATCACATTGAAAGAATTCAGAGTCAACGATGGTTTTTGCGAAGGAAAACAGCGTACCAGAAATAACATCCAAATACGCGTTCTGGGTTCCAACCTTGTTCAATCCTGAAGTTTTATTTTTGTTTTCATTACTTTATTTTATTTTATTATTATTATTTTTTTGAGACTTTTCTGTGTCAATTTTGTTAGCGGGAAATTTTAACGACAAGCTTAATGAATCACCGGCCATATAGAGAGCTTGTTCAAGGTCGGGAAGAAAATACAACTGATTGTTTTCTCTGTCTTAAATTTCTTTCTGTCTTACGTTTTTCGAAGGTAAACATGCACCTGTTAAAAATGAGAATAATGGATGCTTCTTATTTCTTTTCGTTTCATTTCCCTTTGTTTCTTACCAACTCATGATCATTCGCTAGGGGCTTCACTTTACAAAAATAACTGACATGCTGTGTGAAAACGAACATTTTGTTTCATCACCGAAGCAGGTTGGCAAATTGGCCACCGCAAATGTATCGAGCGCTGCCATTCAAGTCCGAGTGCTGACTCTTCCTCTTCGTCAGAGCAAATCCACCACGCAGCACGTTTTCGGCATTACTGGCATTACTGGCCACAGAGGTACGCAAGACGAGTCCAGTCTCCCGATCGATGTAGGTAGGTTATGGGTTCGATTCCCGTAGGGGACTGCATGAGATGGTTTCTTTGTCAAATGGTCGTTACATGCTGAATAACATCTTTCATCGGATTACTTATTACTTTAACACCTTAACGAATATGTCATTTCAGGAGACTGGCTTGATTTTGGTGTAAGCGCAATTGGACATTCACCCATAGCAGCGAAGTTGAAAAATCTAAACAGAGTAAGCGCAAAATGTGACTGCGAATCAGCGACATACCAGTCTTAAACCGGGACAAGAATACCTGTACACACAGAAATGTCGACCTGAACGATGGAAAGGCTTCTTTGATAAGCCGGCTGTTGAGGAAGCTATACGCAAGATTTCTTCGAAACTCGCAACCATATCAAACGCCAAGGGCACGAACATTGAACCATCGCTGACTTATATATTCGAAGCTTTGAAAAGGGTATCGCCGGGTGAAATAAAAGTGGTTATTCTGGGCCAAGACCCTACTCCACAAGCAGTCAAAGCAACTGGTCTGGCCTTCAGCCTGAGTTTGAACGATAATCCCCGTAAGGTGCTAGCCGTTATGAACGTGCTGCTCGAAGTGGCTTTGGAAGGATGGAAAGTGGATCTGAGAAAACGAAAAAGCTCCCAGATGGTTTGTTAGCTCAGTCGGTAGAGCGCTGCACCGGTATCGCAGAGGTCGTGGGTTCGAATCCCGTACAAGCCTGAATTATTTTCAGGCTTTATTTTCACTACTGCTTAAGTAGTGTTCATAACCGCGATGATCAGTCACTTTAATCATTAATCCGCATTTCAAATATATGATTTTCATATATTCATTCTCACACCTTTGCCACTGATTGGAACAGAACAGAGCAGAACAGATTTTATTAGCACCCCGCAAGGGGGCTTTTCAGTACTAATACTACTAAATAAGTTATATTAAAGGTACAAAAATGATATGAAATAAAGTAGAATTATGTGACATAAATATTGTATTATGAAGATAAAAATCCACGTAAGAGTTAACCTCGTAATCTTGTTCAAAAATATTCAGAGATTCGCTTAGCTTAAGATTTCTTTCTAAAATGTTCCATAATGACACTGTTCGATAGTAGAAGGTCCTTTATCCTGTCTTAAAATGAGGAATTGTTAGTTGTTAGGGACAACGACATCCCAGACGTCTCTTGAAAATATAGTTCAGTCTTTTAACTGTTGCGAACGGCTCTTTCAACAAGCAACTCGAAGTGTAAAGAGTTAAATGGAGTGAAGAGTTCGCTGATGAGAAACGATGTAAGAGGTCGTGGTCGTAAACCCGGGTAAATATAAACTGGAAGCTATAGACTAACTATGTTGCGGATTTACAAGCGAATCGAACAGACAGTTTGCAAAACGAATACAGTTCTCAAAATAGACGGAATTCTTTGATGTCGGAACTCTGCTGTAAATAAATAATGACATGGACTGAGAACCCAGCTGAAGACGGCCATGCAAACATGTTAGCAGCTTGTCGAGCCATTCGCGACATCCTGTTGTAAGTGGGGCACAGAAAAAGCTACTCTTTTGTACAGTAATCATCGATCAAAGTTTTTAAACTACCTGATTGCAATAAAAACTCTTTAAGAATCATTGAGTCCAGCGGGCTAAAGGATCAAACGTTTCCCTCCAACATCGCGTTAGAAGATTATATTTGACCATTCATCCCCCTCATTTAGCTTTACATTGAAATGGTTTTCATCTTTGATCGAGATTAAACCAGTTTCCACCAAAATTCCGCGTAACGAACAAATGTTTGATCGTTTAGCCACCTCTGTCGACCGAGCTCGCGAGCGGGAAAAAGCAACCAATTGAAAACACATAACGCCGAAATTTCATCGATAATACTCAAGAATCGTTCTGTGGACTCACTTTCTTTAGTATTTGGTCAAACACTGTTTTTCCATTTAACCACCGAACGTTGTTTAAATCAAACGCGATGTTGCACGAAAATGTTTGATCATTTAGCCGTGACTTCAGAAGACGCATGCGCGTGCGCTTACGAGAGTCAAAACTCGGTCTAAAACACAATTCAAAGGTGACAGACCGCAAACAATTGTTGCTTCTAAAAATATCTGCGTGTAATAACTGTTCATCAGTAGGATAACTGAAATGTGTGCAATTCCACAATTGGTTTCGGCTCCATCAAATCCTATACCAATTGCAGAACATTTTAGGAGGAGCCACCCACACTGTGAGCACAGTTATTGACAACACGTATTAGCAAGGAAAACAACGTAAAATAATAGGAGTACGTTAAATAACGAACTATGCACACGTAAACCAAACAACGAACTAAGCACACGTAAACTAAATAAGCAAGCGCGCGCACAACTTTAGGAAAATTGCGCGCGCACATTTGCATAAAAATGTAATGAATGGAAGCAACAAGGATCTCAAATTTGGGCGTCAGGATAATATAAAGGATATAATCTCATCTCTGGATTGCTAATCTCATCTCCTGTAGTGTAGCACCATACTTCTCAACGATAGCACCGTGGCGTTTCAAGAATTTAGTTAACGATTTACGAAGCAGCGTAGATTTGAAGCCTTGGTGAAGGAGATGTGATGAAAGTCGGTGAAGTCTATCAATAAAATCCAGTTTCGATGTACAAAGTCTAGCATATCTCACTAATTGAGATATGAAAACACCATAGGCCGGATTGGCGGGAATGTTGCTGTCCATGTGAGGAAAATTGACAATCCGAAATGAGAAGTCATCCCTCTTATCGTAGACAATGAGATGAAAAGGAGTGTTGTTATCACCATTCCTAATTCTTGTGTCTAGATAACAAACTTCATTTGATGTCAAGGTAGTGTCCTTTAGTTCCAGTTCCGACGGGTAAATAGCGCTGATGTAATTTCCGAAATTCTCATTGTTGACGCTGAATAAATCATCAATGTATCGAAAGGTGTTGCTAAATTGGACGGCTATGGTTTTATCTCGTTTCAATGTTCTAAGCATGAAATCATACTCAAAGGTGTGAAGGAACAGATCGTTCCCAGAGCCCACGTTCCCCTTCTTCAGCGGAGCGGGGAACGAGAGACTCTGGGATAATCCATTTCATCGTGACAGGATTCTTGTCATCGGCTCAAATGCGCAGGCTTGAACTCATTTAAGAAATGGCTGCCGAACCACAAATCTCAGATTAAGCTATATTCCGCGAAGCTATTAGGTTTTCTTTGGGAAAACTCGGACAGGCAGAGCAGGAATTAAAACAGGAGCAACTTGATGCCATAAAGGCAATCTGTGTGGACAAAAAGGATGTCTTAGCAGTGTTGATTTACCAATGTTTGATTTCCTTCGCGATCGTAAAGGAGAACTTCATACTAGTACGTATAAGCCAAAAGACCTGCTGTGTGGTAACTGTGGTTTCCCCGTTGAACACGTTAATGAAGGACCAAGTTAAAAAACTGGAACGTTTTCTTAATGTTTGTGTGATACAAAGAGTCGTGATAGAGGATGGAGAAAATAAGGTTTCTTTACCTGAAAATGCACGAAAATGCAGTTTGTTGTTCGGGCACCCAGAGGTGTTCGTGGATAACAGGAAGGTGGCTAAAATGTTAAAGGAAAGGCATTTTCAAGAAAGTGTCCGAGCAATTGTTATTGATGGGACTCATTTAGTTCTGCAGTGGTATGTATAAAAATACTCGTTTTGTTTTTCTGATCAATGTTGATACTTTGGCAATAATATTGTAATTTAAAATAAAGAGTAACTTCAAACTTGATTCAGTTGTTTCAG
>JAEMWC010000194.1:177500-185000 GCA_016490735.1 Pachyseris speciosa
CATCACTTCCATCCTAATCATCATCACAACCAGAGTCTTTACAGTTGGAATAATGGATTTGTCGCCAGTTGGTTCTTGTGTCAGGTTGACCATGTGTGTAAAGGAAGTGCATCAAGCTGATCTAACAGCCTCTACGAGATAGACAAGAAACTATTAAGAGTCCTTCCTGGTTGATGTTCAAATGGCTTTTGCCCTCTGACCACCTTTATCATCTCTTTGATGTAATCAGAGGTACATGTTGTACATGCATGTGTATGGCTAGTTGACTCAGAGACAATGTTACTTTGTCTGCCATAATGCTTAGCTAGCTCATTTAACAAGAAATTTGAGGATGATGATCATTGCACCGCTTTAAGAGTTTTAGAAGCCATGTGTTTTGGTCACTTGTCTTTAGTCATCTCACCATCATTTGTACTGCTGCATTTTATATCCTCAACAAATGGGTATTTGCCAAACAACAACATATTAAGATTACTTTAGTTTTAGTTTAGTTTATTTAATTTATTTATGAAATAATATTACAGAAATATGCACTGCCCGCAGTTAGCAAAGGCTAGTCGGGGCGAGCAGTGTTAAATACGTATAAAATTATTGTAAAATAAATAAAAGATTTACAGAGCAAGAGATTCAAAATTCTACACAAATTATAAATACAAAAAACATTTAAGATATGGCAAGAGAACAGAACAAAATAAAATAACACAACAGGCAAGAATGAGGTATTGCATGACCTTTACTACATTTTTTCAATTATAATATTACTTGTGAAAAACTTGTGAATAACTTGTGGAAATGTAACTTGTGAAAGCTGTAATGGCTAGTCTGACATGTTTCGTCGCTGCCAAGCGACTCTTCAGAGACCTTTCTGATATCTGGCAAACTCGTTGAGCATCTCGCTCAAAGTCCCGTTCGCAATCAGTTCAGCAGAAGCAATCTCGCCTTATATCGCATAAGGATTCCCGACCGCTTCTGCTGAACTGATTGCGAACGGGACTTTGAGCGAGATGCTCAACGAGTTTGCCAGATATCAGAAAGGTCTCTGAAGAGTCGCTTGGCAGCGACGAAACATGTCAGACTAGCCATTACAGCTTTCACAAGTTATAATATTACTACAATAAAAAACACGATCGGATTGTACAATGACTGTCAGATTAGAGATCATGATCGACCCAACCAACCTCACTATTACGAAGACAAGCTTTGCTAGAATTACTACACTCTGACTTTGTTGAACAATCGGAGTCCTCTGCAGCCAATTCGGTAGAGTTCTTGGTCGCTGTTCCTGAAGGGTTTCACAAACCTTTTCTTTTGGGTAAATAGGAGTAAATCATCTGCAGGCTCTTCTGAACAGCAGGATCTGATGATCCATGTTGGTTAACTTCATTCCGTTTACCGCGTTTGACCACCCGTGACTCCACTACCGATGGACTTTCAGTTGCTTTTTTACCTCTCTTAAATCTCAAAGAGGCCTTCTTGCTTTTTCCAAGACTTCAGACACAGACTCCTAAATTCCGAAAATTGATTCACACGGCCATAACAATTTCTACAAATTTTCCTAGGAAATCCAGCGCCGTCGAAGGTTTTTAGCCCCGTGATTTCTTCCAAATGGTTTAGAAGCCTTTCATTTTGTGCCTTTTCTCCAAACAAGTCAATTGGATTGTTCTTAACCTCTAAATGGCAGCATCTACAAAGATGAATAATGACTTGACAATACCTTCCCCGACTTCTAAGTCCGCCATTTTAAGCTTTGAAACTTCTGCTCATGCTCAGTTTTCAGCCAATCAAAAAATTAGCTGAAATGGATTATCCCAGAGTCTCTCGTTCCCCGCTCCGCTGAATAAGGGGAACGTGGGCTCTGGGAACGAGATTGTCTAAAACAAAAAAAATAACAGGAGAACTGTTCGGAAATTGAAGAACGCTTTATGTACCGCAGGAACAAAAACTATACAAATCAAGGGATACCACACGCGAATAAATTTTATTTTATCAGTAACTAAAAGACTTCTCTGCCACCGCGCGCGAGCTGATCGTTGTCAATGTCACTTTTACGTCACAGAGGAATTTCACACAACTTCAGTTGTTTGAGGAGGAAATCACAAGCAGTTTGCAGCGTGTGTGCCGTGGAAAAATATAACTTGTGCGTTACTTCAGATAAAAAGAAAAATTGCAAGATGAAAAGTAAGCGTCGAGAGAGCGAGTCCTCCTCTGAATTGAATATCACAGAGAGAAAAAGTAAAGAAATTAGCCAAGAATCACAGATGGAAGATTCTTCTCCTGAGGAGAATTTCGACAAGCGGTCCATCCTCCGAATTACAGAAAAGTCATCCCGTCGGTCTTTAGTTAGGCAGCTGTTGCCAAGCGTTCCAAGTCTTAAACAGACAGATGAACGCAGCCAGCCACGTATTCCTGTGAACGAGATGACGAAAGCGCAATACAGACCGAAGAGAGTCCTGCCGTGCTTACCGTCAGTCGTTCAGGAGCTTCTTCGATGGAGCGTTCATCCCCAACAAGTTTTGCGAGGTGCAGCTTCAGTGAGTCACCTGCTGATTCTGCCGACGATTGAAGAGGAAAGCCTACCGATTGTTCTGTTGCCTGAGACGATGATGCAGTCGGGAGTCCCGAAGGTGAGACGAAACCTCCCGAGCATTCCAACGACGCATAACCGAGCTCTGCCGAGTAAGCATTCGAGACCATCCGACAACTGCTTCCAAAATTTAAAGCTGAATTCAGGAAACGGATGCTGCCCTCTCTTCCAACGATAAGAGAGAAAATATCGCCTTGCTTTAATGAAGATGAAGAATCAAGACCCAGTCTTCAGCCTGAAGAAAAAGAAGAAGCTCCAGAGCAGCCGCAAGTGAATGACGAGACGCAGAGCGCTGAGAGAAGGAAGAGGGTAACCGGCACTGCAGAAACTAAAAGATAAGGTTACTCAAGATAAATAAGCGCGCCTTCAGCTAGAAGAAAAACCTTCTTTAGGCTCCGAAGTTAAGCCAAAGGTGAGGCGGACCCGTCCAAGGATTTTATCAGCAGATAGCAAATCATTGCTGAACCTCGAGAAGAAAGAATCTGAAGAGCTGCTGCCTCTTCGGCCAAAATTAGCCAGACGAAGTGAAACCATCTTTCAGCCTTCACTAAAAGAGAACCTGGATTCACCTTCCTTGAACGTGAAACCAGTCTTGCCGGGTATTGCGACATCAGAACTAATGACACCAAAGCCACCGTCAACCCCGAAGAGGAGCGTGACACGAGCCCACTCGAAGATTCAACGGAAATTGAACCCATCGGAGTTGATGCGGGAACCAGTGACACCAAAACCACCGTCATCATCAAAGCCGACGGTAACACGAAGACGAGCGATGATTCAAGCCACAGTAAGCCGACCACTACCGAGCATTCAGTCAGCACGAGAAGCAATGATACCAAAACCACCGTCATCGGCAAAGGAGACCACCACACGACCGCGTCGTCGTCAGTCGATTCAGAAACGAGTTCTACCAAGCATTAGTTCGCCAAGCCTGCATGAAGTAGTGAAACAACCTCTCTCAAGCGTTGAACTGAAGGAGAAATATTTTTCACAAACGACGTTTGACCAAAGACAGCGGGGTCCTCGAGGAATCACGCGCAACGATTTATTTTGTGATTCGCCCAATGGCAGGTGATAATACAATAGGACTCTAGGTCCCCTATATAATATTAGTAAAGAGGACTTTGATTTTTTTTCCTTATTTCTTACTTGAAGGACGGTCTTTCTACATAGACATTGTTCAATATTGGACTGATAAACAACAAGGGGGAATCTTTAACGAACTGGAGTTCAATTATGTTAGGGATCGTATCGTTTGAAGAACAAACACTAAAGTTAAATAACAAACAAAAACAAAAACAAAAACAAAACAAAAAAGAGTATGAGAAATATATTGAAACCGATCTCACAGCAAATTAACGGATTCGTGGTTTCGTAATAAAGAGAACAATGACTTTCCTCCAAACTAACTGAAGTTAAGCTATCGTTTTATACCTAAACGATCCCAATCGCCCTATCGCTATATACAGTTTCTACACTGTGTTTTGATTGGGAAAATTCAGAAAATAATGTCTCTAAAACGAATGATTGAAACGTATCGCCAGCTAGCAGATCAGACGAATTTTGGGGCCCTGTATGCTTGCACAATACTTTTGCTTCCAGCTTGAGAAGATGAGATAAACTGTATGGTTGTCGTAATATATTCACAAACAAAAATGTATTGCATGTAAGAATATGGAGGGGAGCGGGAGGGTTAAATTAAGGTTAAATACGTCCACTTTTACTACCAGTAAAGCTATTGGCTCAACCACGAATTGACCCGCGTCCATTGATACTTGTTCTTTTTGTTTTGTTTTGTTTTTGTTTTCGGGAATAAAGAGATCCACCGACGTTGCTTAACGAATAACACTTGAGCGCTCACTTGTTCTTACCCGGTTCCAACTGATCAAAGAGCGGATAACGATATGTTTACATGAGTATAGTAAGACTGAGGGGAAAAAAAGTCAAACGGTATTTTTGTTTTAATGCATTTTTGGTTGTATCGAAATTCGTTTAGGAATGTTGCTACAAACTTCAGTGACCTAAGACTCCAAACAAGTTGTAAGGTTTGTAATCCCTCAGATCTTTCCGACCTCGCTCGAGAAAACTAAAAGGAGTCTATTAGAGTTCTACAGGGTCTTCGGGTTAATCTCAGTCCCCGAAGTTCCTGCCGATAGCCGACCACACATGAAATACTCAAAATAACCACTGCAAGAAGAACAGAAACAAACGGCAAGAAAGGCAATTGAGCTTCCATGACCTTTTTCGGTCATCTTTGGTTGGCGCCGTTTGGCAAAGTACTCACTCGCTGTTAAACCAGCAAATAACTCTAAGCTCTGTTTAGTTCTCTCTAAGTGGGCACTTAACTATCCTCTGGACTATTTCTTGTGAATCTAATTATAATGGATCTAATTATAGCTTAAAAATAAGCTATAATAATAATAAGCTAACGGCCGACCGGTTAGCAAAGTTAGTAGAGCACCGGACTACCGTGCGGGAGGTCGCGGGTTCAATTCCCGGCCGGACCAGCACTCAGGGTCTTTAAATAATTGAGGAGAAAGTGCTGCCTTTGTAATGACATCTGCAAATGGTTAGGCTTTCTAGTCTTCTCGGATAAGGACGATAAACCGTAGGCCCCGTCTCAAAACTCTTCACAGTTGATTCTTTGGGACTTTAAACAACCCACACACTATTCGAAAAGAGTGGGGGAGTAGTTCCCGGTATGGTGGTCTATCTCTCACCTGATGGTTCGGTTGGTAAATGCTCGGAGATATTAGCTGTATAAACTACTCTAAAATCCGTGGGTAAATAAAGTATATATATATGTATGTAATAATAATAATAATAATAATAATAATAATTATTATTATTATTATTATTATTATTTATTAGTATTGCTAATAATTTCAGATCAAATCTGGTTTTCATTGGCTCCGGGCAGCAACCAGTTGTCTAGGGAAACCAAGAAGCATCCTTCATCGTTACTTTCCTCTCCTGAGTACATCTCCAGCACTTAGCTTTCCTAAGGATCCTTGCCGACCCCAACAGTACAGATATCTGAATCAGTTCAATGGATGTGTCCACACTTATGGTCCTCAGATTTATTATTAATAATAATAATAATAATAATTAATATTTAGTATTAGCAGTATGGCTATAAATCACTGCTCATGCAGGAAATAATACAGAACATCGGGACACTGCCTGTGGCCTAGGATACTCCTGTACCGTCTGATCATAACATTACCATCAAGCCTGTCCTTAAGTGTCCAGCACTTTTCTCATGATTTTCCCTGTTGCCAGCAAGGAGTTCCATGTGGTAAGACATTCCCAGTAGGTTTAGCCAGTTTTCAAATCCCCTTGAAATTGTCCCCAACGCACCAATAACTATTGGGATGACATGGACCGATCGACAGTTCCATATCCGCTTGATCTCGTGCTTCAAATCGTGATAGTTCTCGATCCTCTCTTTTCCTTTGCTAAGCACTCTTGTGTCAAAGGGGCAGGCTACTTCAATAATAAGGTAAGATTTTTCTTCCTTATTCAAGAGCACAGTATCAGGCTTATTGTGGTCTATGCGGTGGTCTGTTTGGATTTGTAAGTCCCATAAGAGTTTGTAATTTTCGGAGTCACAGACCGGATCAGGCTTGTGATCATACCAGTTTTCTGTTGCCTCAAAGCCATACTTCTTACTGATGTCCGAATAGAGTACCTGTGCAACTTTATCGTGTCTCCACGTCTTATATTGCTTTTGAGCAAGCGCAGTGCACTCTGCTGCAATATGGCTAACTGTTTCTGCTCTTTCACCGCACAATCTGCATAACGGAGAAATATTCTGCTTGCCGATTACCTTCTTTTTACTATTTGTGCGTGTTTTACGATCCATTAACTGTCGCTCTTCTTTATTCCATTCAATAATTCCTGCTCCGTACCTTACAATTGACACTGCTCTTGAATTTATTGCTTTGATCGTGTTGCCCCCATTCAGCTTGGATTTAAGTATCGTCCTTAGTCTACGAAAATATCCTTTTGGATCTTATCCTTCATCTCGCCATGCTTTATATCGTCTGCCTCTAGCACCTCAAGATAGTTATAACCCTCATTATCCTCACTGTTCAAGGCTCTTATCACTTTATCGCCGGGAAGGGAGATTCCTTCACTTTGGATTACTTTCCCTCGTTTCAAAATCAGTGTTGCACACTGGGATATTCCAAACTCCATCCCAATGTCCTTAGTCACCACTCTCACAGTTTGAATATTTAGAGAATCCACTTGGTTTTCGTTTTTCCCGTACAGCTTCAGGTCGTCCTTAAAAAGCAAATGATTGACCACTCCCATCTTATCACCAAGGTCATAGCCAGCCTTAACGTTCCGTAACACGAGTGATAGTGGCATCAGTGAGACCACAAATAGCATTGGGGATAAGCTGTCTCCTTGGAAGATTCCTCTTTTAATTTGCACTTCGCCCAGTTCTTTGTTACCAGCAGGCAACACTGAAGTCCACTAACCCATACTGTTCTTAATTAAATCGATCATACTCTGGGCCACGCCAAACATCCTCAAGCACTGTAGTATCCAAGAGTGTGGAACCATATCGAACGCTTTCTTATAATCTATCCAATCCATGCCCAGTCCAGTTTTCCTTTCCTTCCCTTTGTTCCCCTGGACTTTCTTCTGGACTTTCTTCTGCACACTTTCTGCTCCTCCTAGAGTAAGTGCTTTCCTTCGAGATGTTCACACAGCAAGCAGTTTCCCGCACATCATTGGTAAGCAGGTGATTGGCCTTAAGTTTGTCACGGCAGCCCCCGGTCTTTATCTTTCCTTATCAGCACAGTCCTCCCTTTGCAACTGGTCATCCAAAGTGGTACTGAATTCTGCTGTAAGCACTCATTCAACTGCCTTGTAATCCGTTCTTTCAGGGAGGTAACATTCTTCAG
>JAEMWC010000194.1:187500-230000 GCA_016490735.1 Pachyseris speciosa
GTAGTAGTAGTAGTAGTAGTAGTAGTAGTAGTAGTAGTAGTAGTAGTAGTAGTAGTAGTAGTAGTAATTCTAACAACACTGTTTTACAAGATTGCCGACTGAAAATTGCTGGAAAGTCTACTTGGAATGTTATCTAACCCGCAGCTTTGATTTACTTTAATTTGGTCAACAGTTTGCGAACTACGTTCACCGATGGATATGTGGTATATTAATCCTTCCGAGCAAGGGGGAAATTTCACAGCCGAGCACACAGTCAGAGAAAAGTCCAGAAAATAAAAACAGACTTTTTTTCTATTCCCAAGAAAAAGTCAAGGAATTTTCCGTCAAGAAACCTGTAAATTCCACCAGTCAGTCAGTGGAAAATAAGGAAATTCTGGAGAGAATCAGTCAGAAGGTTGGTGCAACGGTTTTCCTGTTGGCAAAAAAGTATTATTGTTTTGAAGTGTTTTCGAAGGCTTCATTCCTTTCTCACTGTCCGTCAGAGAATCAGTCTTGGATGATTAGAGAAAACTGGCTTGTGGTCAGTAAAACAATGTGCTCGCTGTGACTCAGACAAACGCTTTCTTTGGTCGGTATATGAAGTTCAAATGTTAGTGACAGGTATGGAGGGGCATTCTGGACAAAAATGCAATCCAATCGTGACTTGCATTCCATTGGATCGTATCCGTGTTCCATTGGATCGTACTTTCATTCCATTGGATCGTACTTTCATTCCATTGGATCGTACTTCCATTCCATTGGATCGTACCTTCCTTCCATTCGATCGTACTTTGATGCCATTAGATCATACCTTCCTTCCATTCGATCGTACTTCAGTTATTTTGTATCTAGCTATATTACATTGCTTTATTCCTCTGTGACATTTCACATTTATCCGTACCGCCGTGGAAACAGCATTCCATCGGATCGTAACTATCGTTCGGTCGGAGTCACCATTTGGTCAGCGGTGAAGCGAGGAAGTCTAACCTCGATCTCGTGTTCGTTTGGAGACATACGACTTATGATTACATGACGTACAGTTGAAAATCGAGTCGCACGTGGAGTGTGTATATATTAGCAGTCACATACTTTCATGGATTAAGGAAATCCTAATATAAGAGACGTTCAAAGAGACCTTCTCCGAAGAACAGCAAATGTATTGAGAACAGTTCTCAACGAACTTGAAAGTCCGGTTAGTACACCATCTCCATCTTCAACATCCGCTCCGTCTTCCTCGACAGCAAACGCGTCAGACGATTTCAGGTAAGCTTAAGTACTTAAAAGACCACGGTCGCGATATTTTGGGTCATTATTAGAGATATCAAAAAATGCACTTAAATAAGATGGCGTACTAACCGGACTTTCAAGTTCGTTGAGAACTGTTCTCAATACATTTGGAGAAGGTCTCTTTGAACGTCTCTTATATTAGGATTTCCTTGATCCATGAAAGTATGTGACGACTAATATATACACACTCCACGTGCGACTCGATTTTCAACTGTACGTCATGTAATCATAAGTCGTATGTCTCCAAAGGAACACGAAATCGAGGTTAGACTTCCTCGCTTCACCGCTGACCAAATGGTGACTACGACCGAACGATACTTACGATCCGATGGAATGCTGTTTCCACGGCGGTACGGATAAATGTGAAATGCCACAGAGGAATAAAGCAATGTAATATAGCTAGCGACAAAATAATTGAAGTACGATCGAATGGAAGGAAGGTATGATCTAATGGCATCAAAGTACGATCCAATGGAATGGAAGTACGATCCAATGGAATGAAAATACGATCCAATGGAACACGGATACGATCCAATCGCAATTGCATTGCATTTTTGTCCAGAATGCCCTCCATAGACAGGCCTCTCTTTGTTTCTCCTTTGCTCGTTCGTCGCCTTGTGGTCACTTATATCATTTTGGCCTTTCGACCAGTTCTCCTTCTTGCAGGTGTATTCATGATGGCAGGTGGTAATGTATTTATACACCGCTCATATCACTTTGTCTCATGGCGGTTTACAACACTGGCCGGGGAACAACCTGTTAGGTGAAGGAATTGATAGTAAAATGGCTTGACAAAGCCCGCTAATTGCCGCTTCCAGTACAGTGTCGATGATGATCAGAAGTATGTTAAGTATAGTTTAAAAAACGAGCAAGAATGTTTTATCAAGTTTAAAACATGAGGTGTAGCAACACGAACGCAACCGACGAACTGCGAATGTTTTGAGTGGCTTCAAAAACTTATGTTGTGGATCTCTCCATTTTTTGAATAATTCTTGGGTTTATTACTATTTTTCCAAGGAAAATCGGAACAAAAAACGCAACCGTGTTTCATCAGATTTCAAGAAACTCATTAAACATTAAAATCCTTTTGTATTCCCTTTATGAATCATTAAGATGTTTTTGAATTTGAGGAAAAAACACAGATTTCGGTTATTTCTCATATAACACCCTTGCGTCTCTTATTTGAATGCGGCCATTTATTTGATTTATGAGTGGTTAAGCGTCTAAAATTCACGTGTTGTCACGATTTGTGTACCATAACTAGGCTTAGTGCTGTAACGAAAAACCTCAAAGTTGTGATTTATTCAGTCAAGGCTGTCACACACATACTTTGAAAGAAGAATTACTAGTTCTCTCAGCGACTATAGTATAACCTTCCGATTATTAGTTGGGATGCTTGTGCGGAAGGGCAAAAGTTCGACTCCGTTAGGAGAACTCGGAATTCTTCTTTCCGAGTTTTTGTGTGACGGTATCGAATAAATCACATCTTTTATTCATTTACCACGCTAACAATTTACCTTCTCACTTCACCGTTTCATCATCGCCGACTGACAAAGCTCAGTTTCCCACGCATTTTTGCGCAGGTACGTTGAGAGGTTGTCTTGTGTTTGCCTGCTCTGAACGTTTTTAACGCCTTAGTGCAAACTTAAGAGCACTTAAACATTAATAACATTATTGAAGCTAACGCTCAGTTCCTAGCTAGCGAGATTTCTTTCACAAAACATCAACGAAGAGCCACCAAACTTCGAATATATCAGTTGACTTTCAGCAACCAAATGGAACGGTGAGTATATTGGCTCTCAGCATCTCAGTTAAGGCTGCGATAGCAAAATCTGAAATAAGCTAATTCCTTGGAAGATTTGATTTGGCTTTTAACATCAAGCTATGGAATAGTTTGCTTTTGGCCATATCGTCCAGGTCAAACAATAACTTTTGAAACCTTTTTTCGAAGTAAATGCAAGATTTTTGAGTAAACGATGGCGTGATCATACAAGGATTGATAAAAGGTGTTTCAAACCAGTCCCCCAAAATACAATCTCGTTTTAAAACCATTAAGCGTAATCTGTTTGTAAAAGCTTTCAGACCGTTAATGATGTAATCTGTACTCTTTACATTTCTCTCTTTAGGCGGCGCTGCGTCATGAATCTGACCATTATCTTTCTCGCTGTCCTGTTGCTTGTTGTTGAAAACTGCGAAGGTAGGTTATCTACACAATCGTCCATAATTTAGCACTTATTTTAAAACAGTATCTACCTTCTTCTTCGTGTTGCTGTTTTTTATCACCCAAAACTTTGTGTACACCATCGATCATATCATATATTAAGCTAATTTAAAAAATGTAACAACCTTCTTTCGTTCTTATCCGTATATTCTTACTTGATTAGCCCTACTGTTATCAGATTACTACTATCAGTTACTGATGCCTAATGTACATGTAAGCTAGCTTTGTTTCTCTTTTTACTTTTTTCTATTCTTGTACACTAATATTATGTTTGAGTAAGTGTGAATAAACTGAAACTGAAACTTCACTGTCATCATCATCATCATCATTTCTACCACTACCCCTACCACTACCATTACCATTAGCCCTACCACTACCGCTACTGTTGTAGTTGTTAGCCTATTTTTTCACTGTTCCTCAAAGGCACCACGGCCCTGTACACGAGGTTACTACAAAGATTATTTGAAATCTGCAGGTTCACAAAATTAATAGCCTTTCGAAATGGATAAATTCTACTCGAACTGTATTAAAAAAAAAACTTAGGTCTTATCTCCTATTGATTTCAAACTAAGAGGAATAGCTGTGCGTATTACAGAAAGTTCTTCACTAAAATTTTATAATTTAACTGAAACACTTGAACGTGTCGTTTTGGCTTACAGGTGCCCGAGATTGGGCGGACCAGGGAGGAAACGTAACTCAGAGATCGGTGAGGACAATGATGAAGCCGAAGAAGTGTGATTGCAAAACGGCTAGATACAGAACTTGCCCACTGCTGGATTACACCTACACATCTGAATGCTATCCAGCAAAGTGGAAAACCTTCTTCACTAAAGCTGAAGTGTCTAAAGCTATAAGTACGATTTCAGTCAAACTCGGCGATATTTTAAAGGTAAAAGATACCAAAATTGAACCACCCCTGAGGTTCATATTTCAGGCCCTCAAATTGGTGTCACCCGATCAGATAAAGGCAGTTATTCTTGGTCAAGACCCCACCCCACAAGCGGGCCAAGCAACGGGTGTAGCCTTCAGTCTTAAGGGTGATGCCCGTGAGGTGCCAGCTGTCCTCAATGTGCTACTAGAGGTGGCCCTGGAGGGATATAAAGTGAACGTTGCAGATGCTGACCTTACAGACTGGACTCAGGAGGGAGTGCTTCTTCTAAATACTGCTCTGACAATAACGCAGGGAGATGCAGGCTCCCATCTGAAACATTGGAAGCCTTTTACGACGTTACTCATCAAGTACATCAGCGACAATGCCAAAGCTTCTGCTTGGATGCTGTGGGGATCATCAGCGCAATCCTTTAAGACAAGTCGCGGAGCCGCCTTAATTGATCCAATCAAACACAAAATCTTGGAGGGTCAGCATCCTTCTCCCAGAAGTGTGACAACCAGTGGTTTCAATGGATTCTTTGCTAAAGGCTATTTTAAGTGTGCAAACGAGTTTTTAGTTGCCAAGAAAAGAGGCAAAATTGACTGGGATCTGACGGATGATACATTCTTAGAGCCCTGTCCATAAAAGTAAAAGAGAAATAAACAATAAAGAAAACTAATGAATATTCTGCCGTCCTATATAAGGAATTTCATAAATAGAACTCGAGACAATCATTGTGTTAATGGGAACTTGGTTCAGTGCTGAAATAACTTGCAAAGTGAACAGTATAAATAACTTCCGATAAGACCTTTCTATGATCTTTTAGTTCTCCTCTGTAAACTATATGTCACGCTTAGTATGATTAACAACTAATAACGAATAAAGGCGTCAAAGGATTCTATATCCTTTTTGAATTCTTTATGCTTAGTTTCGGGCAGTGTTAACGGTACCGCTCCTTGTTACCATCGCAGTCTTTTGTTCCTGTGTCCTTCTATTCGATGTAAACTACTGTCATCTTCTAGTGTCCGGAATTAAAATTCAACTATCGCAAACACGTTGCAAGGCAACGCTTGGGGACCGAGCCTTTCAGACCCAACTCCACGCCTTTCGAATAAGCTGGCAAGTAACACTCAATATGCCAAAACTTAAGATAGTTTTAAGACACTTACTAATACACACGTTTCAATTAGCATTTAATTAATAGGTACATTGATTTTTAGCTTCAATTTTGTAAGCTAAATTGTTTGTTATGCTCAAGTGAGCATATTCCGGCAGATGTAACATGCGCGCTGCAAATGTATCATCATCATCATCGGCTTGCGGGAGGAGCTTCGAAGACTGAGTTTAACCCAGAAATAACCGAGAACTTTAATAGAATCCATTTAGTTCTCGAGAGGTCGGAAAATTCCGCCGAGCCAGGGATTCCGGGCGAACCTTACAACTTGGTTGAAGTCTTTGATTACTGCAATTTGTAGGGGGGGGAGGGGGGAGGGCAGAAATTTTAAGTAACTTGGAAAACGTAAAATATTTTGTTATTGTTTCCTGTTACAGGTTACAGGACCGTAGCAAGCCTTGAGAAACTGGGGGGGGGGGGGGGGGAGGGAGAAATTTCAAGTAGCCTGTTGTCGTAGCAAAGTGCGGGTCTTGAAATCAATTTATGTTTCTTCACCTGCAGCCTTTCATCATAGTGATTTCATGGTCGTTTTCGACTGTCTGAGTTGCTTTGGAGGCAAACACAGACTTCGTCGGCAAACAAATGCTTGCGCTGCTGGTTGTCTCCCACAAATAAATTGGCGACTTCAATTATGTCCATACCATCTGCCAAGTCCTTGTGGACACGCAGAAGCATAAGGTGGTTAAGCCCGGCATCTTCTGTGGTTGAACATAGGCAGGTATTAACCCGCTTTAAAGCAGAGAAACAGCGCTCACTGACGGTGTTGGTAGCTGGCATGACAAGCATAAGCTTACCAAGTGTGCAAATCTCACTAAGTAGGAGTTTGCGAGCATTTCCGAGTGATTGAAAAAAGTCCAGGAGATCAGCAATGTCAAATCGGGAGGTGTCGTACCCCGCTGACTGCACCATGTCTGGAAGAAGGGACAGCTGGGGTTCTAGCTTGTACTGCTGCAGGTCAGTATCCCTGAATACGGCCACCACTTTCGTTAGTACTTCTTCGTGGTCTTCATCTGCTATCGCCTTCATAGGAAGTTTCCGTATGCTTTGGTAGACCTTGAAGTCCTTCTGACAAATTTAGTTTGAAAACATTCTATCTTCACATCAACTGCTGAATAATACTTGTGGCGGAAATGTTCGTTGGGTGTAGAAGGGAAATAATGTGTGCCTCTGTTTCCTACTTTTGTCCGCGCTGGAACTCGTCGATTTTTTTTTTTTGGCAGCTGTGGCTCGGCGACTCCATCCACCTCGCTCTTCTTCTTTAACAACCTCTTCCGAAACAAATCAAACGCAGCTTCATTTCTATCCTTTGATAGAGTCTTGCATACGTCCTCAGCTAGTTGCTGTGTTTGGGCCGCTGACATGAATGAGTCTTGCAATGGGCGGCTCAAATTGTCAGTGTGCTTCAAGGCAAACTCTCCTAACGTGCAACCAAAGTAGAATGGAAAAGTTGTCATCATCCCTTGCACTCCTCGTATTAGTACCTTCATCTCCGTGTCTTTGGCAAACCTCGAGTGATCCCTCCCACAGTTCCATGAGCTCCATGTGGTTATTCAGAACCGCCGCTAACGAATCTCCGCGTACAGTCCACCTTGTTGGGCAGAAATCATGGACTCCTCTTGACTCGTTTTGAGTTTCGGTCTTAATCTTATCCAACTTTGTGTTTCTCTGAGGCGGCGTTTTCCCTAGCTTTGCGATCTCTCTTATTTCTGTGTATCAAGCTATGTAATAAAAACGCCAGAAACATTAACTGTGGAAATGGATGCTATAGTTTATCAGGCCTGAAATGATTCCTTTAAGAGTTATTGGCATCTTTCAATTGTTTCAAACCTCTGGGAAACTAAAACTTTATGGATGGATGCTTTTAATTTTGGGTAGTCGAATAACTGGGGGGGGGGGGGGGGGGCACGCCCCCCCGGCCCCTCCCCTTGCTACGGCCCTGCGTTAGTTGTTGCTTTCGAAACGTAACTAGTTCCTGGATAAAGTCACGTGACAATCAACATTTTAACCCTTCGCCAGTCATTGGTCCAGTTCAGTTGTTAGGGAAAACAACATCCCAGACGCCTCAAATATAGTTCCGTCTTCACTGTTGCAAACCTCTCTCCACCAGCAACTCGAAGTATAACGAAGTGTAAAGAAGAGTTCGCTGATAAGAAACGAGGTAAGACGTTATGGCTGTAAACCCGGGTGAATATCACTTGGAAGCTATAGACTAACTATCTTAAGGAATCACAAGCGAATCGTACAGGCAGTTTGCAAAATGAATACAGTTCTCAAAATGGACGGAATTCTCTGCCGTCGGAACTCAGCTGTAAATGAATAATGGCATGGATTGGAAGAACACAGCTGAACTTGGACTGAATAAGAAACGATCAGGCATGTTAAGAAGAGCGTGAAAACATGCATTGAATATAGACGGGGATAGGGAATTTACAGTTTTGTGTATGTAAATACACTCTAAAAACTGACACCAAGGTTAACTCTTCAAATGCTTAATGACCTTCACGCAACACTGAGTCAGACACTCGGCTCATATCAAGACCTCAGTTAGCGCAAGTTAAACATTCTCACTGACTTAAATACTGAAACATTTTTAACGAAAAACTTCACACCAGTGTTTAGGGTCCAATTAAGCTTCTAGGAACCATTCATTTTGCAAAATGCTTCGTGATTTGTTTTGAATCAACGCGTATGTTCCTATAATGGCGGAAGTGGTTTGCTTGATTTGTTAGGAGGATTCCTACAGTGTTCCAAAATTCCCCGCTGCAACAATCCTTGACGTTTCTCTTCGGCTTAGTTTTTACCTTTTTCCTCCTTTAGATCACCCGATGAATCAAACATTTACGTTTTTCATTGTGCTCCTGCTTTTGGACGAAAGCCAAGTGTGCCAAGGTACATGTTGATTTGTTTTTGGTAGTCCAACACTAATAAAATCCGTTGTTCAATTATTTGTCAACCAGTACGTGGATAATGAAAGAAAGAAATAAATTTAAGTTGCATAAGAGGTAACACAATTTAGACAGCCTTAAGACTGATTAAAACTTATAGCCCTAAAACCGGCAAGATCACATTGAAAGAATTCAGAGAGTCAACGATGGTTTTTGCGAAGGAAAACAGCGTACCAGAAATAATATCCAAATACGCGTTCTGGGTTCCAACCTTGTTCAATCCTGAAGTTTTATTTTTGTTTTCATTATTTTATTAATATTATTATTATTATTTTTAATTTTTTTTTTCTCGGGCTTTTCCGTGTCAGTTTTGTTAGCGGGAAATTTTAACGAAAAGCTTAATGAATGCCCGGCCATATGGAGTCATTAGCTTGTTCAATGTCGGGAAGGAAATACAACGGTTTCCACCATAATGCATGATGTTTCTACTAGTTCTACACCTAGGAACATTCGTGAACTTTTATTCATTCATCTGACGTTCATGCATATAATACGCGTTTCTCTTCCGCAGATAATTTTTATGTACAAAAATCTAGATTGCAATCAGTGTGAAACTCAAGTCTTTCTCTGTGTTTGGTACAAGGTTATGGAATTGTCTACACCAAGTCTGGCGTAAGCTTACGAAAAGAGCATTTAAAAGAAAAATTCATAAATTGCTTTTAACTGTACTTGGGATTGAGGACTATTATGTTGACGCCCATTCTCTAATATTGAAACTCAACACCAGTAATTATTGTGCCTCATAGCTTTATACTTCGCTTACAGACGTATACCACAATTCTTCCTTCTCTACTTTCCAGTCTGCTTTACTTGTACTTGTACTTTCTTTCTTTTCTTTAACTTGTAACTACATGAAAATTGTCTCTGCCAGTTAGCGTAATGTAGTAAATCAGATAGCGTAATGTAGTAATATAATGCATATCTTATAGTAATATTGTAATAGTTAAGTGACTTTTTTTATTTATTTATTTTATTTTACTTACTTATTTTTTGTTCCTTATATATAAACGATTGATCCGCCTAGATTAGCTAGTGCTATTTGCGGATCAGTCACGTTTGTAAATGTGTTGAAATCTTAATTAAAGATCAATCAATCAATCAATCAATCTGATTGTACCATGCACCTGTTAAAAATGAGAATAATGGATGCTTCTCATCCTTTTAATTTCTTTTCGTTTCATTTCCCTTTGTTTCTTACCAACTCATGATTATTCGCTTGGGGCTTCAGTTTACAAAAATAACTGACATGCTGCGTGAAAACGAACGTTTTGTTTCATCACCGAAGTAGGTTGGCAAATTGGCCACCGCAAATGTATCGGGTGCTGCCATTCAAGTTCGAGTGTTGACTCTTCGTCAGAGCAAATCCGCCACGTAGCACGTTTCCGACATCACTGGTCACAGCGGTACGCAAGACGAGTCCAGTCTCCCGATCGATGTGGGGAGGTAATGGGTTCGATTCCCGTCGGGGATTGCATGAGATTTTTTCTTTGTCCAATGGTCGTTACATGCTGAATAACATCTTTCGTCGGATTATTTATTACTTTAAAACCTTCACGAATATGTCATTTCAGGAGACTGGCTTGATTTTGGTGTAAGCGCAATTGGACAATCAGCCAAGAAAGCAGCAAAGGTCAACAATCGAAACAGAGTAAGCGCAAAATGTGACTGCGAATCAGCAACATACCAGTCTTGCACGGTACAAGAATACCTGTACACACGGAAATGTCGACCTGAACGATGGAAAGGCTTCTTTGATAAGCCCGCTGTTGAGGAAGCTATACGCAAGATTTCTTCCAAACTCGCGACCATATCAAACGCCAAGGGCACGAACATTGAACCACCGCTGATTTGTATATTTGAAGCTTTGAAAAGGGTATCGCCGGGTGAAATAAAAGTGGTTATTCTGGGCCAAGATCCTACTCCACAAGCGGGTAGAGCAACTGGTTTGGCCTTCAGCCTGAGTTTGAACGATAATCCCGTAAGGTGCCAGCCGTTATGAACGTGCTGCTCGAAGTAGCTTTGGAGGGATGGAAAGTGGATCTGAGATTTGGCGACTTGACAAAGTGGACAACACAAGGAGTGCTTCTTCTGAATACCGCTTTGACAATAACACAGGGAAAAGCAGCATCCCATCTGACATTCTGGAGGCCCTTTACCGAGTTACTCATCAAGTACATCAGCGACAACGCCGAACCTTCTGCTTGGATGCTCTGGGGATCATCAGCGCAATCCTTCAAGACAAGTAGCCGAGTCCCTGGCGGGGTATTAATCGATCCAAAGAAACACAAGATCTTACCCGGCCAGCATCCATCTCCCAGAAGTGTGACAACTAGTGGTTTCAACGGATTCTTTGCTCGTGGCTACTTTAAATATGCAAATGAGTTTTTAGCTGCCAAGAAACGGGAGCCCCAAATCAAGTGGGACTTATCGAAGGAGACCTATCTGGAGCCCTGCCCATAACAACTATACGTACCCAGAGATGGAAATAAGGGAAAACAGATTGGTCGATAATTTTTTATGCTGTTAAATGCAATTTAACGGAGTTAACAACAAAGAGCGCTTGCGTTCCCGTTGGTAGTCAGCGGTGTTGACACATATGCGCATGTGTCGGATTTCCACGTGCTTGTGGTTCGTGGCGTTGCGGACAGGAGGCGTTTCCCTCTGGCGTTTTACAATTGCTTTTGCGTGGCAGCTCATCGCCCAGGCAGTTCTCTTCCCACCCCCTTCCCTCCCTCTTCCCACTGTTTCGACAGTGTGACGGGTGCCTGTTCCTCTTACTGCGTTGGGACTCGTGGCTGGGTTGCCAGGATTTGCCAGCCATGGGGGCAGTCTTCATGTCGGGGCTGGTTGCCAATAGTGGAAGCTCCTGGATGTCTCAGGCACCCAATCTCCATTTAGCGATGCAGTTGTTAACCGAGTGTAAATGATCATGACACCCTCACCCCCCACACTAACTACATTGTTATATTGATTGTGAAGAAGAGCGAAAACTTAGGTTATTAATAAAGTAGCTTTGTACATTAATTGTGTCACAAACATCTGCAAGATTCAAGCTATGATCTGCATTTCACCTTTTAGAAGTAACATGTGTTCGTTGGTTGTACTTCTTTCTCTTCCGTTGATGTACCCTTCTCACAGACATCAAGCCATTTGATTCGGATTCCACTTCAAAAGAGTGCTACGCCTTGGGAGGTTGCTCGCCATGGTTCAAATCCTCGCAAAATTTCCATGCCTCGTGCTTTAGTGCAACACCCTTTATGTCAATTTTGAAATCCCCTCTACTGAACACGGTAAATGAGTATCTACAGTACACACTACACAGCGGTTATAGTCACGTGCACTCTCGTCGTTCGAAGACGCCCGCATTATGGATAACTTAGATATTACAGTGGACTTTATCAACGACCAACGTCTCGATTTATTAGAAATATGGGAGGAAATGGAATGTCAGCTGCTAGAAACATTACCAAATTTAACCGCAGATGGCTCCCTGCTCCAAGAGCTCTCATCTGTCTTAGAATGTTATCTTTTATTGGAGACAGATATTATGAGCATGCTGGCGAACCTGGATAAATTTGAGGAGGAAGTGAATTTGAGAGAGACTGCATATTTTCCATTTACAACGGCTCTTTTAAGAGCCACAACACACATAAAAGCTTTGTCCAATAACTTTTTTTACTCTAGTGCAATATTATTTTATTATTTCAATTTTTTTTTTGCTGGGACAAATTTGATCGGTAAATTACCGATCACCGGCCGTTATTTCCATCTGTGCGTACCGGTTTTTATAAGACACGTCACAATAAAGACAGAAGTTGTAATGAGAATCGACATTTTTATTGATTACGATTAAAATGGGTTCATTTGTTGCTGGTAATCTAAACTAGTGAAGACGTTTCAGTTAGCTACATTCAATTAATTAACTAAGTTGAACTGAAGTTCTTAAGACACCCGTAACAATACATTTTCGAACTGATAAAACCTTTCGCGCTAGTAGTCAGACTAGTTGATGTTCTCGTGAGACGCATTTCTGCAATGTGTAATTATAATAATTCGCGGCTCGAGACAAACAAACAAACGGAGTTAGCTGCAATAACAAACGAAAGAAGTTCTGTTCCAGTTCATAAAATCTACGAGCTGAAAAGATGTACATATGCTCATTAACTCCAAACAAATATTCCAATGAGAAACGCGGAGTTGCACTATGATTTCATTGAAAATTCACGAGATGCTTTCACTCTTTGCATAACTATGAACGTAAAAAATAGCTTTTGAAACATAAAAGTGCTTTTTGATAGTTTCAGATGCTGTACAATCGGTAACTGAATTACCGCCCTCCAATTAACAATTGGCTCATGCGTCAGCGTGCGTTCATCGAGATATGAAGCACGCGGGACGTTTGGAGAGCACGAAGGATGCGTAAGAGTACTAAAACATAAAATAAAATTAAAAAATACAGCATCGTTTCATAAAATTCGCTAAAAGTTTGAATTTTCTCCCGAAAATCTCTCAATGTCTGGAATTTGTAACTATATATCAGTATGATTGTTCAAAGGCAAAAGAAATAGACGTTTGAGTTATCGTGGTTGTGTTTGCACGGATATTTGTCACAGTTACTATCTACTGTAGTTCCTATAGCCTCGCGTAATGTATGCATGGACCCGCCGCCATCTTGTTATGTACTGCCTACCATAAGCCTTCTGGGGGTACACTGTTCAAAGAGAAACCGCTGAACAAGATAACTCAAGGTGGTTAACTGAGGGAAGCCCTCACAAAAAAAACCTGATATCCCTAAAAATATCACTGACAGTTTTAATACATTAATGAAAAGGATTTTAAAAAAATATTAGGCGAGCATATAAATACCTCAAATAATAATGGATATTTTTGAAGCATGAAAAATTGAGTTCAAGGAGGAGAGGGCCACCGAGTACTGCCGGAACCGACAGACTTTGGGCCCTGGCAAACGAGGACGCATTGAAGCGGACACAAATTTTTTCCCTGTTTGCCCGCGCGCGCAACATTTGTTGCGGACACAAAAAATGTTTCTGATTTTTACCAGAAACATTTTGTGTCCGCAATATTTCGTTTTGTGTCCCGCTCGTTTGCTCACCCAAGAAACATCATGAGCAACAATGTGTCCGCAACAATGTGTCCTCGTTTGCCAGGGCCTTAAAACAGGTTCATGACATCAAGTGCAAGTATATTGAAATTGAAACTTCTTGGGGTCTATTTCGCGCGGCAAATTTTCGCGTTAATTATAATTTGCAATTCCTAACTTTTTAAATAATAATGATAATAATAGTAATAATAATAATAATAACTAATAGTATAATAATATTATTGCAGTGTATTTTAAAAGTTAAGAATTGCAAATTATAATTAACGCGAAAATGAGTCACGCGAAATAGACCCCTTGAAGTCGCCATAAACTGCTGAACCAGATCCATTTTAATACCAACAAGAATCAAATACTGGAAACAAGTGAAAGCGAAATAAATAATTGAACATAACGCCAAAATTTTTATAGGAAAATGGCAATTTTTTTATTTTAAGTTTGCGCTTCAAGCTTTGACAACACGAGCAGATGCTACGGGGGTAAATAAATGGCGTTTACGAAGCACTTTAATTTGCATTACAATTTTAATCTGTTCATGTGAACAAATTACGCACTTAGCAGAGAGAACGCAGCGAAGCTTGAACTGCTTGTTGGCAGGGGACAGAAAATAACACGCTTAAAGAGTCAGCCACCGTAAAATTCTGCGACTGCCGGAATTAGCTCAGGAGTTAGAAAGCAAGAAAGAGAACAAACCAAGGGTGGAAACAAACCACGAAAAATTTCGGACTTGAATACGAAAACGTAAGGCCAGAACATTTTCCAAGAAAACAACAACAAGGCTTCGAGGTTGATTTCGAGGTATGGCGTTAATGAGCTGATCGTTTATCGAGAGCTTAGTAACAGAGTAATCTAGTCTATTTTTGCTGGACGAACTTCAATTCGTAGGGAAAGTACTCGTCGAAAAATCTTCTACAACAGGACTTCATCTGCTCGGGCAAGCAAAACATTTTTGTGGAGGTTTCCTCATTTTCAAAGAGCTACACAAATTCTGAAGGATTCTTGTGGCACTTCACACATAACTCGTTCGTAATAACCTGCTGCTGGACTCAGTACCGAGCAAAGCTGCCTCTGGTGGCGTAAGGCGCCAGTACTCCAGCCTCGCGGGTTATTAATTGACTACGAAACGAAATCTGATATAATAGATGTTTTGAAAAGAGACAGGAGCACCCAACGACAAGTTTCGGTAGATATCTGTTCGGCGGAGGGTAGCTGGCCTTGGGCTTTCGACGTCGATTAAAGAGTGCACTCGGATTTTCGGAACTAAAACGTGGCCTAAAAGATTCGCAATGGGGAAATCATAGCCCCTGAAGTTTTCGGAAAGGTCGTAATTGCTGTTTTTGGAAGTCAAAAACGTCAACTAGCATTTTCGGAAAGAAAATTGTTCCGTAGAAAGTTCGTGGAAAGTTCATTTCAAGATTTTGTTCAAGATTCAAGATTTTGTTCCCTAACATTTTCGGGCAATTACAACTTTATCTAGGGAATAAGAACAGATGAAACTCTTCTAGCTAACGAAAACATCACTTTAAACAGACTTCAAACACCATCTATGGTTTATTTGGCTCGTTGAGTGCCCCTGAAGAGAGAAAAGCGGATGCTAATTAAACAGGTTAAGATAACTCGCAGCTATATTGCCGCACACTTCAGATGTTACACCAAACCTTACAGCGAAACGAAACTCGCTACACAGTGCTCTGAACATGATAAGCGAAAATGTTTCACGTGCAAGCAAAGATGCTTGATTAGCAAAATGATACGAAGGGAAACACAACATCAAAATTGCAAAAATCAATTTTCACAAATTTTCTGTACTGCCATTTCAAAAATATCCAAGAAGTCCTTCCAAGAATTCATTCAGTGAAGAGACAAACTAATTCAAAGTTAAGATACAATTCAGAGTGTTTGTATCAACGCCGTTTCGCTTAGCTGCCCTCCATCCTACTTAAGTTCCTTGTTTTGAATAGCCATTGTACTCGACTCGAACGCCGTTTCGCTTAGCTGCCCTCAATCCTACTTAAGTTCCTTGTTTTGAATAGCCATTGTACTCGACTATTGTTTTACGCCCGAAGATACTGCGAGTCGAAAATTAAAGGATCATTCAACAAAAACGATGGCTCGGGATAATGGTCGGTAACGATAAAGGAGGACCGCTTTTAATTACACCTAAACTAATCCAACAATTTTGCCCGCATGGAAATCGTATACGACGGCGATAAAGACAGCTACGCAACGCGAGTCGTACGTCGAGCAAGCAACATTGAAGGCTTCACAGTGGCTTTCCGTTGTAGTCAAGTTGTTTGTAAGACGGCGGCAAAATGGCTAAAGTGGCTTAAATAGTTAAGAGTTCAGGTCAAAACTTTCTTCAGATGAAAACACAGCTCACGGTTGCACATGGAGGACTGTGAGAGAGTATACACATAAAAATGTAAATACAGTTACGGCTTTGCAAGTGTTTATTTCAGAGGGAGTTTTGATCCACATGAAGCGATCATTTAATGAAAAATAACGCATCTTAGTCCCCGTCCCAACCTTCGTTATAAATGAACAACTTAACGGTGACTGTCGGTGTAATTTTCTTCCTCTTCTAGCTCGAGGGCTTAAAGAAAACAACGAGGAAAAGCAGCTGATTGGCAAAGCTTTGCTGAAGATATTGGACGACAGTTTGGAGTGAAACTGTATACAAGCGAACAATGGATACCATAAAACATACGTAAGTAAAACATTTTATAACATAGCTAGGAAATCAACAACAAACAAATGTTTGTCCATCTTACTGATAGCCTGCGCTCGCAGACGTATTTCCGGTTGTCGCTTCTCTCCGCAACCGGAAATACGTCTGCGAGCGCAGGCTATCTTACTGAGCACGCTGACTGATGGCGTAAGCAAACTCGATGTGTTTCTTGCTTTGCAGGGAACAATTCTTTCCTACACGAGCGGCCTTACGCCATAAAAAAGACATCTAATGCCGAAAAAATGGACAAATAATTTTAATTATCACAAATTTTAATTATTAAAAATTTCACCCTGCCAATTTTGTGTTCCAGTGAAAGAAAGAACCCGACTGACCCTCTTGCTGGCTGACTGACTGACTGACTGGCTGGCTGACTGACTGGCTGACTGACTGACTGTCTTGCTGACTGACTGACTGACTGAAAAAGATCGAAAGAATTTAACAATGAAACGGCTTCGTTTAGGATTACAAATCTGAAGAGGAAACCGATTCCGTCATCGGAGATCGCCCGATGATCCGATATGTGCCTAAGCTAGTTGGGAGGCACATAACGACTCTTCACGAACACTCGAGCATTAACCCCGAAAATTTAACGACCACGGTGGACCTCCGATAGCCATCTCGAATGCTCCGGATCAGTGGTAAAGATTATTTGCGAGAAGGTGGGAATTCAAGATGGCCAGAGTTAAATTACTAAAATTAACGTAAACAATTTACAGGGAATGAAGGTCCTACTCGAGACAGAGAAAGAGTTCGAGATTGCAGTCTGCATGAAACACGTCTTAACGCCATGCCTGTAGATACTTATGCCTTGTTTGTTCCTTGTGTTTAGCTCATATAAATACACTATATCCACTAACCAGCGAAATGTCCGTCGCCACGGCAACCAGGAAATACTTCAGTCTCTCTCATGATTTATTAAACGTTAAAATATCTCCGGTTTATTCTTCAGTATTATACACCGGCTACCTAGTTTGACATTCATTCGTCTTCGGACCGGAGGTGAATTAAAATGCTACGCGTGGGTTTTTGTCTCGACCAAGAAAATGTTTACGGAATAAACGTTTCTTGCGTGCAAATTAACACGAAAGGAATTGATGTTATTTTCTACAGCCAACGAAATAACAAAACACTCTAAAATGCGTTAAAGAACATACGCGCGTACCATTGTACAGAAAAACTAATCACTTGAGTTAGAATTGCCTTGTCATTGGTAGGCAAGTTCTTATTCCAGTTTGAACCAAACGATGAATGATTTAAAGAACTCAGCGGCTTCATTACGAATGTTTATGTTTCCTTTTATACTATTGAATCCAAAAGGGGGTTGCTGAATTTAAGCACCGTATTTATTATGCAACAAAAACATCCTCGTCATTAACCGCAGGTGTAAGCTAACTGTAAGAATCATTTGACAACCAAATTCGAGACTTCAAAACTATAATTGACTCTTGGTAAACAAGGCAGATTGTTTTCGTCCCAGAGCCCGCTACAGCAAAGAATTTGTTCGCATCTGTCGTAAGTATTTTCTCCTTTATTTCTCAATCTTTTTTTTTTTCAAGTGCCGCTTTTGTATGCTTCTCAAGCAAAGAAACAAGAAGGATACGGAATATAATCACAAGAAATTATTCAAATCTTTAGGCAAAATTTGTCATCTGACGAGCTTAGAAAGCAACTTTGTTATTTTAGCATTAACGTGGCTTCGAAGATCCGAATTAAGGGATTTTGCAGTACGGACTACTTGTTTTCTTAAATATTCAAAGAATGCACCACACAATATCTTCATTCTTTCTGTCGAGGATAACGAAGAATTTCCTTTTTTCCATGTCTTCCCTGGCATCAATTTAAACTCGTCAAACGGCACTTAATGAAAATTCGTGATATTCGCTCCCTTCACAACCACTTTTGTCCGAAGCTTTGTCGTATGATAACGAATGCTCTACGCGTGAAACGGTTAAAATAACGATTTTCACAAACACGTACAGGTACCTTATAGCCAATTCTTATTTCTTCGTTATCTTAAACCGACGCTTGAACAAAATCCACGATAGATCGAACAGATCCGCAAACAGACTTCGCGGAAACTTCGCAAGTTGAATTTTGGCAGTAACAGGTCTGAAAATAACAACTCATTCCGGCTGGATTAATTTTTGAATTAAATAGATTTCTACCAGTTTCTGCTCGCCAGAAATGAAAAGTGACTGAAACAGATAAAAGATTTGCCAACTCTGTGTCACAAAGAGGAATGACAATGTATGAAGTACTAGACTTCAGATCTACAGTTTTAAGTTGATTTCGAGAGAAATGTTTCCAAGGTTACGAACAGTAACCACACGGAATACAAATTACCGAAACCTTGCAAAACCAATGTAATTTCCTTTCTTGCAAGTCGTTGTAGACTAATGTACGAAGTTAAAAACTCATATCCTGCGCTTCACAGAGGAAAAGACTGAGCGCCTTATTTTCGTAATCATGCCAAACCAAAACATAAAACCATTCACCTGCTGTAACAGTCATGAAAGAAACACCATTTGAATTGGAACAAAGTGCATATGTTTTAACCATGGTATTTATAATCGATGTCTGTCGAGCTACAGAGCGCCAGAAAAATTAACGCGCCTCCTTCCACGCAAATACAATAAATCGAAAACGCAACAAATCTAATCTACATTACAGTAGAAAAAAAAATTATGCAATTGCAAATTCAAATGACTGATTAGTTTCAAATTGAAAACCTCGCTGATTTCTATCATGCAGTACAGGTGCACAATTAGCGGCTGGGGATTCGGGGGTGGGGGGGGGGGGGGGGGGGAGAGTTCACTTATTGAGGTCCCCACAAAATTCTTCTATTATTCTGCTCATTTTCAGACTGAACTATGTTTTCGACCTGGACTGTAAATCTGTTTGTCATATGTGAACAACTTTCTGCAGAGCATAAGGTGGAAAGAAAAGATTTCACTACTTTGATCCAGCTTTCCAAATAACTCCCAATTACTTTTCCGCGGACGACTTTAGTTTGACCTTTCTGAGTGATCATGACAAATCCATTGAGAGTAAGCTAGCAGCACCTGAATTCAGCAAGACATGATTGACTGTATCAGTCAATAGCAACTAGTGAAGACATACTTCCTCAAATTTCTGATAATTGTTTTGATCCTGACCTGCTAAAAAATCTTTGCAGACTTCATTAACGCTAATCCCGTCCGGTCAGCGACGATACAATATTGTACTAACAGCGAAAAATGAGGATTTAAGGCTTAATTCATATCAGACTCCAGTCGCGTCGAAAA
The DNA here is from genome assembly GCA_016490735.1 of Pachyseris speciosa. NCBI lineage: Eukaryota > Metazoa > Cnidaria > Anthozoa > Scleractinia > Pachyseridae > Pachyseris > Pachyseris speciosa. The sequence goes on from JAEMWC010000194.1 coordinate 207,112, forward strand.
ACTGCCAAAACTCCGCAGGCTCTCAAAGCTACAACAAAGCGACACAAGGCCAAACGGATCATCGATGAGTGAATATAGAGTATTGATTTAGAAAAATTAAGTGCATGGGTCGTTTTTTCATGATGCATTTACCCCTTAAATCAACAACTTTTCAAGGACCGTCCTCTGTCTACTGGCGATCGTGTTAAGCCGCCTAACCAATTAAGATGTTTTCGTGAATGATATAATGATATAGATTTTCGTTTCTGTCCCTAATCATCAGGTTTATCAAATGTCTGGACAATGTAAATGCTTTTTGTTGTTGAAATTGTCTGTGAATTGTATTTTCATCATTTGCTTTGGGAGTAGGTCCTTACGACTAGAATTGTGATTTAAACATCCTTCTCCTACCTTATTTCAGGTCTTATCCGTTACGAGCCTCTTATGGCTGCCTTCAGAGGACACGATATGACCTGGCTTCAAACAGGTTGGAAACATAATCAAGGGTCCTCTGGTCACATCAGGCACTACTGCACGCCAGTACCACGCGTGAAAGGAGCCAGTAGAAATTCACTCCTGCAATGCAACAAAATGTCAGTGAAAACTAAACAAGTGGACGACAAAGCTCGACAAATTCGCGTCAAGTACGGAAGCAACAACTTGGAGAGGAATTTTAAGAAAGGAGTAGACATCACACCGTTCATAACCAAAGTGCAAATCAAAAAAACGTATGAAAGGAGCAGATCTAAGTTGGCCGGATGGGCAACGACAAGAAAGGGAAATGCAAACGAAAGGGTACAATTTGCAATTGGAAGCGACGAAACGCGAGCCCAAAATGGTGACTGCCCCGTTGAACATGCTCTGCCTGGACAAGATGAGAACGAAATAGAAACGAAAATTGATGAAGAACATAGTGAAAATAAAAACGATCTTTCGGGGGAGATAATAGCAGTTGAGATGAACGCTAAACCGGAGGACACACTGAATTATCTGTATCCACCTGAGACATCAGAGGAGGAACGTACAAGCGTTCAGCAGCTTATAAAATACCTGTCCCGCAGATTTCGGGATCCCACCGAGCCATCCCGCAGACAAACTCCCGCAACTCGCCCGACGGCAGCCTACGCAAGACCCACAAAAGGCGAAATAGCTTTAAGCGTGAAAGGACCGGTTCTGCTCGCGCCTGTTTCTAAAGTTGTCAAAGCAAGCAACAAGCAAAATCGACAGGACGTTACAACGATCACTGAGTTTACGAGCGCAAGGAACGAGCGTGCCTGCAATCGCCCAATTTCCTCGGTCAGTGACAGCATTGTCTTGACAGGGAGGAAAATACATGGCACTGGGCGAGTCACGTGGCCGGAATGTGAGCGTGCGCAGAGTGGGTCATTCGACCAGATCCACCGTCAGTGCCAGACATGCAGGGATCAACACTTTTCGAGCTCTGATACAAATATAACCAGAGAAAGAGCGAAAAGTGCTGTGTGTGGGAACAAGACGAGGCAAAGGAAAAGCGAAGGTTGCCTTCCACAGCTGCTTCACCAATCACCAGCGAAATTACAAGACGGCATTGTGAACAATACTCACTCAAGCCTTCAAAAACGCAGTCGCTTGCGCAATGGAATGATATCTCCTTTTGAACTGCAAGTCAACCTTGATCAGTTGAAATCTTATGATTACGGTTCTCCAGTCCCCCCACCGTCACTGTCTAACTCGGACGATGAGGAGATTACTTTGTCATAACTAAGAAAAATCGCTGGAGCGATTTTGATTTACTCTAGTGAAATCATAAGTTTAAAACCCACAGTCAAACACCAGAGTGAGCCAATCAGAACTCGAATAATGTACAAGTAGGTGGGGGTACAAGACTTAACGTGATTCCTCTCAATTGCATGGCGCATCCTTACTGCGCATAATTCATGGCGTCATTTAGCGCGCGCTCGTGGGCGCGTACACTAGAAACATTGCGAATTTGCCTTGACAATGAATTTTTTCAGCTGAAATTTTCCCTTTGTTGTCGTGTTGTAAAGAAACGGGCACGGTGACCCCCCGTTTTTATTGGTGTAATGTACTCGTAATAGGCACACGAAAACCACATTTTAAGGAGAAAAAAAGTTTAATAGTAGAAGTTGCATTATTTATATATAAATGGGGTGAAACTCCAAACTCGCGTTTGGAGCCAGGAAGGAGTTTGAGATGATGACGAAGTGGTCCAATTTCCTTATACTATTTGCAAGATCTTGCAATTTGAAATCACAATACTAAAAGAATATAGCCCAGAAAAATAATTAGGCTCTAGTTTTCACTACTATTCATAGTTTTTGCTACATAATAACAGCTTTCTTCAGTTGTTCATGCTTCGAACATTTCTCGCACAACTCCGTAAAAACACTTAGAACAACGAGTATGCAGGGCGAAAACAAGCACGGTGACCCCCATTTCAATGTCCTATGCATGACTATCAATTGTGCCAAGTCTGAAAAAAATCTTAATAGTACATCCTTTTCAGGGGAATTACCTTAAGAAAATGCTCAAAGCGCGAGAAAACACGCGCGAGCTAGCTAGCCTCCTTTTGGTGTATTTGTTGCTGTGATGTAGGATTTTCTCTAACTAAAGTTATCGTTCGCAGGCGAATGATAGTTTTTAAGGAAATGTTGGAAGTTTAAGAAAGCGGTGTCTTCATTTAGCTCCCAAACTTGCGGCTGGTAAGGCGATGCCAGTTTTCTTACGCAAATAAAACAAGAGAATTTAAGCAATTACTGATGAAGATCTTGGATAGTATAAGATTATTATATGTGGCACTGTAAAGGCAGGTCCACAGGGCAAACTAATGTTTGGAGCTCTAAACGGTTGGCAAACAAGAAACTGTTCTCTTTAAACGAGTGTTAAAATAGTTCAAAAACTCTATTTGTCTTTCACTTCCTTTGACACTTCGAATAAACAACCCATAAGTATACATACGTGATAAACTAAAAGAGACCAAAGACCTTTTGATGTTCTGTTATTGAGGGCCGCATTTTACGCAGTTGATGTCTTAATCTTATTTTTAGGGCTCAAGGATTGCTTGGCTAATATAAAACAATACAATTGCCAAATGCGCTTACAAGCCACATGCGAGTTGCCAATAAAGGTTTGCCAAAAAGTTTATCAAGTTTTCTTGCTGCGTTCACAAATGTCAATATGCATTTCATTTTTTTGTCAACTCGAGTTCGAAAACATCAGCTTGCGTTGTGACGGCGCATTCGGGCGAACAACAGTATGCGAAAAGAATATATACATAAATTCACTTAGATATTCTCTTACTTCCAACAAATTTGCTGTACGAAATGTACGAATCAAAATTTAAGAAAACTTAACCAAACAGTGTAAAAGTTGTCGCGAAAAGTATATACAAAATCTTAATAAATCCTTATTATCGATAGAGTAACCCAAACAAGGTATTTTCAGTCTTATGCAGTTTGCTTTGTTTGGTCTTCACAAACGAATCCCTTAGGATTAAAAAACACAACTGGAATGAAAATAATACAATTCATCCAACACAAGCAAACAATCACAGAGTTGTTCCTTCTTCTGTGGACTATCGGTCGCCAAGCAGGTGACCTGAAACTCGAAAAACTAATTAATTCTATCCACTCCGGTTGACAACAGAAATTTAATTACTTTCTTTAACAACTTCGTGCAAGTAACTAAACAGGTTAAAGCTGTAGCATACCAGCTGAAAAAATCCTTAGCAGAAAGTTTGAATGCTACGAACGCTAGAGGCCAGCAGAAAAGTTGTAGCACTTTTTTCACGTCAAATATCGGGGGGAAAGTAAAATAAATTTGCACACCACACTGGAGAATAATTATTGAATTATAAAGCAAATAGGAACATTAGCCAAGGGCAACTGTACGTCTTGTTGCTATGGTTGTTTGTGCTAAGCTCCGCACGATATCAGTGGTTCTTAATTGAAGCTGGTTTAACACGCACACTGCAGGGGCACCCAACGACAAGTTTCGGTAGATATCTGTTCGGTGGAGGGTAGTTCGCCTAAGGCTTTCGGCGTCGATTAAAGAGTGCACTCGGATTTTTGTAAGTAAAACGTGGCCTAAAAGATTTGTAATGTGGCAATCTTAACCCCTGAGGTTTTCGGAAAGGTCGTTATTGCTGTTTTTGGCAGTAAAAAACGTCAGCTAGCATTTTCGGAAAGAAAAAAAGGTTCCCTAGAAAGTTCATTTCAGCTAGTATTTTCTCAAAGAAAGATCTTGTTCCCTAAAATTTTCGGGCAATTAACATTTCAGCTAGGGAATCCGAACAGATCAAAGTTTTCTAGCTAACCAAAACATCACTTTAAACAGACTTCAAACACCATAACGTACTTTAAAATGCCTTTCTACAACTTTTGGCTGGTTTGGCTCGTTGGGTGCCCCTGACACTGAGTGGTTAGTAGGGAAGAGCTCTCTTTCCAGTTTACAGAATTGAAACAAACGTGAAATTCCATTCGGTTTATTTCAGCCCACGAGAAATTTAAAGCATAACGGAATTGACTCTAGCATTGAATTCGTCGGAAAATTCAACAAAGGAGAGCGTCTTGAAATCTGCAGGCGGAAATTAGTCATTTCCTTGTCGCGATAGCATGCCCGTTGTCATGCCAACTGCGCTCAACGTTTTTCCGGCATTTAGAGTTTTCTTTACACAAAGTAGTAAGATAATCGAACCCGTTTTGAGGTTCAACATTTCCGCCGGAAGTTTTTTTAAGTTTCTGGCGTCAGGTCTGTAATGTAAAGGTACTTTAAACGGACTGGAAATTATTGCGTCTAGAATTAACTTCTCACAGTATGAACTGAGCTCAGTTATGGTAGCGCCTGGACGAGCCGCCGTGCTGCAACACAACGAGTACACGACATAAAGCAATTTTATTTGAAGTGTAAACAAAACAAACAGCAGCGCGGAGGAAGGTAAGCTATATAAACAGTTTAATGCATGGAATACGACCAGATAAGATGACCATGGACGAACTCGTAAGTTCTTGTTAAATTGACTTGACTTAAAATGAGTAGAAATTGATCTTTATTGAAAGCAACGCTTTGTTTGACTTTAAATAAGCAAATGAATATCGTTGGAGCCATTCGTTCTCTGTCATTTTGTAATACCCAGTAATAAAATGCAATAAAGCCGGGGATGTGAATCGTCTGCAACTCAGTAGCTTCCATCAGTGCAATAAATAACACACTCGGAAATTTGGAGAACATGTAATTACAACATTTAGAAGCACTAAACAAACCAAGTTAATATTTGCACTTTAATTAAGAACTTAAAGTAGTTTTGGCACCTGCTTCATTTTTTTTTAAACAACAAATCATAATTTCACAGTAGGGTAGAAAGTTAGGTGTAAAACGAGAAAACATCACTGAGAAGGCAATGCTACTTGTTTACTTCTTCGAGAGCACAAGCGAAGAAAAACAAAAGGAAAACGTTGTATGATTCTTTAAAAAGGGAAGCCTATTGTTTCGGACATTCTTGAAGTAAAGTGGGTGCAAGGTTGACGACAAGAAAACAACACCTTTAATTTGAATGAGCTATAAACATTACACTTAGCCATCTCAGTGAGTCATGTTGGAATATGTATGTTACCCACTATAAAGGATTGTACATTGTCTGGACGCTTAACGGCCCTGTCTGTCCATCTATTGCAGCTTAATGAGAGAAGAAAAACTAAGAACTATAACCTTACTGGATTAAAGGAAATGAGGACCCATAAGAGCACACATAATTACACCAAACAACTCGTAACTGAGGGACTTTAGGTCCCGCGAAATTTGAAGTACGCGTAGGAATACAGCAACAACTCATCCATTTACAGAGTACATTTCAACCGGTTTAACAGCAGCTACATTTCGTCGATACCGTTAAGCTGATTTTGCGGTGGAAAAATGCGCGATCGAAACTTTCTGCCTCTGCTGGATAGCAAGACAAGCATTCGGAATTCTTATTATCCCTCAAAAACGCTTGAATCCATTCCGGAACATAGAGAAGATGCTGATGATGTCAAATGGCCAAACACACAAGTTGGGGTCATAAGAAAGAATGGACAAACAAGTCCGCAGTTGCCATAAATCTGCCCCAGTTAGACAAGAAGCCAAATTGGCAGCGCGCTGGTACGCCTTTAAAACTGATTCACCGCATCCGGCACTCGCCAGAAACAAGCAGATTTTTAAACGTTGCAAACATGCGGCTTTCACCCCGGGTAAAAGCCAGCGAGGAAACCGAAGGGAAAAGTGACACCAAAAGCGAAAACTACCTCATCTATGAAGCACCATTTGACGACCACGTGACAGCCGGGATTGACATGTCCCGGTACGCCTTTCGCGCCACGCTGGATAGAATACCCGAAACTGACGGAGAAAGACTGCTGAGTGCTCACAGGAAAAGAAATTCAAATAGCGGGGACAAGGAAAAACAAAATTCTCACACAAAGGAACAGAGTTCAGAAGGAGACAAAGTGCAAGCAACAGTAAACGAGCCGACAACAGGTAATAAGAAGCAAATGGCTTGCCTGAGAAGCCTTGATCTATTCGAGCAGCAAAGGCAGCATTTTGTGCACAATAGGCCTCCGACAAGAGTTGTATTTTCGTACAAAATGATCCAAGGCAATCCTTGTAGTGTTATGGAACAAACAAATCGAGGTTCTGCCGATTCACCCACCAAAGCGCCACAGTTAAATGCTGAAGATATCGTTTTTCCACAACTTGTGTTATATCAGTGGGAAGTGCATGAGCAGCCAAAGTTTATCAAAGCTTTCAGACGCCGGAAACAACGCAAGAAGTTACACAGGATACCCACTGGAAATACACTGCAGGAACACCAACAAGCTGATAGTGATAATGATAATGACAAAGATGACATTGACGATATTGGAATAAGACCTGATGGCTCAGTCTTTAAATTCCCCCAGGCGCCACCACCAACTCCAAAATGTGATAGCTGCAAAGAAATGCATCTCCTCAAATCTGGCTCAAGGATGGGGTTTGAGAACTAGAGCTATACACAAAATAAAAGATGAAATAACCAAAGCTTGTAAAAAAAAAAACCCTGACATCTTCATCAGTCATCTGTCATATCATTCAATGCTGGCCTGGATTAGCAATGTCGATTTTCAGCACTTCAGAATTATTAGTAACATTTACTATCATTAAATTCAGAGAGTCACTCCATGCAGTTTAGGTTAAGTTAAAACATGCATCATAAACAGACTGATCTATGTTAGTATAGTGGTAACAAATATAAAAACATACCATTACACGATTTTAACTAGGAAAAACTTCACAAGAAGCTATTACTTTAGACTGATCACTATACACAGAGAACCTCTACATCTGGATTTCACTGGCAAATAATTTATTATTTCCCAATTCATCAATACTTTAGCAGAGTGGCAGCTATTTTTCCAGGAAAAGTCCACCTTTGTTGGTGCATTAGGAAAGGGGGCTTAACTCACTCTTTTCAGGGAGCCAATATTACTTTTCATAACTTAAGGACAGTGGGGGAAAGGTAACAATTAATTTCAAGATCCTATTTGGCTTACAGTTAAAGAGATTTCCTACACTCAAAGAAGGAGGAACAAAGAATTGACTCAATGAGGATGCAATATGACAACAAGGTGTATTTCCTGTCATAACTAACTAGCAAACACCCACCTATTAATCCTCATCAGTGGTTGTGTGCACTCATTTTTTACACATATGTATAAGGATGTCTAATTTTGGTGCTGAAGCTGAACATTCTTATTTTCTTCCCATTTGAGCCTGAAACATTCTTAACATGTTCTTTAAGTTGTGTGGTATAGTATTTCAATAAATCAATGCAGGCATGACCAAGAAACCTAAGTATAAAAGTTAATTGTCCTGTTAGACTACAGTTTTACATTTCTTTTACCTTTCATTAATATGCTACTCACAAAAAAGAAAAGAAAATGAGCAAACATTCTTAAAATGTTGGTTACTCACCATGAAAGTTCTTATGAAAGAGGTTGTTATAAAAAAAGATTGTAATAATTGTACATCATTCACTTGAGTGAAAACAAATTATTCCATAAACATTCAAAATGCGATTACATACAACCCTCCAAACCTGAAAACATATCTGCAAGCCCATGGGTTCATTGAGGGATTGTCGTATCACATGATATTTCACAACTTACTCAAATCGCGTTTGAAACAGCCACATTTGATGTAATATATCAAAAACAAGTGTGAGTGTTTCATCAGGGGTTCCAAACACCGATAAACAAAGGCAGAGTGCTTTTATTGTTTTGAGGTGTTTGGAACCCCTGATGAAACACGAAGCACAAGTTTTTTATATGGCTTCTCAATCACGCATAAAAATACAATGCAATATAGCAAATATATTGTCTGTATAATTAGCACCGATTGTTTTAAGGAGCAAAAGTGAATACATTCTTTCACATTTTTCACAACCCGTCCCCTGCATACATTTTGTGGGAGTTGTTTGTTTCATGAAAGCAGTCATTCAGTGTAGCTGGCACATGATGGCGGAGATCAAGGACGGATTGAGTTGTTTTCATCCACCTAAAACTTTATCTGAGGACCACTTTGCAGCTTATGAGGCTGTTCCTGCTTCTAAAAAGTCAAAACAGATTGGCTTTGAACATTTTTAGAAAATGGTGGCTGGAAAGGGAGACAAAAGTATCGATTTTAGATCATATTCTGGCGGTCTTTACAGAGATTATGACTTGTACAAGGTGAATCCTGTAATTTGTGAAATATATCTCTTAATTACTAGTTCGCAAAGTTTCAAATCATGATGTAATACTTTTTTTGAATGAAAAACTGAACTAGCACTGTATAGCTAATGGCAATTAGAAGCGCAATCTCCATAATTTAGTGACTATATACCACTCTCACTGGAGGATGGTATACAGTTTTTCATTGGGTATCCAAACACATGCACGTGATGTGGTATACATCCGGTGATTGGTAGTTGACATAATGAATTATTAATGAGTTTGAGAAGTATGTCAGACATTATGGTTGCTAAATAAAACAGATTGAAGACTCAGTAAAAGACCAGTAATATGCCTAGAGAATGTTGACTCTATTTGAAGACTCTAGAACTTCTTATGGTGTCTCCTGCACTTACATTTAAAAAGTGAATTTGATTTTGCCATGTCCCCAACTGATACCCTTCAGTGAAATTATACAAATGCATCAGCTAGTATAAATTGCAGCAGACATGGTATGTGAAACGCGAGTGACTGTTATGAAGAAATTTCTCTAGAGGAAAACATAATTTTCAAAATTTATTCAAACTACAAACTGATCGAGTTAAGTTTGAGCTCGCTGTAACATGTGTTGCTCCCTCCCGTTCGTTTGCTTTCATAAATTTCCAAATCGCAGAAAAAGAGTGAAAGGACTTAGACACAACACTAACTTCCAGTTTCTGGAACCTCAGTTTGAGCGGCAGAACAAGAATTATTACTTTAAAGGTCGCCCTTGGTTGGTAAACTTTGTCAAATGAATAATTCTTGGACGCCATATCATTTCGCGCCATATTTATATTAATAGCAAATATTTGAGGCGTTACTTTTAGAGACCAACCAAATTAGCAAAATAAATTACTATTACATACCTCAACAGTTAGGGAAAACAGCTGTTTCAGGAATCCTTCTTGATCCCCCAAATGTAACGATAAACGGCTCTCAAAACATGAGTGCGCGTGCGAATATTGTAAGACCAAAACACAAAAAACAAACAGGCGTTGTTTTCACAGCGAGAGAGATCTGGGACGAACAAGGCAAAATGTCCCATAATGCCAGTGGAACGAGAAATAAAATGGCGACGACTTTGGAGAATGCAAATCCAACCATCTTTCAGCGGAAACAAGAGCGTACCGTAGTACCAGAGGAAGAAAATGATGATGTGGCTGATAAAATAGATGAACGGGAAGTATTTGATATCCTTTTTAGTTTTGTATTTGATTTGTCAGATATTTTTTCCGCAGTTTGTACACGTACCTCTGCATTGTAAAACAGTGAGGTCTTAAAGGCCCGGCCAGGACGGGTAGTGGGATACCGATATACCCAGTTTTTTCCTCATAAGATACCAATATACCTTAAAATTGTAAAACGTGTGATACTTAATACCTAAAATTATCTTGAAGCATTTAATTCGTGGCTGTATACCGAATACCTAAAATTCAGGAAGAACCAGATACTTTATACCCCAATTATAACATAAAAATACCATATACCTGAATTAAAATGGTCCTAGATACCATATACCCAAAACCCCTGGCTGGGCCTGATCTTAGCACATAGCAGTTTCTATAGAGGGTATGCAACCAGTCTCCAGGGATTCAAATGACAATGGGTTGGCGGCCATGTTGGTGGACAATAACAAAAGAAGCCAATGAGAAATCTTTTGTTCACGGTACACCAAGATGGCGGTGATGATGTAACATGCATACGCCCTATTGGACAGGCTGTATTGGAACATAAAAAGAAAATTGGGGTTAAGGGAAAAAAAAGAGCAACAATGATATTTATAAACAGGTTTAGCATATGTGACAATAAATGTAACATTATTCCAAACTGAAGCTTTCTTATCTCTGAAAAATGCGTGGTAACCCCTAATTTTCTTTTAGGATTTCAGAGTAAACACTTGCTAAGTTGAGCTTTTCGCAATCTCGTAGCCAGAGTCTTTGTTCAAATTTCCCTTGCCCATTGGTTGGTTATGACTCTGCAAAGTTCTGATCCATAAGTCCAAAAATATCGGATTTCCGCTTTAGAGCTCAGCGCCATGTTGAAGTTCACCTTACTTCTGGCTATTTGTATTGTTTGAAAAAGCCAATTGAAATTGTAAACCTGACTGTCTTTCAGGAGTCGCATGCACAGTAAGACTCAAAGTACGAGTCTGTGCTTTTCCCACATATGTGTAGCAACTTTTAAACTGCATAAAAATAACATTGTTTTAGGAAGCACCATTTCTAGTAAACCCTACTTTACCAGTCAATCCCAAGATGTGCAGAACAAATCATTATGTGCAGTAAAGATTGAAGGCACTATCCTTATGCTTATGTCAGGTAAACATCACTTGACTGACAGGCATTTTTATCTTATTATTTTTTTCTTTGTCATCAGTCATAGAGCAAACAAATATTTGAGAGGAAGTGTCTTGGTGCACTAACCTCTTAGTATATTTCACATTTTCTTTACACCACCACCTGTGAAAAATGGCTATATGATACAAAATATAGGGCTACTTTTTTGTAATATACCCTAATTTGTCTGCCTTATTCTATAAAGCAGTATTTTGACTGAAAGGTTGCAGAACTGCCAACTTATAAGCTATAGCTGCCAAGTTATAAGCCTGTGAAGTGCTTCTCTGGGATGCACAATAATTAGGATATGGCTTTGACCATAGATGGATGTGGAAGTGAATGCTGGTTATGCTTGGGTTGACTGAACCTTTTATGTAGTTATATTTATGTACGGTAGTTATTTGAATTTTTTTTTTCTCTGCTAGCCTTTTTAGTGTTCCATGTAAGTCTCAAGTAGTTAGTCAATCACTTTTAAATTGTGTTCCCAATTAGCACCAATAGGCACTAGAATGTACAGACACATAAAGGTTATGTACATGTATCAGTACGTACGTACATACAGTCATACATAACCTTTATTAAAGTGTTTGTACATTGTAGAGCCTATTGGTGCTAATTGGGGACACAACTTACATGTAGGCAACTTGTGTTTCAATGGTGCAATGTAAGAGATACATACATACATATGTACGTACATACGTACGTATGTATCTCTTACATAGCACCATTGAAACACAAATTACCTACATGTAAGTTGAGAAATGCTACAATGATAGCTTAACAAAAGCATACAGTTTCCCTTAACAAGTGAACATCTGATTCGTTCCATCAATGATCCTGAGCACCCTCTCACACTGGAGCAGCTAAATGTGGTTGAGCAGTCACTGGTGGAAGTGGACGATGATAATAGTTACGTCAAAATACAGTTCACACCGACAATACCACACTGCAGCATGGCTACTCTCATTGGATTAGCGATACGAGTGCAGCTTCTAAGGTCACTGCCAGACAGATTTAAGGTAATGGAGACACTCTGCAGCTACAGCAGTTTTGTACATTTGTAAATTAAACTCACTGCTCTCTGTTAAGATTGCTATTAGAAACGCTTTGCTTCTAGTTCCCTTAGATTCTGCTCAATGAAGAGACAAACATCTGAACTTTACTGTAGAAAATATTGGTTTCTGGGTGATCAGTGGACCCCTTTAGAGATTTACAGGGTGCTTATAGTCACCAAAGGGGTCCCAAGACAATGAACGTGTCCTACAGAGGTATAGGTTTAATGATACATTGGCAGTGTGAAACCTGATAGATCCATTATTTTGACATGGTCTTTTTGTAAGCTGCTGTAGTGGTAGCTTGAACAGTTTAGTGTTGACTTTTTTTTGTAAATTTCTCATACATATGTACATGTAGGAAGGTACATGCCAGGCTTACATTGAAAATAATTAATTATAAGGTGGTCATCTTGCCTCTGCTGCATGAACCAGACATAAGTATCTACTGTCTTCATTTGTCGTAGGTTGACATCAATATAACTCCAGGAACCCATGCTTCAGAGGATGCAGGTATGATGTGTTTTAGAATTTATCATGAAAGGGTGTAATCCAATTTTTGTTATGAATCATGATTTAAGGTTTACTGTGATAATCTAGGAGTAATTAAATAAAGGGGATAAGTTTCTAAAGAAACTGTGGTGCTGTGTCAGTGAGGGAGTGAAACACAAAAATTTGGTTAATCAACAGAGTTGATAATGTAAATTGACCACTGTACTGGGATTCGATTAGCTAAATCGAATCCCTGTACGGTGGGCAATTAATTAACATTTATTTACCAACTCCGTTCATAAACCAAATTTAGGAGTAATTTTAATATTTTGTTCAAGATTTAGAGATGTTGTTGACCTAAGAACATCTTTCCATACAGTGTCGTTTCCATTTTGAAAACAAGACGCTTAAGAGCGTTCACGTGGTATGCTGACAGTTTCAGTGGTTACCAAAACGAGATGCGATCAAAATAAACGGTGTGGAAATTGAATACTACGTCCACAAACAAATTGTTAAAGAGCATCTGTTATACCTTGTTTGAAAAAGCCAACCAGACAAGGCATTGTAGATGATTAACCATGCAAGTGATAACCCCAGCCTTAAAAGTAACTCCAGTGACAGCTGGCCCACGTGTAGTGGAGTACACTACCTTTTCTCAACTTATGGAACCCTGTTTGTCATACTACACTGATTGGTTGCATTTGCATATCCATTTTGGAATGCTCTTTGCTCTTAGCAGAATGCTTTCCCTGTGCTACACAGGCCGATTGGTGAACGCATTGCTTCGATCAACTTTCTCTTCAACTCTGGGAAGTGAGGGGGGGGGGGGGGGTACTCCCAGAAAAATTGGGTGGGGGTGTGCGGCCGGGGTGACCTGCACCATTTGCAACACCTCACAAGATTGGTTCAAAACAACAATAAACAAAGAATTAAAACAATGGAACCTAGCCATAAAACAATAGAGGTGCAACTGATAAAGATCCAGTGAAATTAGAGGTTTCAAAGAGGTGCAGCCCTACCCGTGCGGCCCGCTTCCCAAAACCCCGTACTCCATTTCAGACCAAAAACTTCGATTTTCCCTACCCTATTTCAGACCTGACCAAAAATTCGCTACCTTATTTCAGACCTGCCTTATAATCAGTTCCCTATTTCAGACCACTATTAAAGGCAATGTTTATATGCTGTTATTAAGTAGGATACAAAACTGAATGATTAAGAAGTAGCTCCTTCTATAAACGTGATGTCTAGCCTGCGTGGCAGGCACTAGAAAGGGGAAGAGGAGGGAAAAGCCGTTCTTCCTTCAAGCACCTACCACGCAGACTAAGTGATGTCACGTCAGAGCCCTTGAAATCGTAGAATAAAAGGCTTGAAAGTGTGACGTAAACTTTGGTTGCTAATGGCTACCGATGATGCAAAACACTTCAAACACTTCAAAAATTAAAAAAAGTGTCAATTTGTGCAAAACGCCGCCAAATTTTGAACGTGGTCTGCCCCACAGGCATACCACGTAATAAAGGCATGTCCAACGCAAGCTTATCGCAATAATGGTAGGATGGTCAAGGGTAACAATTTTTTTTAATTTTTTTTTAATGAGGTTGCCTAGTCATGCACAGGTTACCCTTATTTTGAAACCTTTTGCTGTCCCCAACAGTGACCATGCATCTAAGCCCATCAGATAGAGAAAGCCCAACACTGATCAGAACAGTTTTAAATAAAGCTTTAAGAGAAAACAGTTAACTCTTCTTTTAGAAGACTGCAGGAATTGCGACTTATGCTTTTAAGTTTCTTAGAGGTTGGACTAAATTTAGGCTTAATTATATTAGGAACATAAGTGTAATTAGTTAATATACATGTACTTCAAGATCTTTTACATTTTAGATTCTTCTACTTGTATGTGACTGTGTTAATATCCTACTTTTAGTGTAACCACTTAAGATTTTATTAGTGTCCCCAATTAGTTTGTTAAAAGCTAAATACCTCAACACTTAAGTGAAGTCCTACTACTACATCTGGTAAATTATCCTTATAATGGGCAAATGTCATCATACATAGTTCAAGTCATCACAGTGAAGGAAATGGTCTCCATAGGTTAACTACATGTTAATCTTCATATTGAAAGAAATTTTCTCCCAAGTAATAGCAAAAAAAAACAGAGAAAAGATTATGCACAGTTGGAATTGAGACATTCACAGGGCTAGTATTTTAGTTCAACTGGGAGCTACCAGTAAATGACCTGTTAGATCGATAAAAACAAACAGTTCTGATGGTCAAAATTATCAAGAGTTGAGGATGATTTTGCAAATTTCAGAGACCAGTAATTTCAAATTTCTTTTCTTTTTCTAACCAAATATTTTAGGGTTTTTTTTTAATAGATTTGTAATTTTAGTGTAATGCCCAAAGAAACAATAATTGTTTCTTTGGGCATTACACTAAAATTACAAATCTATAAAAAAAAAACCTAAAATATTTGGTTACAAAAAGAAAATAAATTTGAAATTACTGGAAATATATTGAGAGCATCATACTTGGATGCACACATTTTGTTCCATGGGGTTTCTCTAATTTGTCTGTTTTCCCTACAGTTAACAAACAGTTGGCTGATAAGGAGAGAGTTGCTGCAGCTTTGGAAAACACCCACTTGTTGGAAGTTGTGAACCAGTGCCTTGCAGTGCGACATTGACATTCACTACCTAATATATGATCAACGGTTCCTGGAAATCATCTCTCTGACGGTGTAGGTGAAATCATGTCAAACTTTGTCACTTCACTATTTTCCAGTGTTCCAGATATGAAAGAAGAAACTTCAAATTCCAAATTCCAAGAAAGCAGGATTCCTTTATAAAACCGGACAACTGAGACTGTATTAAAGAACAATTTTTAGAAAGACATATCGACTGGCCCCTTAAAAATCCTTGCCCCTAACTTTGAAAGTTAGACTGTATTGGGAACAAGTTGTTATCAAGAGTGCTCAAGCATTAAACCAAGGTCAGTGTATCAACAGCATACAAATTTCTGGACATCAACAATGGTTTGATCGTTAGCAAATATCCCCAGAGGCAAAAGAAAACAGGCTTATGAACTAAGAGAATGGCATATTTGCAGGGAGGTGGGTCCACATTGAGGAGTTTAGGACTGGCAAAGGTACAGGATTACTCAAATCAGTTAAAACAATACCCTAGTATAAAGACATCTAATAAAATTAAGCATGTTCCTTTTAATGTTGTAACAGACACTACAATTGCAAGATAATTTAGTTGCTTTTCGTACTCTTACTGTATGTACAAGAGGTGACCTCAGGGCTGTCACTAATTTTTTAAGTAGGCAGGGATTTGCAAAAAGTAGCTGGAGAATCCAGTTATAGTGGTAGCGTCAGTCTACTCTTTTTCTATCAAAGTAGCCGGGGATTGAACTCAGAATTTCCAGGGAAAATTCCTGGCCCCTGACCCTTAATGTCAGCCCTGGTTACTATTTTACAGGAAGAGTTAGAGTGTGCACTATTTACCGGTAACTAACTACCCACTACAGAATATCATAAAATATTATTATAAATAACCAACAAATTGTAATATTAATTTTATAAATATTATAAGTACTGTAATATTTGTATGGATTCTTGTTGGGAATAAAGTCTACTGCAATGGAAGCACTTTGAATCTATAATGTATTACTAATTGAAGGGCTCAGTGGAAGAAGGGCATAAGTGACGATTTTGGTTATTTTGCTGACGTCCTCCAAATGAGCTGAAGTTTTGCATGTGGCCTTTGATACATTAGAAAAACATTGCCCTATATTTCTTTCGCTTCTTTTTACGCTCAGTTTTCGAGAAAACGCGGACCAAAATACGCATTCTACACGTCACTTAGCACAGTCTTCCACCAAGCCCTTCTTATGAAAACTAAGCGCCAAATGTTCGTAATTGGCTTAAGACAACACGGAACGTCTCTGCTCAATAAGCCATAATGTGCTATATGACTTTTTGACTCATAAACAGCGCACAAGGTGCCCAGCTGACTTGGAAATATGCCGGGTCTACTTGTTTTCTTGAATGCAGCACTTACTACAGGTGTTACTACCCGTGTTTTGCTTAATCGTAGCGCTCAACAAGCTTGCTTGGCTCAGAAACAGTCCACAACATTCTTGGTTGACTTAAAACAGCACACAGAAGCCTTGGTTAACCTTAAGTCAGCGCGCAAAGAGTTTGTCTGACTTGAAAACAGCATTCAAGGGGTTAGCGCTAACGTTAATTAAGTTAGACTTAACGGCGTTATTTGCATGTTCTGAAATTGAATCGTTAATGTCCTGTCACGCGTCACACAACTTGAAATACATTTTGCTGTTTATCTCGCGTGAAAATACTTCTTGCTGACGTTTAGCTCGCATGAAAATGCTCTTTCGTGATGTTTACAAGCCTCCACGGAAGCGAAATAACCGAGGTCATCGCGGCAAAGTGATTTATGTGTTGATATTCGCCAGCATGTTTTAACCGGTTTACAAAACACCACACGATAACGAATGCATTTTCCCTTTTGGTATTTGCCACACGCGTCAACTTTTCCTTGCATTAAATTCAGGATACTCGTCGTAAACGGACGGACTTTTCATCTTGCCGGTTTCCCTGTCTTCAATGATTTCTCCGTAATGTTTCCGAAGTGAAAATAATCTATAGTACGCGTAGTCTGAGCGGATTTAATCCCGTTACGTCACCCGCGGGAACTTTTCACCGTGACAGTGCCCTCTGTGGCCGCAATTAATTGTGGGAGAAAACTATGGCCTCCAAGCGCGGACAACTCTCATCAAACATCGGAGATTTTCAGCCTAAAGTCCAAAAACACCTCTCGTTTTCCGAACTTTTTGCACGGTAACCTTTGACAGACGGTCCGAGACTAGCAACGGAGGGCCGCTTTTAAGACGAGAGTTGCTTTCAGACTTTTTATCACCTGGCCCCTTAATCTGTACTCCAAAACAGAGGGATTTCATGATTTGGAAAGCACAGAGAAAACTTCTTTGGATTCTTTCAGAGAAGCTAGTGGCTTGCGGGTAATTCAAGACTTCATGATGTCTTTCTTACCACCAGGCGAGCAGGCAAACACTTGGGCGTAATGCGATTAAATGGAACTCAGTACCGATCGAGCTGACCTCAACCGCGTAAGTTTCGTATCAGTGAATCGATGTTTTAACCGCTAAACTTATAGTCTACGTCACACTATCAAACAATAAGTCCCTGCCAATCATTTCATGTCCAGTTTCAGTAATCCAAGCAGGAAAAACTGTGCTAAGTGACGCGTAGAATGCGTATTTTGGTCCGCGTTTTCTCGAAAACTGAGCGCAAAAAAAGCGAAAAGAATATAGGGCAATGTTTTTCTAATGTATCAAAGGCCACATGCAAAACTTCAGCTCATTTGGAGGACGTCAGCAAAATAACCAAAATCGTCACTTATGCCCTTCTTCCACTGAGCCCTTCAATTATTAGTTCAGTTAAAGAAACATCCAATTTCTATTTTTTAAACTATGTTACTACATGAAAATTGAGATAATTATTTGGTGGAGGCAAGTGCACTCTGTTTTAAAAGGTTTTTCACACACACATTTGTGTTGCAAGTCTCTGAGATAAGGCTTCACCTTGTTAAAACATAATGTTGACCTAAATCTTAATAAAAAAAGAACAATTTCTACTGCATATAAAAATATATAAAAGAGCAGCAAAATGTCCTACTTGTTTGGCTGTGAGCAGCATCCTTCAAACATATTCAACTTTTATACAGATACATTTTCAGTGTACATTTTCTAGCCTGACCAATGGGTAACTTGTTCAAACGTTTTAAGGTTACAGAGGTGTTCAAACATTTTAAGGTTACAGAGGTTTTCAAATGTTTTAAGGTTACAAAAGGGAAACATCTTGTTACTGATTTTGACACCATTTAATTTCAAACAATTTGAATTCAACTCCAATTTTGGGCCCAAGTAGGTCTTTTGACACTCTAAGATTATGTTCCAGAAAAGATACACACACCTCCCACCAAAGCCTGTTTGAAATTGACCCCTTTGCTCCTGGTGAAAGTAATCATTACAGTACATGCACTGGTTTCACAATGTGTGTCACAAGTTGTGTCACTTGTGCAGCTAAAAATTACATGTGCACGAATATAATATTGTCAATTTGGTTTAAACTATATTTAGCAATTAGATTATGAGCTCAATATTTCCATGAGGGTGCAGCCCAAATCAGCTTCATGTATCACACATAGAAATCGAATGCGAATGTAATCTAATTGTTTAAGTGTAAATCTACTAGTTGTTAAAAACTAAACAAGAAAATTATCTAAATCCTCCTTGCAGACACACCATTTTGTTGACAATTGCTAACGCTATCTAATTGTATCAAAAGTAGCGTAACCAATCAGCGAACGGCATTCGCGATAGAACACCAGTAGATTTATACTTGTCTAAAACCAATCAGCATAAATCTACTAGCATTCTATCACGAATACCATACTCTGATTGGCTACATTAATCACTATCTATTCTGTGATAGATAACTAGTGAGTAGCGGTTGTCAACAAAATGGTGGCCACTTCTTCGCATAATTTTTCGAAGAGTCTGCGAGGAGGATTTAGATCATTAATTTTATTTGTTTCGTTTTGAGCGACTAGAAGATTTACACTAAAACAATTAGATTATTCGCTCTCGATTTCTATGCGTGATAGAAAATCTTGAGCTCATAATCTAATTGTTAAATATTGGTACAATGTACATTCTAAACAAAAATTAGCTTTTGCCGCTATCAAGCTACCGGTATACCCTTCAGTGATCACGCTATTGGAAGTCTGAGTATTGTGCCAGTCCTCATGCTGGTAGCAGCAGATACTTTTCTCTCTGGTAACCCATCAGATGCTGCTCCCCAGGAGTGTCGTTAGTGCTGGCAACAGTGAAAGTCTGTTCTGCATCAACTGCAAAGTGGGCTGTTACCATCTTCTTATCTGCTGATGAAAACTGATTGGGCCTTTTCCTTTGAATATGAATAACAAGTAAAGAACAGTTAATGCAGTGAACTCAATGGGCCATTTCTGGGTTGGTTTGGGTCTCTTTATCAAAGCAAGGCTTACAGTAAGTTGAACACTCTTTCTTATGAAAAGGATCCCTCAGTCATATGCAAGTAAAAATGATAATTATACACAATGACATGAAAAACTTTGGATGAGGACTTGCTTTGAATAGAAGGCCAAAGTGATTTTGGAAAATCCAGCACAACTAAACAAAGGAATGGTTTACCTGGCCTGTTATAGTAAAATGCAAAGCACCCTTTGCCAGCTCATGATAATAAGGTTGCAGTCAAAAGAAAGTCAATGAAACAAATCTAGCCACCAAGTTGCCTGTGAACAGGTTCTGTAGTTGGGGAAAGGGTGTATGAAATAATGCTGAGCAGAGTTAGCCAACCAAGCAGTAGAGAGGTGGAGTGCAGCTGTTCTAAGCCTCTTGAAGTAACATTTACAACTAATAATTCCCATTCTCTAACAAGAATAAATATAATTGAAAGTAATGAGAAATAGGGTGAAGATGAGAAAGGTCATTGCAGCTGTGTATACTACTTGAGGAGCAGTGAAATAAAGCCCACTCTGTGAGCTAATTAACAAGCCATTTGGGAGAAATTGGGTGGGATCACAACTTAATTTGTTCACAGACAAACAACTTACATAATCGGAGGAAGACCAATCCTCTTGCAGTGCTGCCATCTCTCCACAAACTGAGGTGACAAGTTAACCTTTCCTGCATGAAACTGTATCACTTCATAAAGGAAAGGGTCATGCCGACACACACCAAGGAGCTGCCTTTCACCTATGCTGTCATAACTCAGGTAACCAAGGGCAACAGCAGCTGCTGCCTGTACAGTTTCATACTGAGAGGTCAAGAGCTTCCCCAACAATTTGATTGTTCCCACAGAAATAAATGCACCTGGAATACCTGCTCTGGTATGAGCAAGGCCACCAATAAAGTTTGCTGCTGCTGCTTGGATGTCTTCACTAGTTGAGTTAAGATGTGCGATCAATAGTTTTATTCCTGTTGCAGATGTCAGCGACTGATCTTCATCTGGAATAATGCGAGATAAAACCACAGCTTGGAATGCAGTGTAAGTGACCTGCTTCTCATTCTTTGACTCCAAAAATGGGAGAAACGCATGGTACCTCACTCCCCCAGACATGGCAATGTTCCTTTGATTTGCAACATTGTTGTAGGCGAACACAGCAAGTGCAGCTCCAGCAAGTAAATGAACCTCTTCATCATCATCATAAAGCAGTTGAAGAATGTGAACAAAGCTGAAGTCTTTGTGATCCAGTACACCTTTCATGTTAGCAGTGTTACTCAAACAGACACAGCCTAAAGTGTAAGCTGCCTCCACCTTGATAATGTCCTGCCGTGCTTGTACCATGTACCTGATCAGAAATTTCAGACCACCTTCCCTGGTTACTGCTTCCTGATTCTGGACATGAGGTTCAAAACCAAGGCATAAGCACAATGCGCGCAATGTCCGCAGCACACTGAGAATAATGTACGCAGGTGTATTTGTTTTCCCCAAAAGACGAACCAATGGCATAACACCATTTGCCCTGGCAATTTCATCTCTTTTATTTCTTACACCCCTGGCAAGGACACCCAGTGCCTCTGAACCAATGAAATGTAGGCTTTCAGGTAAATTCTCTGAGAGAAATTCAGTGAGTAGGTAGATGCCTATTTCAGCACCAATTGACCTTCTCTGCGCATTCTTTTCCCCAGCAATGGCCCAAAGGGCTCCAGCTGTTAGTGTTCTCAAATCTGTTGCTCTTGAGCGCTTTAGCAACCTCATTAACAACATTACGCAGCCATGTTCAGTTACAGTGCTCTGATTATCCTCATTATCCTCAGCCAAAGCATGAATTGCCTGTACAGCAGCAATCTGGCATTCCCTGGAACGTAAACGCATCAGCTCCATCAAAGGTGGCACACCATTTTCAGCAACAAATGCATTCTGATTGGCTGTGTGTCCCTTGACAATAGCACCTACTGTCTTAGCAACTGTTGCTAGCACATGCTTGTTCTTAACATCCACTAACAAGCTGACCAGGGATTTCCAAACGTCCTTATTGCTTCCTACAGACGTTTGTATTTCTGAATTTGAGCTGGATAAAACTCTTAGAGTACTAAGAGCTGATTCAACAACCTCTTCGTCATCAGTAAACTGTAGTAACCGCACTAAAGAATCGACCCCTCCACTGGATATTGTGGCTTCTTTATTCTCCTCGCAGTAAGCCAGTGCTTCGAGTAGCCTTGTAGCTGGTAAGTACAAAGCTCTTGTGCTGTCTTTTAGTTGCAAAATGATCGGAGGCACGGCATGGCCTTTAGTTAAGTGCTCCTTCCCAGTTTCGTCTCCAACAAGATTAAGCAGCACTGAAAGAGCAAAGATCTTTGACTCCTCGCTGGCCAAAGAATGTTTCAACAACCCCACGATCGCTGGGACACCTCCCGCTTTTAGAAACGGTTCCAAATGATCAGCATCTTCCACTGTTGTCAGCTCTACAAGAGCTCTTGCGCAGGGGGTTTCCAACTCGCTTTGGGATAGCCCGCGAATTAAATTCTTCCAAACGTCGAGATCGGGGTTATTCAGTTTCAAAAGATACTCAAGAACATTGATGTGATTCTTCGATGCCGCTAGCTCGACAGCGCCGAACAAATGTTGATCCTTGGCTTTCAAGTTAGCATGCAGCTCCTCAACAAGAAGTTGTACAGTTTCAACATGGCCGTTCATGCACGCCAAAAGGAGAGGTGTCAACTGTTGGCCATCCTGAGTCTCCAGTTCCAATTGATCTTCTCGGGTCTTAATGAAGCGACTAACGCTCTTGTAATAGCCGTTATAAGCGGCGTGGTGAACGTGTGCCCAGCCGTTTTCATCAAATTCATCCATGTTTACTTACGAGATGCTGTACACTTGACCACTTTAGTCACAACAGGGCGAACAAAACAACGTGTGATCACTGGCGAAAATTTATATCACGACGGCGATTTTTGGCCCGTTTTATCCCATTTTTCCGAGAGTGGCTTTTTTCTTGATTAATCCATGATCTTTTTTTCCTGTTTAGAAGTCTTCATAACACTCCCGTTGGGCAAAATCTGTTGATCTGCACAATCGTCCCTCGAGCTGACAGTTCAGTTGCTAACGAGGTTGCTACGCTGGTAAAAAGAACGACCGATCGCTAAAATGTCCCCCAAGTAAGCTGAGAACCGCGATCAAGTCAGTTGGT
>JAEMWC010000194.1:232500-285000 GCA_016490735.1 Pachyseris speciosa
AGATAAACCAGAGGTGAGAGGCGGTTTCATGTTGACGGAGATGCCAACGCGCTCTGTTGTAAGCATGGTGACTCAAAATGGAACCTGTCTCTCTTGTCGTTCTGCGAGTGGATATCCGGGACCTACCAAGACAAACTAGGCTAGTTGCTGGTAGCCCCGGGTGGCTCAACACTTATGGAAAAACTATGAAATGAACCGAAAAGAGTCCTATGCTGTTGGTGTAGGGGAATTACCCAGAATTCCTTTTTGGGCGAGGCAAGCTTAGTCACACGAGAAACGGGCTGAAGGGTGGCTGGCAGAAAATGTGAGAGAAAACTTTCATAGCAGATACCAAGAAGAGAGCGTGAGGTGTTATAAATGTACAATGTTGATATCTGGGAACTGTTTTTCAGTAAAAAGTTAACAACAACAATGTGTAATAATTGGTGTTTTTTGGCCAAAAGACTAGCATTTTGGGCTTTGTTGCCAAAGGAATGGTGATATGCAGCGGAATTCGGGAATTGCAGTCGGTTTGTTAGCTGTGATGATTGCAAAGCACACCAGTTGATGCTCTTGACACATTATCACGACGTTGTGGCAAAATTTAAACTAGAAATAAATCATGAAAGCAAAAGCGGTTAAGCGCCGAGGAGTTGTAGGATCTATTGTCTAGGTAAGACGGGAGATGATAACATTTTTCAGTCTTTTCAAAACCTCTACAGCACCTCTAGTTGAACAGTCCGTTTCATCAGAAATTAAAAAGCTTTCCCTGTTACCGCCATGATCATAACATTTCCGAGATTGACTATTTTCTTTCGGACAAAATGCTTGCCGCGGTGAAACATTAAAAAAAAAACTAAAACTAAAACAAAAAGTGATCCTGAAGTGACTGATCTGTGAATTTACTGCCACCAGTCTCAGCTGTAGAACTACCCTAAAACTATAAATTTAAAATCGCTCGAAGATCTTAGCTTAGCCGGAAAGAAAAATTGTTGCGGATTATCCAGCTTTGTTGCGTGGTTCCCTGTATGCAACGGCTGTGCATTATTTATGTAACTTGTCCATGCGGACCAGCACGCGCACTGCACTGTCATCGCACAGATTTAATTTATATGGGTTTGATCATAAGGACAAGTTTTGCCTAGATTTACTAGACGAAAGGGCTTAAGTTTTCACCATATTTCTACGGGTATCTTTCATTATTGTTGCAAATCTTTCTCATCCGGTGAACACTTATGACACGGAAGTTTTTTGTTTTCGTATGATTTATTGATCAAATCAAAATATATTTCCCTTCAACTCCGTATTGACAATGACTGAAAATATCGCGTTTTTTCAAAAGGCTCATCCTTGAATTGAACTTTCAGTTTTTCAGCCGCTCAGTTAATCTTAACGAACTAGGCAGACAGCTACCACGGTCTCCTTTTGGTTACCGCAAAAATTTTAATTTAGAAGATTTGATTTGCTTATAAGGAAATAAAGTTATTTTCCGCTGGAAAAACGTAATTTTGACGCAAGTAATTGAACGTATTAATGACCTCCTGAACTCTCAGTTTCGATTTGTCTAGATGTGCCACATTATATGAGGCGTTTTCTTTGAAAGCCGATTTTTCTACACCCCAGTAATGATTGCAGCTGCTTAGAAAGTTCCGCTTCTCACGGATTGCCGAGTTTGGGGGCCTCTTAAGTTGAAAACGGATACCTGCCGTTAATGTTTTATTTTTCTATGCAGACTTGGCAAAGTAAACTGAGACCTGAAAACGTAAACATTCATGCAGCGCCACAGTGTGATATATTTTTCGCCAAACTGGAAAGCAGAACGTTTCTTTGATATACGCTAAAAGGCAAGAAAATTGAATAGCAAAATGAAAATACTTTTTTCTCAAATGAATTCAGTTAACCTAAAAAATTGCGCTCAATTTATTGTGATATTTATCAAGAGCTAATTTATCTGCGGGATTACATTGTTGAAAGCACTGAATTGAAATTCTTTGTGTTTTTGAAGCAGTCAATTTGTCATTTTCGATGTATTTGCATGGGTATGTACCGAAACTGCGGTGACACCATTGAAGACCGCTTTTATTTTCCAGACTGTAATTACCGGTCTTCTCCACGGAGTGCCGTCATGAATGCATTCACCTGCCTCCCGATTTTTCAAATGATTTTGAGGTAATTATAGGCTTGTTACGAAAGTATAACAGAAAAAGAGAAAGGGGATCAATAATAATAAATGCGCCTGAAAGTTTCCCGTGTTTCGTGGAGGAGGCTCAACGAAAAGGATCGCAGACAGTGATTTTAATTTCATGAATTTAGCCGAATTTAGACTGAGAGCTGAATAGACCGCGCCACAGACCGAACAAACCTATTCAGTCAACTCTAAAATTCAGGAAAATCTGACCGCTGGCGACATCAAACCAATGTCTGCCGAAACTATCGTCATTACAATATTTATGGTGCTCGTTTCCCTGGTCGGAACAGCGGGAAATGTTCTTGTGATTTCAGCCGTTCTGTACAAGCGAACTCTAAGAACCATACCCAACTATTTCCTCTTCAATTTAGCGGTGTGTGACTTGCTGACAGTCTCCATGGCAGTTCCTTGCCGTCTGGTGGAAGGATTTCAACCAGGATCCATTCCTTGCAGTGTCGTGATAGCGGTGACTGTCCTCTTCGACGGTTTATCCAGAATAAACATCATTTTTATCAGCATTGACAGGTTTATCGCGGTGAAATTTCCTTTCACGTACACCTTGTACATGACACCGGGAATTGTGGCCATTCTTATCGCGAGCGGGTGGATCGTCTTGGTAGCGTTCGCGGCTTTGCCCATTCTGAGCGTCGGATCCGCCGCGCCTGAAATTCTCCGCCATAACCAGGGGCTGTGTTTCTTCTCAACAAACCTCTCCAAGGCGTACCTGCTTGTTTTCCTCATCGTGTTTTGCCTGTTGCCGGTGATTTTAGCCACACCTATAAACTGTTTTCTCCTCAAAGCGAGCCACAGACAGATGAGGGTGATTCAGGTCCAACACTTGAACGTAGAAAGTTTACCAGCGGAGGCATACAGCCTCGATGCCAGTGCCACGAACTTAAGTACGACAGACAGCCTTCAGGCAAGCACCATTCGGCAGCAGAATTGTCGCAGAAAATATCAACTAAGGCAGAGAAAAGTTGTGAGAATGGTTATGGTCTTAGTCGGTTTATTTATCATCTTGGTATTACCCATTACCTTAATCGATCTATTTGGTATCTTTGGACAATCAAACATTCCTCCGATCGTTGCTAAAATAGCGGTATGCATGATTTATGCCAACTCTACCATCAACGCTTTTGTTTACGCGGGGTTTAACAGAGACTTTCGAAGAACTTTCGTTCAAATAATTCAAGCTGGGAGAGCACGGATTCAGGCGAGGTTTCTGCAATGCTGAATGCGTGAGGAAGACCGGAAAGAAGAAACAGCAACAGTACAAAGGCTCCACAAAGGCTCGATTACCAGCGGCTGTCTCGGAAATTAGCCGGCGCTCACCTTGATTTCAAATCGGCGATTTCATCAAACTGTTAAAATGCATTCACATGTTCACCTTTAGTAGGATAGAAACTTTACAAAGCCTTGCGCGAGAATGAGTATTTTAAATTTTCTCGTAAGCATTTGACGCACTCAGATTTCGCCACAGCGGTCATACTTTGCTTTTTGAAGCTACATCAGATTCATAAAGTGATCACGGGCGAGATTTAATAGTAGTGTACAGTCCCATTATTCACAGCATGACTTCCTACTTAACGATCGAAAATAATATACACACTGCATTGCAATCGGCTGTAAATACTGCTGATTCGAATTCTTACAATGCGCAGTTAGAAAAACAACGTATTTCTGTGCACGGGTCCCGATCTGCGCACCTCTGTGGGTTTTTCGTTGTCAGTGACCGCTTCCTTTGGCCTCCGTTATCATAAAGTAGAGAGAGACGTTCCTAGCTGTTATGTGTCTAAAATGTTTTCAACTCCAAACTGAAAAAGTGTTAAAAACAACAATAAGTGATTCCATGTCAAACATAACCAATAGCACCTCAGTAAAGTGCGGCTTAATTAAAAGCTTCCATTTCAGCTGAGTGGCCACAAGTAAGTATACTTCAAACAGATTCAAAAACTTGACTGAACCACCTTCAGTTGTGTAATAAACAGCACCAAAGGAGAGTATTGCTACCAAGTTTTTGAATGAATGAACATACTTAGATTCTATGAAAAGAATTGCCTTTCTTTAATTATATAAGTCGCACATCTTGATCGTGATTCGTTGGAAAGCTGAAAAATTTAGCAAGGTAATACCCTCAAGGCACGACACAGAGAAATAACCTGATGGAAAAATATATATATTTGCTGATTAATTCTTTGGTTATAGGGGCATACTGTCAATTTGTTGTACGCCGATGACACATTTTCACCCAGGCCATCTGTTGCCCCGGTAAAAGACGCATATTCATGTGATGACAAGATCTCTAGAAAATAAACAGCAGCGACGGAAACTCAAAACGTACTCATGGCCAAAACTGAAGTTTTCAGTCTCGTTTTTAGAGCTCTCCTGTTAGTGTGAAATTCGATTCCAATTCAGTTACAGCGCTGTAAAATTGACTTGAACCCGACTTATTCACCTGCTTGAGAGTAAATTTGTGTTTAAAAACTTTCTTCGTGGGCCGGCGAGATGAAAACTTTAAATATGTGACTGATCATCGCAGTTATGAACACTGCTTAAGCAGTAGTGAAAATAAAGCCTGAAAAAAATCCAGGCTTGTATACGGGATTCGAACCCACGACCTCTGCGATACCGGCGCAGCGCTCTGCCGACTGAGCTATTCATTCTCATATATTCACCACTCACGGGTATATTACGAACCAACAAAACGACCAGCTCCCAGATGGCTTGTTGACTCGGTAGAGTGCTGCACCGGTATCGCAGAGGTCGTGGGTTCGAATGCCGTAAAAGCCTGAATTTTTTCAGGCTTTATTTTCACCACTGCTTATTATAAGTGGTGTTCATAACTGCGATTATCAGTCACATATTTAATCATTAATCCGCAGTTCAAATATATGATTTTCATATATTCATTCTCATATGAAAACTTTAGTTGACTGTTAATCATGGGTTAGCGCTATGATCGATATTGGAACAACCGATCCCTGCAGGGGAATAGGCAGAAAATTACAGATAAAGGTGGATTTGGTAAATTTGTCGACGCTCGTTCAATTGTGACATTAACATAACCTGCTTCATGCACGTGAGTGGAAAGCAATGTAAATGTATACAGCTGAACGCAATTATTATTTTTTTTAAAGAACGGCACAAGCGGATAACAAGCCATCTCTAATTTCTTGATAGTAAATCCGGCCTGATTTGCGTCCGCCACGTTAAGTTTCAGCGCCAATTGAAAGTGGAAATTCACCACTACACGGGAATTGGTTCCACTAAGTTTCTTGTAAAACGTGCTTTATTTTGACCATCAATATCACTACTTTAGATTTGTCTTGCTTCAATTTTATTTAACACTTAAAAGTACTTAACACTTACAGCTCATTTAAAAGGCTAAAACAATGTAAAACATAATTAGTTAATTCAACTTAGCGTATTTCCTGAAAACCGCAGTGTCATGTTCCGTAATCAATAAAAGCCATTCAAATTTCCATAAAATCGAAGATGTTGGCCAGTCAGAGGGCGTGAAACACGGAAACGTTTGATTTAATTTAAAACATATCGAAACGTTAATGGACAGACGAGAACAGGTGTATCGAGTACGTGATGAGTCTAAACTGAGTGACAGTAATTATGACCACAATTCAACGCAAAAAAAGTTGCCAATCCTGCGTGAAAACTTTGCAATATGTTATAGCGGGGCTGACAAATGACAGAATTGAACAGGAGTTTTTAATGCATCGAGGGCACGTGGTTAATTTTCTTGTTGTTATGGCAATAACTGCCTTGGGCTTTCATTTGCAAGCAGGCCGTTTTACGTAACGGAGATAGCTGTTTGAATACAGCCAATTATCATAAAAAGCTTGATGGCATGGGTGATAAACTACAAACAAAGGAACTTAAATGATGGGAATGATTTAAGGTGATCGTGAAGAGAGCGTGCTGAAGTCAAAAGGATGACAAACGATAGCCAGTTCGAGAGTTTTACAGGACAGGTTGGAAGCGTAGCGTTTGTGTCCTTCATGGTGTTTATATCCATAACAGGAGCAGTGGCAAACCTTATAGTAATGTTGTCCCTTTTTGTGGATCAGAGCTTGCGAACAAGGACTAACTACGTCGTGTTCAGTATGGCCGTTTCCGACTTCTTCGTTGCAACTGTTGCAATTCCTCTGAGGTTATTGGAAGAGCTAAATACCTCGAATCACACTATGGTTCCCTGTAATGTTGTCCTCGCTTTAACGATTGTGTTCGATGGTGTTTCGAGGCTCAATATTGTATTGATTTCAATCGATCGCTTCATTGCCGTTCGATTTCCTTTCAGCTACGCTAAACGCGTTTCAAAAACCCCTACTTTAATCGCCATCGCGGGTTTTTGGACAATGATGTGGGCGTTTTGCATTTGCCTTCTAAGCGGTGTAGGGTTAAGGAGTAAAGACGGCGAAAACGTAGAGGAGGTCTCAACAGAAACGTCGAAAATTTGCTTGTTATCGTCAACGCTATCGGAAGGCGCCGTTATGACTTTTACAATCGGATTCTGCACAGTTCCTATTCTCATAGTTGTCCCAATGAACTTCTATCTGGTCAAGAAAAGTTACTGTCATATGAAGAAAATTAGGGATTTGCACAAGGGCATTGAAGCTAATTTTAACATGGGCGGATCAGAGTTGAATCCGCAAAAACCAAGGCAGGAGTTGACGCTAAGAAATGGAAAACGGGCAAAGATGGTAGCCGTTTTGGTTTGCCTATTCGTAGTACTTGTCGCGCCTATAACTATTATAGATGTCATCGAAACGTTAGGCAACAAGTCCGTACCTGTTTACTTGTCGAAAACTGCCGTGTGTTTGGTATACTTAAATACGGCGGTTAACATGTTCGTGTACGCTGCATTCAATAGGGACTTTCGAGAAGCTTTTCTCAGAATATTCAGAGCGGTGTTTCGAAACCAGTTTTCATGCATGACTAGCTGAGAATTGAAGATGAAAAGGTTGCACTACGCTGGGACACCGACGAAACAGAACAAGCCAAGTAGTGGTGTAAATTTAAGTGAATATCCAGTTCGATAATCCTTTAGTTAATTCATCTGGCCCTTGAAGGTGAGTATCTTGACGATGCTAACTGCAGATGTGTTCAGGGAAAAGAGTTTCTTAAAATAAGAAGATCACCACCTGAAATACAATAGCAAGTCAGTTTGAAACGACATTAAGAATACCTTTGATGGATTGAAACGGCGGAAATTAAACGGTTGTAATTTTGTTGGTACATTGTAATAGAAACCACACGTTGACAGCCGGCGAAGAGCAGAAAAGCTCCCGCTAGGATTGAGGACCGTGAGCAAAAACAGCACAGAAAGATGACTCTAGAAGATACGACGGACAAATCTGAATAAAAGAAATAATAGAAAGGCAATCAATATTAGAGATGGGTTCTAAGCCGAGGCAGCTACTCGTGGACATGAAGTGCCTCCTGATGATAATCATAATTAGCAACGCAATCGCCAACTTCTCATTTTAGTTCAGTCTTATTAATTTTCGGCGTTTTCTTTCTTAAGAGAAAAATGTACCGTAAAAAGTAACAACGGTCCTTTACACTGAATGAAATAAAGTGAATTGAGCGAAGTGGAGATTTGACATTTGTTACTGTAAAACTGTAATAAAAGAAGTCAAGATCTCTACACTGATGCAGTACAGGTTGAAAATTCAAATCAAAAGTTCTGAGATGGACAGTAACTTGACTGCCATTCTCGGCCAAAATGACATTTCTTGTATATTTGCATTCTGCATAGAACAGCTGGTTCAAAATAAAGACCTTTAAATTTAACAATAAGAGCTCCTCTTATCAGTTCAGTGCATCATTGATCAACACTTACTGGTCAGCAAAACTGCTAAAAACACTGACAAGTAAACATATGATACGTTGAGGCTTTGTATGTGAAAAAATAAAATGGGAGTTTGTTTTTGCTTTTATACAGAAGGCGAGTTACTTTTCTGAGGGGCAGATCAGCTCTTTCTCACTATATATAAGTAGTTGCTTTGGTTCTCTAGAGATTTGAGAAAGTCGTGAAACGTAGCTGTTAAGCCGCATAGCAACAAAGATTGGGAGGGGATTGGCGGGGGGGGGGGGGGGATCCCTGTTGAGACGTGAGTCCTGTTTCACTCCCCCATCTGTCACAGTGATTCCGCAGCGAGAGAATCGTTAGCTGGATTATATTATATTAGACTGATTGGAAACTAAGAGTTCCATTTATCATGAAGAAAAACAATGTAAAGCAAATGACAAGAACAGATAAGCGTTACCTTCTACAGTCGAAGATTGCGGGTCAGAAATTCTGAACCCCTTTCTTTCCTCATTGAAAACGGATAGTTGCCCCTAAATCAAACATTAGGGATCACACATTCTGAACCCCTTTCTTTAACGACTGACAACGTATTGTCCTTAAATTCAAAATCAGGGGTCAGAAATTCTGAACCCCTTTCTTTAACGACTGACAACGTATTGTCCTTAAATCCAACATCAGAGGGGTCAGAAATTCTGAACCCCTTTCTTTAACGACTGACAACGTATTGCCCTTAAATTCAAAATCAGGGGTCAGAAATTCTGAACCCCTTTCTTTAACGACTGACAACGTATTGTCCTTAAATCCAACATCAGAGGGGTCAGAAATTCTGAACCCCTTTCTTTAACGACTGACAACGTATTGCCCTTAAATTCAAAATCAGGGGTCAGAAATTCTGAACCCCTTTCTTTAACGACTGACTACGTACTGTGCTTAAATCCAACATCAGAGGGGTCAGAAATTCTGAACCCCTTTCTTTAACGACTGACAACGTATTGCCCTTAAATTCAAAATCAGGGGTCAGAAATTCTGAACCCCTTTCTTTAACGACTGACAACGTATTGTCCTTAAATCCAACATCAGAAGGGTTCAGAAATTCTGAACCCCTTTCTTTAACGACTGACAACGTATTGCCCTTAAATTCAACATCAGGGGTCAGAAATTCTGAACCCCTTTCTTTAACGACTGACTACGTACTGTGCTTAAATCCAACATCAGAGGGGTCAGAAATTCTGAACTCCTCTCAGTAATTACTAAAAATGGCTACTGGGGTAGTTGCCCTTAAATTTAAAAGGGGTCAGAAATTCTAAACCTCTTTCATTAGTAACTAGAAACAGATAGTTGCCATTAAATCCAACATTAGGGGTTCAGAAAAAACAAAAACAAAACATCAGGGGTCAGTAACTCTGAATCCCCTTCTTTAATGACTAATAATGGATAGTTGCCCCTAAATCTGAAAGGAATCAGATATTCTGATACCCCATTATATGATGACAACCTTATCACTTTCAAAACCCCAAAAACCTCGCGGTAGCACGTAACCGACGGGGTAGATTATTTTTCCAAAGGGTTTTGATTCATATAAAATTCACCATTTCCCTCTACAAACTTGGTGATCACAGACATGTAGTGAATTGACTCAACTCAGTCATGGATGGAGCCTTCAAAAATGTGTGGCACTTTTTGAATTTAAGGGTAACTAGCTGCTTTTAGTAAGTACAGAAAGAGCTTCAGAATTTCTGACCGCTTTTCAAATAGAGGCAACTAGCCGCTTTTAGTCATAACAGGAAAGGGCTCAGAATTTCTGACCCCTTTTTGAATAGAAATTTGTATTTGTCTTTTGAGAAAAGGAGAGCAGTGAATAAAATAAAAGTATTTGACAGAATAGCAAATTTTTGTATCCTGTTTACCTCGAACTCAACGGAATTGCCATTTTCCTCCTCGCAATTACCCATTATCCAGCGGAAGAGCAAAAATAGTCAGTGTAAAATGGTAATTATGCAACGAATGTTTCGAAATCGTAATACCACTTTTTAGTTTGGAACGTGTTGATTACGTATACTTGACTATATATTACTATATTTCTCGCACGAACAAATATAAGACTTTTTGGCATAAGATTTCAGGGTCCTAAAATTTTCAATTCATTAAATATCAACCTATACAAAGTGCTGCTACTGTTCGTTCGCTTTTTAAAACCAGATCGGAAACATTTCAATTCTTAGCTGATTCACCACTTGCAAATAATAATTGTTTTTTGCTGATTTTTGTCTGTTTTCTTTTGCTTGTTTTTTATCCTAATTATGTTTCAGTATGATTTCATCGCCTATTTATATTTCTTTATATTTAGTCTTAGGTTAATGAGGGTGCTCATATAATAAGTCCCTAGGTTTCAATTTGAGCCTCCTCGCCAGGAAAATACCTTTAATTCATTTACTTACAATTTACGTTTCTTCATCTCTAATATTTGTAATATATTGAATGTCTGCTTGTATTTTTTTTCTAGCAAATAAATAAACTGAAACTAAACTCAACTGAATAATCATAAGCCGTAGCCGTAAAACATAAACCTCTCGGGACTTAAAGAAACGGGACATATAGTTATGATTAAAAGGTAACAACATAAAACCCTGGATTGCTTTTTTATGTAATTCACACTAAACGACACAGCGGTCATTTCTGATGTAAAGAGAGAAAATTGAAATTGCATTCGAATCATGAAATTTGGAGGGTGAGAGAGTTTTAATTTCCCGACACTGCTTTCCATTTTTCTTTTGGGGATTTTTCAGCAGCAGGAAAAAGCTATTGCTAAGCTTAGTTTGGCCTTTTGACCAAGGCAATGACAAGAAATCAAAGAAAATGATTTGACAATTCCAAAAGTGAAATAAATGTGTGAATAAGCTAATCCCGAGTTAAAAGCTATGGTCGATCTGTTACAAATTTGTTAAAAAAATGGCACAAATTAAATTTAAAGCGATGAAATAGCAAACCATGAAACAATGTAGAATTTTACTTTTCACTTGTCGCGCAACAGCGTTGTGTTGCAATTTGTCTTGTTGCGCGTTTTACCTCTAGTCCTTGTATGCGCAACATATTTTCATGTTGCAACAAGTTGAAACCAATGAGGACGGCTACGGCAGCGAGAACACCACAGAAAAACAGGTTTAGGCCCCGTCCACACGTATCCGGAGATTTTTGTATCCGCAAATTTTTTTATGCAGATACAAAAATATCTACGTCCACACGTAGCGTATACGAATCGTATACGACCGTCCACACGTATACGACCGTCCACAAGGATTAGTCAACAGAGCATGCGCATTACAAAGAATCTCGCGCGGAAAAAGACTGGTTCTGATACTGTGACGTCAGCGTATACAAAAATATACGGATACGAGCGTCCACACGTATCCGGATACACAACCTATACAGAAATTTCCACTCTGGAGAGCGTATACAGAAATCTCCGGATACACCGAGCGTATACGGCGGACACTAGGTGTATCCGCAAAAAAAAAAATTTGCGGATACAAAAATCTCCGGATACGTGTGGACGGGGCCTTAATGAGCAAAAACAAACGCTCTGCACGTGCGTTTTACATTTTGATACATTTCTTTACCGTCCTCAGCAAAACGACAACGTGAAATGACCAAATTTTAGGTTTGTGGAGAACGTGAACGTATGACGGCGAAATCTTCTTTGTTTTCCCAACTACATTAATGCCGTTTTCACTAATTTAGCTCCAGGATAGTTTGCCAGCATTTTATAAGTTTAACAAGTTGGAATAATCGCGAAAGAGTTACAATAACGAGAAGTTACATCAGTTTGAAATGATGTTTTCGTTGCCGTTGTCTAAAAAGCTCCCTATTAGATAGCTTAAGCGACGACGACGTCGAAGGCAAAGAAAACGTTGTTTCGAAATATAACTTCTCGTTTTTGTAACCCTTTCACGATTATTCCAAATTGTTTAACTTAAAAAATGCTGGTGAACTGTCCAGGGACTGAATTGCTATGAACAACGTCAAAGTAAGAAAATAGAAATAAAATTCCGTCACAGTCAGGGCCGTAGCCAGAAAAAAAGTATGACTGAGGCAATGTCAATGAAAAATTATGACTGAGGCAATGTCCGTGGTTAAATTACCTTCCTAGGTATATTTAGGGTGTTTATGACGACTATAAACGACAAAAACGAAAGAAGTGACTGAGGCAAGTGCCTCGGTTTGTCTGTTACTAGCTACGGCCATGACAGTGTGCTCACGTTCTCGAGAAAACATAAAATTTGTTTTGCAGAGAACGGCAAAGAAATGTACCAAGATTTAAAACGCACGTACAGAGCGATTGTTTTTGCTCATTAAGGTCGCGCAGGACACTTGCCTATGAATAAATTCATGAGCCAAATTTCCCGGGTAGGTGTTCCATTTTCAAGCTCCAAATCTCTAAATTGTGTGGGTCGATTCCGCTGAGATTTTACGGGGATCTTGAAGGATGATCGAATTACACCATGATTGTCGTTTCATGAGTGGATCGCGATTTACGGTGATATTTTAGGTTCCTAAGTTAGACTTGAACTGGCAAAAATCAATCTTTGTGGCCGAGTTTTCTGATTGAGAAGCGCAGTAAAGTTGGTAAATGGTTTTATTACTTTATAGTGATAAAGGATAACCTCTACTGTGATGTGACAGAAGCAGATGTCTTTTTTTCAAGACTCGTTGAAAGTTATTGGCTTCCAAAGGAGTAAAACTATGAAACTTAGACTTTGAAGCGCCTGATCTTCTTTGTGAAATTTGTTTTTGCAATTTTGCTTCTGTCACATTACATTATAGCATACTAAGTTTACCTCCCTGGTGTAGCAGTTACTGAAGTTCTATATCCGTGATGAAAACTCGGACTCAAAATTGCAGTATTTTCATTCTCCGCAGATCGAATGAGTCCGCTAATGTATTCATAATCTCGTACCCAGATCTCCCACGGCCAAGCGAAAGGGAGATCTGCAATCTCGTTCCCAGAGGTCGCGATCCTTTTTGACATGCGTGAGGGATTGGTCCGCGTTCTTCGTGCTGACCAAAACAAGAGCGGCTCTGTGGACGAGACTGGGAGATCTGGTAAAGTTCGAATTTGGAGCATGGTCAGTAAGAGTCGGGCCCGATACGGGCCTCACTATTACTACGCACGCTCGTCCTTATTTTGTTTATGCGCCAGTAAGTTAAGCCAAAACTCCGAGCAGAAGAAATCACGTTTACTAACCGAAGACAAGATGCAAATACAAAAGCAAACGGTAAATACAAAGTAATATAGGTAGCAAGCTAATTATGCGCGAAACGTGTGACAATGACTAACATCAGCGTGCAAGCAAAGCGAAACGACAGCGTGCACAATGTGTCACGCTACGTGACTAAACAACAATACGAAATATGGCGTGACTTCTTCTTTCTTCCCCTTGCCTAAGTAGATGAGCAATAAACACAAAGCAAAGTTCGGCTGTGGATTGGTAATAAAAGGGCAGTTACAAATATATAGCTAGAGGTCACTGCGTAAATTAAATACTACATCATAGTCAGGTATTAGTGTGGAGTCAAGCACGGAGTTCGTAGGGGCAGCTAAGTG
Source organism: Pachyseris speciosa (assembly GCA_016490735.1). Taxonomy (NCBI): domain Eukaryota; kingdom Metazoa; phylum Cnidaria; class Anthozoa; order Scleractinia; family Pachyseridae; genus Pachyseris; species Pachyseris speciosa. The sequence goes on from JAEMWC010000194.1 coordinate 246,097, forward strand.
ACATAGTCCTTGAGGTAACTCGGACGACGGGTAGGACGGCCAGACCGGCGTGGGCCAGATGAGAGAGCAGACTCCGAGATAGGAGCATCAATGATGTCAGACACGCTTCCACCCGGGAGAGGAGAAGACTCGGGCACAGGAGTAATGTCAGACTGAGGATCTGGAGGAATAGCGAGCTCGCTAGGAACTAAGGCAGGAGCAGGATTCGGAGTGCTCTGAGGCGTAGGAACGTGAGCAGGTTCCTCGACAACGTACCCATGCTCCTCGTCGATATCTTCAAGGTACGAGTTGGAGCTGTAACGGCGAGAAAGGTTAGAAGACTTCTCTACTAGGTCAGGAACGCGATAACATTCAGACAGTTTGACGCGATAGGATGTAGAACGCAGCTGTGAACCAGTGAACTTACGTACGTTGCACCACAGGCCATCTACAGAGACCACAAGATACCGACTACGGGCATGCGTTTTGGAACCATCAGAGGTATTGTAAACTAAATCGCCGACCTGAACGGGCATGGAAGGGCGAGGACAGCATCCAGGAGCTTTGGATCTCTCGCTAGCGGGATGGTTACCGAGCCGCAAAGAGTGCTGTTGTCGAACAACTTGGAGGTCATCGAAAGATAAATGGACTTCGAGAGCGCTTTTCAGTCGGTTTTGTGGTCCAGAGGAGAAGAAAACTTCAAAATCAAACCAAAGCAAAAGGAGGCGATTCAGGAGATTGTTGTCAATGACCGAGATTAGTTAGTTATTCTCCCAACTGGTTACCTTAAATCACTACCTGTAATTTCTCAAGTTCCTCCTTCACTTTACGATCATGCATCTCGCTGCAAAGAAGAAATCAAAAGACAAGTCAATTGTAATTGCGGTTTCGCCGTCCAACCCTCTGATCCACGATCAAATAAATAAGCTAGCTTAACTCAGTGGGTGTGTCTTGTGCAAGGATAAATGTTTCCGGGAGCGAGGCAGATGGTAGTCTTGAAGCCAGGTTTCACGCAGATCTAGAGGCCGGAAAGTTCCAGATAATTTTTGTCCGTCCGGAGGTAGCTGTGAGCAACAGGCAGTGTAGGGAGATATTTTTGTTCGATTATTATAAGAAGAATGTTGTGGCTATACGTTAAGTTCTTATTTAGGCATACCAGTTTATCATGGACGACGCAAATCTCACAGTTTTTGAATAATTCTTTCTAACCTCAAAGCTTTTCTGGCGTCGGAAAAAAAAAACAAATGTTTCTCCCAGTAGCCTCGCCTTACAACCGGCATTTAAACTTGAAACTATCGCAGCGTTTTCCATACTGCTATGTTGAATATTTGCCACGAAAAAGCCCACACTAAAAAGAGTCAATCAGAGCATAGATTAAATTGCAGTAGCTTCTCTTCCAGTAGCCAATGAAAAATGGGGTACTTTTGAACTTTCCCAGATCTTCCTTTGGCTTGGCCCTGGGAGATCTGGGTACGAGAATGATGTATCAAAAAATGTACAAGAAGTTCATACTTCGAGATTTCAATCGCACGTGCAATTAGCAATACACCTAACACACAATGTATTGAATAAATTTAGAATGCAAGAACTGTTCTCATGGATATTCCGTGCATCCTCGGAATCAGTCGCACGGTTCGTACATCTCTTTAAATAAATACATACACAATGAGATTACTAGGTGTCCTGCGCGGCCTTAAGCCCATAGTTTGTAACGTTCTCGTTGCCGTCGTCCTCGGAAGTGGTCATATATCCGCAGCAAACGATCGCAACTTGTAATGCAACAATGTTGCCCAACATGTTGAAAGAATATGTTTGTCAGTATAGTTTTGAATGACCTTCACTCTTGGATAGCAAGCGCATGGCGCCAAGCGGGTGGATAAACGCGAGGTGTCTCCGACACGCATCAATTCGCTCATTTCACGTAGATATTCATTCAACGGGAAAAGGGACACTCAGTCAAAGTGCGCAGAAGAAACTCCGGAGAGGACTTGATCATGATCTGTTCTGGTTTACGAAAAGTCGGGTCTCTAAGGCTGGAGACACTTTTACACAGATAATTGCACACAGGGAAAATCAGGGAAAAACAGATTTTTTTTCAAAGTCGGGGAAAAGTTAGGGATTTGTGTGTCAAGTCAGGGAAATTCTAAATTCTACCTGAAAGATTTGCCGTACGCCATTCACGGGGTAGCATCGGTTATCAATTTAGATTTTGGAAAGTCAGTGAAAGGTCAGGGAATTTTACTTTTGGCCCGTCGTTAGGTTTGGGAAGGATTCGTTGTCAGTAAAGGTACTGCCATTTCAAAATACTCCTACAAAGTTATTGGTTTCCGTGGCTTCACTGCTGGCTTTATTGCTCGAGGATTTGTCCTGGTTGGTCAGTGAAAATTGGTTTGTGAAAAGTCAGGTAAATGTCAGGGAATTTTTTCTATCCCCATGAGTGGCAACCCTGTACGTACAGAAATTGAGAAAATTGTGTTGAACTCATTCGTAACTTTCATTTTCATGTGAAGTGAGAGAAGTTAGGCTGTGGTATACACGGAATTGGTGCATTTTTTCCTTTGAAATCTTTCTTTGGATGAAAAAGTGTTCCTTTAGTCTAAGATATTATTTTCATTAAGGAGAATTCAATAACTGCAAGGGAAAAGAAATGTATATTTATGACAGCGTTGCCCCGTATGGACAATTTTCATTGTTCACGTAAAGTGAGAGAAGTTAGGAAAGTATACAAAGAATTGGTGCTACTTCTTCTTTGAAATCTTTCTTTCGATGAAGACATTTGCTTCAAGATCAGTTCGATTTTGTTGAACAGCAATGTTGAAACCGTGCGTTAACGTTTGCCACCCCCTTTCAACCGTGTTGAAACATGTTGAATGCGAGTTGAATCGATGTTGAATGAGTTTAAAAGCGTTTACACTTTGCTAAAAAAAATCAATTCAACATTTCTTTTGTTATCACGAATGTTGAACAATGTTGAAGCCGTTTGCGACCCTCTTTCAACATTGTTGGTATACGCGTGTCCACTAATCGGTCTCTCAAAGACGTATCCATGGTAACAACCGCGGGACTGAATACCAGGCCCCTCGTGAAGCTTTGTTGAATCAAATATTGACGTTGTATTGAAACCGTTTGCCACCCCCGGAGTTCAACATCGTTCAACAGGGTACAACAAAATCAAACGGATGTTAAAACAAATGTCTGGCCTTTCGTCTAAGAAAATGTTTTCATAGAGGAGTATTTAATAATTGCGAGTGAAAAAAAAAATGTATATTTATGATGGCGTTGCCCCGTGTGAATGAACAACTATCATTGCACGTCACCTAAAGTGAGAGAAGGTAGCCTAGTATACAAGGAATTGGTGTCACTTCTTCTTTGAAATCTTTCTTTGGATGGAGAATTGTCTCTAGTCTAAGACATTATTTTCAAAGAGGAGTATTTACTAATTGCGAGTAAAATACCAAATGTATATTTATGATGGCGTTGCCCCGTGTGAATGAACAGCTATCACTGTCATGTAAAGTGAGAGAACTTAGGTTAGTATACACAAAATTGGTTCATGTTTTCTTTTGAAATCTTCCTTTGGATGGAGAATTGTGTCTCTAGTCTAAGAAAGTGTTTTCATAGAGGAGTATTTAATAATTGCGAGTAAAACAAAATGTATATATTTATGATGGCTTTGCCCGGTGTAGAAAACTAGAATGTTGGCTAGTGCACACGGAATTCAGTTGGTGCATGGTTTACCTTAGTGAAATCTTTCTTTGGATGCAGATTTGTACCTTTAGTCTACTATATTGATTTCTTAAAGGAGTATTTCATAATTTCAAGTGAAAAAAATGTATATTCATGACGGGCGTTGCCCATGTGACCAACTTTCATTTTTAATATAATGTGAGAGAACGTTGGCCAGTGTACACGGAATTGGCGCTTCATTCTGTTTGGAATCTTTCTTTGGATGCAGGTTTGTGCCTTCAATTATATTGATTCGTAAAAGACTAAACTCATACACAGCGTTTGTAACAGATAAGCCCCAGTAATCAAGGTCACCTTAAATTACATGTTTTGCAAGCCCTGCCATTACGAATGCGGTACAACCTATACGTTTTGCTTTTCGCATTTACTGGGACGAGACATTCGCGTTGTTATTACTGCGCCTAATAAGTACTGAATCCTAATTTTGCGACCATATGAGAATTTTCCTATACTGACCATACTCTTGCATATTAGCCGAATTCTCCAGACAGTGGCAGGTTAGTGGTGTCGTTGGTTGATGGCACAGCACGCATCGCTGCGGCAGTTAGTCTGCTCCACACAAGCTACGCACTTCGCTTTCCGCGTCGCAGATCACTGAACTTCGCTTCATCCTTGTTTTCAAAGGGTTTCAATAAGTTTTTAAATATGGAGAGGGGCTATAAGGCGTATTGTTTCCGCTAGCTTGGGCAGAAATGTCACAACTTTGTTCGTACCGCATACAGTTGTATTTTTCCCTAACTTATTTGTGATAAATATTAGTTGTTCACCTGTTACCTCGGATTGAAGCGGAGCTTCAGCGTTATTAATTGTCTAATACAAAACACAGTCATATGTTGTTGAAGATTTTGTCATCCACTCTCGGGTATTTTTCCTTTCCTTTGCGTGAAAGATCTAACTTTGAACTGAAGATAGCAGATTCCAGTTTGTGCTAGAAAAAAATCAAAAGCAAGTAAGAGTAGGTGTTGGTGAATCAGTGCTAGTATCAAATTTAGGCCATTTGGCAACCCAAAACCTGAGAAGTGGTGGGTGATGGGGGTGTGGGGGGATGGTGGGTTTGAAGCCCGAGAGAATATGGGACGTGAGGATTACGGGAGCGGGGAGAGGAAAGTGCGGGAAACGGGAGAGAAATGCAAAACCCTATTTTTATCATGAATTAATTATAATGCGTTAGAATATTTTCAAAAACAAGAACCCAAAATGACTTGCAATCGAGCAAACGAAAATTCGCGGTTGGGCCAAAAACAAGGCTTGAAACGTAAAGCGGCAAAATGCACACGTGTCGCGTAAGCTGTCAACAAAAGGGATCAGCAAGACGAGCAACGCTGAAGTCGCGACTTGGTTATAAAAAGATCTCGAATCTATGTCGTCATAGACAATTGTATCAGTGACTTGTATGTTTTTTGAGTCTCTTAATTTACAGGGGACGGAAGGAGGACTGACAAGGGCGGGGAGTCGGTCCAATTCAAAACGAGTGTTGAGTTTAGAAGTCCGTTCTTTAAAACTGCTTACTAACCAAAACGTAATGATACCAGTAGGCAACGTCAGTATCTTGCTTAAATACTGGAAACAAAGAGTCTTCATTATATCGTGTAACGCATCGGACAGAAATTGTATGGCAATTTGTATATTTATATATTTATGCAGCCATTGCATTTGAATGCACCTATCGGGTTGTTATTTTAAAGTTGATCCGGTCACTAACAGCTTCTCAGTAGCTTTCCGCAAATTAATGATGAATGAACCCATTGTCTTGCAAAGATGAGGATATCTAAATTCGCCTCTCCACACCAAATGCTAAAATATCTCGCATTTGAGTAATTCCTTATTCAACAGTTAACGAATTAATTGGAGCTGGTAAAGTCTCTCTTCGTTATTTTATTAACCTCTCACAGCTTTATAAAACAAATTATGTATTTTCATCCGTTAAGAAGACACGATCGATGAAGCAAGTAGAGTTTATGTCTTTGTTATCGTATAATATATGTATCAAACGTTTGTGGCTATCACCGTTTTATTTTAGGACTCATGGAAAACTCAGTACGTGTTATCGTTAATTTAAATTCATACATGCAAAGGATATTTTTATTACCAATAAATATAATAGCATCCTGCCATCTGATACTAGTTTTTTTGTTTTGTACGTGGCGAAACTCAAGCACATATGGTCTCAACTGACTTCTTTTTCATGGTCTCGAACAAAAAGAGATAATGAAACATTCTTCATTGGCTAAACAAGTTGCTATGTAACCTTCTAGGCTATTGTCATTTGCAGAAGTACATCCATTTGAGTTTGACTTGCCCTTGTCTAATTTGAACACCCTTAAAAATGCTCGTATTACTTTCAACCCGAATGTTTGAGAGGTAAATAGCTCAGAAAATATTTAAACTTGCTATGAATAAGAACTGAATTGACGTACAGTATGGATGTAATATTCCCTCCACTTTCTTTAGATTTTCATATCTTGGCAAGCCGGAACTGAGAACTAATATCCTTTAACTCTGTTGCTCAAGGGGTTTGACAATACCAGTTAAGTTAAAGACAGCGTCCACTTACAAAAACAACCATTTAAACTTAATTATCAAGGGTGAAACCAGGCAAGTAGCTTAAAAAGTATTGTTTGAAATCGTCTTTACTGCGAATAATTTTCGGACGTTGATCTTAGCTGAGTGCGCGTTTGAGTGTATATATAATGAAATGTAAGCCTAATATTAATGTGATATTACTATATCAATCAACGTATCGTACAGGCTTTGACAGATTGTACTGGCACAATTCGCGGCATAATTCCTCATTACGAGTACAATTTTCGTGACTTTTTTTTCTCGAAAAAAACAAACAAAAAAACAACAACAGTAGTACTGGCATAATTAGCATTTCTTCAGTGGTTTGTTTTGGAGTGCAAAGTAGATCCTTTATATTTATTATGCAATCATTCGTGGAAATAAGGTCAGTTCATATACAAGCACCTTTTTCTTAGGATTGTTCAGAAAGTAGCACAATTTTTATCTCGTGCTTTTTTGGCTACCTGATTATTGGGCCTGAATACAACAGGAATCAAGCTAGTCAAGTGACCCAGGATTCCATTCGCCTTGCTAGCTTGGTTTTAATACAGTCAAGGTGGTGTCTTGCCAAACAATGCTTGCATTTTGGTACTGACTGTTAAATGTTGGAGTTTGTATAGTTATGTTCTGTTGTTTAAGTGACTCAGTTCCCACATTCAAATATCATTTCAATAACATGAGGAAATGCAGGGCATGATTTTCCCACGTTATAACATAGGTTCTGCTTCTGAATCAACATTGGTTCTTTTTCACGGTCAGTGGGTAAGAATATAGAATGAAGCGCACAGTACAGTTTAAGTTCCTGGTTCATACTAAATAGATGTGATGTTTGACTACAAGTGTTTGTCGCTTTTTAATATTTGACCGATATGAAAACAAAACCTGAAAAAAATTCAGTCTTGTACACTACTTTTTATATAGTCATAGCCATTTAATTATTCATCCCTCACGTGTTTATTACGAACCAACAAACTGACCAACTCCCAACTGGCTTGTTAGCTCAGTTGGTAGAGCACTGCACCGGTATCGCAGAGGTCATGGGTTCGACGCCCGTACAGGCCTGAATAGGCCATTTCCGAATTACCTTTGGAGAAAGCGAGTCCTGTTGCTCATCTTCCATTCACATGCAAATTAAACTCATTTTCAGACCTCGCTTTGAAAAGGAGGCCAAAGGTAGTTTAGACTGTGAGTAGTCTCTAATTTCCGCGATGAATTGTGCGGCGGGCGAAAGACACGCGCGCGCGAAGTTGCGAGGAGACGCGACGCGAGGGGAGCGCCTCGCAACTTGGCGCGCGCGCGTGTCATTCGCTCGCCCCCAATTCATCGCCGAAATTAGAGACTACTCGCAGTCTAAAGGTAGTTCGGAAATGGCCTATTTTTTTTCAGGCTTCATTTTCATAACTGCGACGATCACTCACATATTCATTCTTTAATCCGCAGTTAAAATATACGTTTGTCATATATTCATAGCCAGTTATAATGCAAATATGTTTATATTTCATAAATAAATAAATAAACATAAGAAAATCTAGCAGCCAATGTGACAAACGTCCAGCTGCATGCTGTTAGTATCAAAATGCTAATAGCTAGAATACTTGTGAAGAGAGGGAGATGGTGAATTTCTAGCGCCATTAAAAATTTAAAAATGTAGTGAATATGAAGTTAAGTTAAGTTTATCAATTAGTGTATTTACCGTAGTGTAAGTAATGTCGTATTGTAAGTGGCGATCCGTGTACTGGTTTAAATAAACTTGAACTTGAACTTATCTGTGGTATCCTTTATACAAAAATAAAAAAATCAAATTCATACCTTTCTTCATGAAAGTGCCATCTCAAATCCATCCTCTTGGATTGATTGATTGGTTGATTGATTGATTGATCTTTAATTAATATTTCAACACATTTACAAACGTGACTGATCCGCAAATAGCACTAACTAATGTAGGCGGATCAGTCATTTATATATAAGGACAAATAAATAAATAAATAAATAAAATAAATAAATAAATAAATAAGTAAAATAAAATAAAATAAATAAAAAAGTCACTAAACTATTACAATATTACTATAAGATATGCATTAGATTACTACATTACGCTATCTGATTTACTACATTACGCTAACTGGCAGAGACAATTTTCATGTAGTTACAAGTTAAAGAAAAGAAAGAAAGAAATAGTACAAGCAAAGCAGACTGGAAAGTAGAGAAGGGAGAATTGTGGTATACGTCTGTAGCGAAGTATATAGCTATGAGGCACAATAATTACTGGTATTGAGTTTCAATATTAGAGAATTAATGGGCGTCAACATAATAGTCCTCAATCCCAAGTACAGTTAAAAGCAACTTATGAATTTTTCTTTTTAAATGCTCTTTTCGTGAGCTTACGCCAGACGGGGTGTTGACAGTTCCATAATCTTGTACCAAACGTAGAGAAAGACACATGCAATCTAGATTTTTGTACATAAAAATTATCTGCGGAAGAGAAACGCGTATTATAGGGATGGCATGAGATCTTTTATTGGAAAAGAAAATCAGACGGAGGGCACGCTTTTGCAGGGTGAGAATCTTTTTTAGATCACACTGTGCTGCCTGACCCCAAACAAGTATACCGTAAAGCGTGTAGGGAAATATCAGCGAACGGTAAATTTGAAGAAGGGTATTTAAAGGTATATGGCGTCTCAGCCTGGCAATTATGCCGACTATTTTGCTAATCTTCGAAGCAATATGATCAATGTGAGGCCTCCAGGTTAAGTTCTTGTCAATTAGCACTCCTAAGAATTTTACATAATCTTTCCATTCAAGAACCGTGGATCCATTGTTGTTATTTTCCGGAATACATGGATTGGAGATGTTTCTAACTGTTCTTTTTTATTCCTATTGATGATTCTATTATTTTCTATTCAAATACGTACCACTGAAATACTGTACGTAGAAAGAAATCCATAGTTACTTACAAAGATTGTTCTCAAATGAAGACTGATCCTCGCAGTTGTGAACGCAAGTTATGCAATTGCGAAAAGAAGCCTGAAAAAAAAATTCAGGACTTCAACAGGGTTTGAACCCGTGATCTCGCGATTACCGGTGAGATGTTCTAACCAACTGAGCTATGAAGCCACTGACAGTGGGAGCAGGTCAATTGTGGGTTCATATATTTTCGTGAAAGAGAAGAGTGATAATGATAATATTTCTGCTGTTAGCTTTTATAAGTATATATTTCATATTTAAATTAATTACTGTTGATATTTTAGTTTTTATCGAATATTTTAAATGTATATATTTCATTGTGACGTAGTTAGCATACACGAAGCTTGTAAGCTTTAAATCTTATCGTGTTTAAATAAAGGTTTTATGTTATGTTATGTTATGTTATGTTATGTTATGTTATGTTATGTACATGAAATAAATTATAAATAAACTGCGGAAATGAAACCAAATGAAGAATGATCCTCGCAGTTGCTAACCCCTTTGAAGTCCTGAATTTTGAGTTTACCTCGGTGCAAAAACCTGGCGAGGTTTTCTTTGTTTTATGAGGTACTGTTTTTCTGTACGCTATTGTTTAGAATGTTTTGTTTCCTTTGTTTTACGTCATTCGCGAGTTTCCCCGGTTTTTACACCGAGGTAGAGCCTGAATTTGTTCAGGCCTCTTTTCGCAATTGCATAAATGCGTTCACAACTGCGAGGATCATTCTTCGTTTGGTTTCATTTCCGCAGTTCATTTATGATTTATTTCATATACATCGTTCTCAAAGATTGTTCTGACTCTTTTCTGCACAAAATATGTTGTTAGGTAACTCCTTTTAACAGAGGGGTGAGCATGTCATTCAAACTGTTCCTGGTTTTGACTGCGGTCCTGGAAATGGATCTCGTAACTGCTAACGATGGCATTTTTCAAAGAGATGGGAATGGCAGAAAACTCTACGATGGGGTGAGACAGAGTAATTTTTTTATGGCCGTTGATCCATTAACATACCACTCAAACAGTTATGAGGGTGATGCTTTCCTTGGCCCACTGAAACGCTCGGTTTTTTTGGTCATGTCAAATTCCGTAGATTCAACTCTATTTCATCAGGTATCCTTATCAAGTTGTTCTCAAGAAGAGTTAATCAAATTTTGTAATTGCCGCGGTTATTTGACATTTTTATATCCCAAAATCGGCAAACTGGTGTTATTTTTTAATACAAGTAATATTAGAAACTTTGGTGTTAATCTAAGCAAAGGATAATGATTTAGAGTTGGAGGGTAGCTGGTACAAGCCTTCAAAAGCTCCATGTCAAAACTAAGCGCAAAGTGCAAGTAAAGGAGGTGGTCAGTTTTGAAATCATCGTTTGAAGGCAAAATAATTAAAAATTTAACAAACACAGGACCTTGATGGTAGCTACCGTAGGGTGTTACAGTGCGGTGAGAAAGTTTGTCTCGTGACTTGTCGACGCCCAAACCCAAGCCTAGCCCTAACCCTAGCCCTAGCCCTAGCCCTAGCCCTAACCCTAACCCTAACCCTAACCCTAGCCCTAGCCCTAGCCCTAGCCCTAACCCTAGCCCTAACCCTAAACCCTAGCCCTAGCCCTAGCCCTAGTCCTAACCCCAACCCCAACCCTAACCCTAACGCTAACCCTTACCCAAACCCCAAAACTAACAATAACTTAGGTTTGAGTTAAGACTGGCCATTGCTTTTTGCTGGTGGTGTCAAATATCCAGATCACGTGATGTAAAATGTCGTCTTAAAGAAAGCAGTCTGTCCTCTTCCTAGAAGCATCCTGGCTAAATAGGCCTCCTGCAAACTTTTGGAGGGTTTTGTGGCCCCTCATATATTTCCCAAGACTGTATAGAAATTTAAATGGCATACAAAACGAACCCTCCAGTGTTCGTACATGCATAACTCCAAAAGAAACCTGACACTTTATAAGAAATATGCTCACATGCAAGGCTTTCAAAAATTTATTGCAGTTCTTCACACCGACCTCCATTGACCCGTCAGTTTCTGACATGTACCAAAATATTACAACGCGCCATACTGGAGCTCCTAAATACGCCGCATTCACGGTACAACCCGACAGAGGGGTAGTAACTGATGACGCCATGACTGGGGACCCTGTGGAAACCACAACTAAAGAAGAAGACCGGAAATACTTCAACAGAATGAGAGGTCTGCTGACCGACAGTGAGCCGCGCTTCATCCTTTATCATTTTGGATTTAAAGGCAAAGATGGGACGGATGTTAGAGCAGTTGCGTTAATCGTATGGTAAGAGGAAACAAGATGGAGTTTATTAGAGTTCTGATTAGTCAGTTTCAACGGGCAACAAAAAGTTAAGATTTGAGGTTGTTAGCTTCAAGTTTTTTGGGGGGGAAAATTGAGTTTTTGTTCCTTCATTTGGCTTGATTAGCATTTCGAGTCAGCGGATTTCGGTTAAGATTTAAGTGAAGACTTGTAGTTAGGATCTCGAGTCTGATCTCGAGAATTTTAACATCGGTTGCAAATCTAGATCTCGTGTCAGAATTTTTGCCCATAATTAGAATAAAGGAGTACATGTTATTTGTTTTACCACATTGGGCATGGAATTGACATAAAATTGACCTCTGAGCTGAAAAACGTGTGGGCAGGTGAGTGTCAATTTTGTCCAAATCTCGCTTAAGCCCCTGCCTCGCCAAGATCAAACATAGCTTGATTTAGCGTGACAGAGTCATCACTGTGAAGAGGGTGAAGGGGTATTGCTGCAGGGACAGTTTAAATAGTTAAATTTGTCTATCATATTGGAAATAAAGTTATTATTATTATTATTATTATTATTATTATTATTATTATTATTATTATTATGATTTAACTCCGGGACACTTGAATCCATCTTCATTGAAAAACAAATGTAATTAGCATTAAAAGACAAACAAACAAAGGGAAAGGCAGGTTGTTACTAAGGTAACTAAGAGTTGGTGTGCATTCCTTGAGCTATGTTTTGAAACAATCAAATCGTAAATTTATTTATTTATTATTAATTGATCGATTGACTGACTGACTGACTGACTGATTGATTGATTGATTGATTGATTGATTGATGGATTGTTTCATCCCATTATTTAGGATCAGCGATAAGGCCGACCAATCCACCAGAACGTTATACTTGGCCATGCTAAATGCTATCAGGGAAGCTTTGCTTGTCCCGGTTGAAGTTGTTGCATACAACTTGGGGACCATCGACTACAATGCCATCGCTGAAAAAGCTGATAAGTCTTCTGAGTGACATTGAGTTAAGAAAGAAGTAGTATAGAATGCATGTTTTACTCCGTTTTATGGGGGAGGAAAATCATTAGTTGACGTCAATAACGTCATAGGGTCAGGCGCGGATCCACGGGAGGTGAAATGGGTGAATTTTCACCCCCCTTTTTCTAAGCCCCCCTTCTTTCTTTTCTTTTTTTTTTTTTCTTATCCCTCAAATATTGAAATAATATTTGATTTCTCTGATTTCTCTGATTGAGGTGGAGAAAATTCACTCCCCATTTCAAAATCCCGGATCCGCGCCTGAGGGTATTATTAATAAAATGGGGAGGAATCTCATTAACTCATTCACAAGGTGACTTTATGGCCTGTTGTTTGTCTCATGAATAAAATGCGGAGGATCGTCACTGAATTGCTGTGGAATACATGAACACCGATCATCTCATGAATAGGCATCTGGTTAAGAGTCCCGCACAATAACCCAAACGTGGGACCTTAACCCCAGGCCACGCGTGTACCGTCACGGACACTGCTCAGACACAGAGGGTCGGATCATAACCCAATGCCAAACCCATAACCAAATGTATGTATCGCATGTACCACCATGGTACCAGTACCGTTATACAATGGGAACAATTCGTCTGCCCAAACTTGTCTGCTGTCACTTAAGAGTAATTGGTTCGTACACAACTCTATTGTTTTAGAATCCACAAATGTTCGCTCACTTTTATCTCTTCTATCGCAATAAAATGTCTAAATCTCGATACTATCTGACTCAGCTTTTAGTGCTCACAGACAGAATAAATTCTGAGCCATCTCTCTTCAGTGTTACACCCCTCTGTAACACACCTAGGCCTGGTGGAACCTGGTTGTTCACCAGGTTTTTAACAAAAACTCTACCAGGGCAGACAAAAATCCATCAGGTTGATCCTGAATTCTTTACCAGGAAGGCCATTGACTTTTTAAAATCTAACCATATACGAATATACATGCAAAACTGTGTGTCCCAGTATTTAACATACTATGTTGATATATATCAGGACGTAACATGTCGATAATTTCGATAGTCAGTAAAAATCGATCGTTGTCGATCGATGTCTATACAAATCCTGAATCGACAAATACCGGATTTCGATAAAAATCAATCACATGATTTCTTGTGATTATCGACCTTGATCGATTTTGATCGATTTCAATGACAAGTATCGCAAATACAAACAAACGATGTATGGCGGGAGACAAGACTACAGTTGGCGCAAGGAGAAGCAAGGCGCATACAAACCCGGGGAATTTAGCCAACCTAGCGAGAGGGAGAAGAGTCGTAGCAGCTTGTATTTGTCAACTGTTGAACTGATTAAAACTCTGATGAAAATCAATTGTCAGTAACTTTGCCACGATTTTCCCGCGTTCTAGTCTAAACTTTGCCCAGGGTCTCTCATCTTCCTGACTCTAGGGAAGAAGAGACCCCACAAGCTTTTAGATTTAAAAATTATCGTGTTTAAATAAAGATTATGTATGTAGGAACTAGCTAGGCTGGTTTGAGTTGTTGCAGGGCCCGATTTAGCTCAGCAGAGCTCAGCTGACATTGTTAATCGATCATTTCTCAAGGAAATTTAAACATTTGATTCTGTAATGAATAACAGACCCCTTGGTTGCTCAGTTTTTTAATTTACTTTAGAGCTGTGCTTGTGATTATCGACTTTTATCGACAAATTAAACTTGCCGATTGACAATTATCGACAACTATCGCGTACTATCGACTTATCGACACCGTGTTCGTGTTTGATCGACATGTTACGTCCTGTATATTTAAGCAATATACCACAAGTTTCTATGGCTTATAGGCTGATAAACCACGCGGGATGTTGGAAGAACACTCAAAGAATTCGTGAATCACGAGCCGCAGACGATTTTCGATGGTGATTCCAAGAGAGAGGACGACAGGGGCTCTTTCCATTTTCGAGATTTCCGGTTCGAAATCGAATGGAACGGCAAAGTTCCGGGAAAAGTTTCCGAAAATTTAGGAATACGTTTTGTGTGCACCCTCTTTGATGGAATTTCCAGAATTACCGAAATTTTCGTGTTCCATTCGCGATAGATATCGGTTTTAGTCTCCCTACCGGGCGTAGTATCGGATAAACCAATAAGCAGACAAAGCACATCCAACATGTCAATGCACGTGACCTAGAATTCTGGGACGTGGGCAGACGCTTTCCATTCGACCAGCGAAATTTCCGGTTTTACCGGTTATTTTTGCTCAATGGAAAGCGCCCCAGCCGTTTAAAAAAGAGGAGGGGTAGGAGGTGGGGAGGATAAAATACGCCTGTCCGCAAACATTGTTCAGAACCCGTTCACCAGATGGACGGGAGCTCTGATTGGTGCGGTTGTTAGCATATTGATTGCTACCTGCCAATCAGAAACATGTCCGTTCGCGGCTGCCGCGGAGAAAGGAAATGAGAGGCCACAGGCTTCTAAAACTTTGCCTTTAAAGGCAGCACAGGCAAACGAGGCAACACAGCTCAAGGTCGAGGATAAAAGGACAGGAATGGGCCCTTTGCAGCTGGTCAGTCACGTGGTACAAAAACGCCATGCTGGAGAGCAAGCAACGCACTAAGACATGACAAACAAAGAGCTTACATCATTTAAAATGGTAATTTTCTTTGTTTGTCATGTCCCAGCGCGTCGTTTTTTGTACCGCCCACGTGACTTACAAGGGCAGTGAAAATGACGTCTTGTTCTCGGGCTCTTCGCTTAGGGACACGTTCAGTGCCTTTCCGTGATATCCTGTGCTTTTTCGTTTTCCTTTTCTTTCTGACTATCTTGCGTTTTGTAACCTGATTCTTCTTGCGCTTTTTCGTTTCAGTCGTGTCACATGTTTTGGAAGAATCCCACCAATCTTCAACATGTTTCCGTTTCTTCGTCCTTTTAGCTCGCTTTAAATACTCGTTGCTGGCCTCGGAGGAAAACGAGGGAGATAGAGAAGTTTCACAACTTGTCCTACTATCAGAAACATGTTTAGAATCTCCAAATTTATCCGACTCATCCGCCATTTTCCTACACGAGCCGGTCAATTGTCAGAGCCCGCACAATTTTGGCCACCGGGAACCAATAGAAAGAGACAAACTGCGCATGTATCTTAAGAGCGCTTCCCAAGCCCGCAATCCTTTTGTACCTTTAAAAAGTTTTCATATACCAGAAACAAGAACGGAATTCCAAACTCGTGACTTTTTGTTGCAGGGGAGCACGCCTCACCAGGGAAACTAAAATTCTACACCAGGGATGAATAAAATTCATCAGGGAGTTTTTGAAAAAACCACCAGGTGCCGGGGAGGTCAAAATTCCACCAGGGAGGGCAAAATAACCCACCAGGTCGGGTTTCACCAGGTCTGTTACAGAGGGGTGTCTTGTTTTACGCTTCGTTAGTCACTAGCTAATTGTGCAAAAATGCAGTACGGTAAAAACCCGCGTGTAAGAACCTAGCGGTTTAAGAACCTGCTGGCAGAAATTTCCCATTTTTATACCCCAAAATATAAGAACCTGTTTAGCCAAGCAAAATTTAGGTTCTTATATGTGAGTTATGGGATATTTTCTGAAAAGATACTTTGTTTATAGTGTATAATTGTTTAGTTAGTCTTGCACAATGCTCATGACAAGACAGTTATAAATAAATGCTGTATCATAAAGGACCAAACCTATTTTTTCTGCTTGTACAGGAATGGTTTCTACTGAAAAGTTAAGAACCTAATTAAGAACCTACTTTAGCCTAAATTTGCCAATAACTACCCCCAAATATAAGAACCTGTTTTGCCAAACTTGGAAAAATGTAGGTTCTTACACGCGGGTTTTTACTGTACCCTACATTTGCATGCAATCTCTGCAGTAAAGCCCCGAACAACAACAATTCACGGGTTAAGTTGTTTTGAACGACTAATTTAAACACGCGACTAATGAATTACACGTTTCTGAAAGACAAAATGAACTTTATCTTCTATAGAGAGTGAGATTAAAATACACAGTGATATGAAATTGAATAGAAGTCAGTACTCTTCTTTAAATTCGTTGAGAAGTTGCTCACTGCCCCAGAAACACTTAGACTTGGATTAATATGCTCTCTTTCATTTATTTTGCGGTTTTCAAAGGGATAATGTCATCGCAAATTGGCAATGTTCTAAACGAGTAAGGGCCTTGGAACGAATCCAAACTTCATTGAAAATAAATGGCATCGAACTAAATCGATTCTCATATGAAAGGGTATCTCAAAGTAAGTACATTCAGCGAGTTTAACCATGTTTGGTCGAAAAGTCGTCAGTTGACGTGCATTTAAATCTTTAAAAAAATCACATACAAATGTCTCTATTTCGGAACGTTTGTCACTCCAAACCATACAGTCTCTAATTTTCACAATTTTCAAAAGCTTTTGTTTCAGCTCCAATTCAACTGAACAACGTCAAAGTTGGTCAGGTGACCATTTTTGAGATGCTCTTTCATGTAGTGTAAACAATTTGTTTCCAATCGATAAATTTTAAAACTCATTCCCAGGCCCTCACTCGTTTAGAACATGGCCCATAGGACAACTTCTATATACATGTGTATTAAACTTGTTTCGCTTTGAAATGTTTCCCGTGTGCCTATTACGATTAAGTAACACCAGTAAAAAGGGTGGCCACCGTGCTCGTTTCTTTGCAACACGACAATCCCTCCTCGTTCTCTTCTCTAATTTGCATAATTTTACCTTCCGCTCGCTCAAGTCATCTGAGGAAATAAGTACGACTGCTCCTAGTCTAAACTGGTTTACACTTGAAAACGGCGTCATTTTCTTTAGGCTTCCCTTCGATTGGTTCATCGCAATACAAATATGAATGTGTGAGTGATCGTCGCAGTTATGAACACTACTAAAGCTGTAGTGAAAATAAACCCTGAAAAAATTTCAGGCTTGTACAGGGGTCGAACCCAGGACCTCTCCGATACCAGTACAGTGCTGTACCAACTGAGCTAACAAACCAACTGGGAGCTGGTCAGTTTGTTGGTTCATCGCATTGTTAAGATCAGTGACCGGCTTCGCTTTGACCATCAACAAGGAGAGGAAAAATCAAGCACAAACAATCATTAAGACACAAATCTAAACATATGATAGCTGAGTTAATCTTTTGTCTCACGATTGAGTCACAAAGATGTGGAGCGCGACGTTTCGACCGCTATACTGCTGGTCTTCATCAGGCGATGGTGTCGACTGGCTGCGTGTGAGTGTAAGAGGCACCGTGGGTGGTGGTGATTGGTGCGTTTCGATCCTCGCTTAGGCTGTTGGTGATTGGAGGACTCAATCGTGAGACAAAAGATTAACCCAGCTATCATTTGAAACCACGATGACGAACACCTTTCATAATAAATCTAAACATATTTTTTCAAATATTTAATTTCGCCAGCAAGTCAATAAACGATTTGGTCTCATTTTGCACTACGTTAAGAAACGAAGCGGCTTTGGGGGTCATTTTGGTAGCTTTTAATTTTCAGTTGTTATCATATTGTCCTGTAAATAAATCATTTCCGTGGAAGAATACAATTTCTATAAATAGGTACAAAATTACTTACAAATTCAAGGAATCATTCGCGTCTCTGTACAGGGGTGCAAAATTGGATTTTAAAAACTTTATACATTACCTAACTACAATTTCTGTGGTGAAAAAACCTGTACAAGCGAATTCTATCAAATACATTTTTACACTTTGTTGGTATTTTTCACTCGGTCAAATCGTACCTTAAATACAAGTTTGTGTCAGCCTATTGTAGCAACAGATAACAATACCACGGCAACTACAATTGAACAAATAATTTCCATGGTAAGAAAAAAGCTAGAAAAATAGTCAAGCATATATTCAGGAAAATTGACTTCCCAAAGTAAGTGTTTATCATACACCGGGCCACTTCGCGAAATCACTTGACCTACTTCGAACAGCTTTCCGCAGACTCTTAACCCCACAATTTCCAAACAAAAACCAAAGTCGGACG
This sequence comes from Pachyseris speciosa, assembly GCA_016490735.1. Lineage (NCBI taxonomy): Eukaryota > Metazoa > Cnidaria > Anthozoa > Scleractinia > Pachyseridae > Pachyseris > Pachyseris speciosa. The sequence goes on from JAEMWC010000194.1 coordinate 264,600, forward strand.
CTAAAACTAGTACGAACAGGTTCAGACCGATTTCGACCAAAATAGAGTCAGTTCGAGTGACGTGACTTAAGTTCACCTAAAACTTCAAATGTTGAACGAGAATTTTACACTTTCTGGAATTCACAGAAGATTTACATTATGACATACACTGAACTATATTTACCTGGTAAGTTCTAACAATCACTTTGACCAAAAAATTAGGTGCTACGTCACGGTGATTTTAACGGGTTTTTTTTTTGGTTAAAATCCAAACTACGAAGGAGAAAACTTTTTGAAATACATTTGAGTCGCATTTGATTACAAAAATGACCGATATTACTCGACGTTTCGAAGTCATCTTCATTTTCAAGTGACAAATGTAACGGTCGTTTCAAGTTTAAATTATCTTCTGAAAGTCTATTATTACTATTCAAGTTTAAATTAAGTGGTTGCTTATAACGTCAGCCAACGAAGTTGAACACACAATCAGACTCAATTCGCGCGAAAATATTTGTTAAGAACATTTCATTGAGCGCGCACTAATTCGTTGGCTGACGTTATAAACAACCACTTGAAAATGAAGTCAAGATGACTTCGAAACGTCGTGTAATATCGCTCATTTTTGTAATCAAAATCCAAACTAAGTATGAATTCAATAAAGGCGGCTAGTTTCTACAGAAACTGTAGTACCGCGTAGGTGGGGAGGTGGCACACGAAAGTTTGGTTTTATAAACTGAGTCGATGATGTAAATTGACCACTATAAAGAGATACAAGAGCCGATGTTTCGAGCACTAGCCCTGAAATACTCCCAGAGGAAGATATCTAGTAATTTTCTCCAGCAGAGAACGAATCACGACCGTTTGCTTAGCGATTTTTCCAAGAGAACTTTAAAAGCTGGGACCGCCTTGTGCCAAGTCGCAATCGACCTCCTTCTAGGACATCTGTAGCTTAGCCAGACACTTAGTACAGTTCAAGAAAACTAATGCAATAATTTTAAACAAAATTGAGTTAGTATTTTGGTTTTTTGTTGAATTCATTCATTCTTTGTAAAAGTTTTTAGAAGAAATACGAAAACATGTGACGTAGCCCCGCCAACCTACTGCTACTTTCCCATAAATTATCCGAACCTGATTAACGCGTGTTTCACCTTACTTCACTCCTAGTTTTGCCCAAATAAGTCGTTAAAAAATACTAACTACGAATTTACTATTGATTTAATAACGGGGCTTTCTTGCAGATTTTATTCCACCATTCCTCGCTGGAGAGGCGGAAGGTGAGCCAGACGATCCCTGTAAAGCAAAAAAAAAATATAGGTTGGCGACAGTCCAGGCGATAGTCGAGCCCAGCACCTTTTGAATAAAGGTTATGTTATGCAAATTATTACTGAAGATGATTCAAATCCATTCATATTTTAAATCTATACGTTTGTTCCTTTGTTTGTTCATGGCTGAATCGTAAGCCGGCCGCTGTCCTGAAGGGAAAGTGAGATAACCTAAGGACGAGAAAAGATCCTGGGAAAGTGTTTGGAGCAAGAGTTGCCCTAAAATTAATAATTGCTTGCGGTCCCGTTCTGGATAGCCATCAACGACGTTGCGATAGTGGTGCGAGGAGGTGGGAAAAACGAGACTGGGCCTCCTTGACTCGCTCGCTTAAGGTTTCGCATTTTTCTCGCATCCGCTCGACAAAAGAAACGGACAGCTAGCAGTCTACAGTTACCCTGCACTGTACCTCAAGTTCTCGCAGTCTGTCCTTCATGTTAGCCATCTCAGCTGTCTCTGTACGCCTTGTTGCTTGCCCTAGCTCGACCGTTCTTACTCTCTGTGCAAAGTTGAGGCTGCACATAGTCTCGCTGACATTCTTTTCAACGGGTGCGACCTGCACAACCATTAAGGTTTTAGAATCTCCACCTGCAAAAGCAATGATAGTATGGGACAATGATAAATAATGACTTAATTTAGCAGTACTTAAAGCGTCAAACCTGTGGGTATGCAACATGAATTAAAATAAGCAGAGAAACTGATGTTAGTTATCAATAACAACATCTCGAACGCTACTATGAATATTTATTATTCTGAATTTGAAGACGTTGATGTTGAAGGGATCTCGGCGCGAAAACAGTAGTTCCTGATTCGTGTGATAAGCAAGGTGGCATGAGACTGGACTCTATTTCAGGACAACTCTTGCTGCTGCTGGCCACGCCATCGTTGTACACATCATAGGATGATCCTATGTCACGATTAGACTAAAACTGTTGCGCGCAACAAGATATAGTACACATCCACAGGGCTGTCATTAAGGTTTTCAGAAGATGGTCTCTCAGAGAAAGTAGCCAGTCAAAAATCGAGCAATTCTTCCTATAGCTGTTATGTTTTACTCATTTTCAGACTGAAAGTAGCTGGCTGATTTTACTATAGTAGCCAGCTCTAAAAGCCGGTTGCTGGCTTCTAATGGCAGCCCTGCATCCATAGATTAAGCTTTAACACAGGGCAGGTAAGGTATAGCCTATTCCAGGCGTTCAGACGGTAACCGGAGTGCGTTAGTACTGGCAGAGCGAGGCGAAAATAAAGCGGCTAAAAATGGAGGGGGGCTTGGCATGGGCGCCGCTTTATTTTCGCCTCGCTCTGCCGGTAATCTCGCGCCCTGTTTACTATCTGAACGCCTGGAACAGGCTAGGTAAGGTATGGTTAAAATGTATGACGGAAGTAATCTATCCACCTCAATTGTGTAACAACACACCGTTAAAAGTGCACAACGATTAGACTTTCTAGTTTCTCGGATAAGGACGATAAACCGTAGGTCCCGTCTCACAGTACCTTCAGTTAATTTGACTCCGTGGGACGTAAAAGAACCACTAGGGACGTAACAAATCTCTGGCAGTGACCACCCCTAGTGTCTGTCCTAATTGATAGCTGAGGGACTTTTAACGAACACCTACAGGAATCTTCATTACCGACAAAGGTGGGGTAATATGGAGGAAGAAGAAGTTGAACTCACCTAAAGACTCCTGAAGAAGATAAGTTAACTTGGAGTTTCTGTACGGTATGTGGGAATTCTTGTTCTTCAAAGAGTGGATCACATCGCCCAACGATGACAGAGACTTGTTAATGTTCTGTGCCTCTTTCATCCGAGCACCTTCTGATCCACTCTTCGACACCCTCTCGCTGCCAGCAAGATCCACTAGATTGAGCTTCCCTGAGGATAAAACCCGACATATGTCGCAATGTATAACGATGATAATATCTCATCTCTGCTAATAGCCTTAATGAGAACGCACCTGAATAGTAAGTATATTTACAGGGTTGCCACCCGTTGGGATAGAAAAAATTCCCTGTGATTTCCCTGACCACAAACCAATTTTCACTGATCGTCCAGGACAAAACTTTGGGCAATAAAGACAGCAGTGAAGCCCCAAAGAAATCGATTCCTTTGTAGAAAGATTTTTTATAGTTAACATTACCTTTACCGACAAGGGAACTTTCACAAACCTAGTGGCTAAACAAAAGCAAACCTGCCTGACTTTTTACTAACTTTCCCGTACAATTTACAGTTTCCCTGACTTGATGCAATGAAAGAAATAATTTGTTTCCTTGTCTGTAGCAACTCTTCAAATGCACAATGCGCCGTATAATATGAATGGCTCATGCATTAGCATGACCGTTCCCAAAACCTTTTCTGAAATTTGACGAGAAAGGACTGAGGCCAAAACAAAGGAAATATAAATGCCTTGTTTTATTGTGGAACCGAAGTGTACTTTTCAGGCAGTCTGCTCTAAAAGAAAAGAGAGGAGATGCGCATGGAATTGGCTTACAAAAGTTGTCAGAGGTTGCCCTGTAAACACGAACAGAACATTTTCTACAGCTGTGTTCGCTCTTGTCCTAGATGTTTCAAGCATTATGTTATGAGTTTTGAATTGTACGCCAATATAAGCGCCAGGAGGAAAATGTAAGTAGCGACTCCTACCGGTGGTTCGGTGGCCTGTGGTCTTGTTGACTCCGACAACTGTCACACACAACAGAGCATGAGAACGAGACGAGTGCTCATTCATGTCTGTGATGGCGGTGGCTCGATTGGTTTTACCGATTGCGAACACCTGTCAATCAATCAATCAATCATTATGTAACTGTTTTAATTTATGTGAATGATATATGAAATGAATCATATATGAACTGCGGAAATGAAATCAAATGAAGAATGATCCTCGCAGTTGTGAACGCAATTTATGCAATTGCGAAAAGAAGCCTGAAAAAAAAAATTGAAGTCCTGAATTTTTTTCAGGCTTCTTTTCGCAATTGCATAAATTGCGTTCACAACTGCGAGGATCATTCTTCATTTGATTTGTTTTAATTTATGCGGGCATGTTTTAGTTATCGAGTCACGCATTTGCAACGCCATGAATGGTTTCTGTTCTCAGTAAAAAAGAGTCAAAAGACAAGACAAAAAAGGAGGAGAGGAGACTGCTGAAGGTGAAACTTTTTAAAGTTATTATTCTTGTATTTCTCACAGCGCCTACACGTTCCACGATGCTTGCCTGCTTAGCCCCTCGCAGCTACACCCGTAGGTTTTAAAGGGCCATGTACATGTACACAAGACTTCACCCAACTGACAACAGAAAAGGGACAACAGAACTAAAAACCCTGACCATTCTAATGGAAGTTTTATGAAACAGGCGCTCTCTCAGAATAGCAATAAGGATAAAAGTTGTATTCAGACCCTCAAAGCTTTGCGTGATTCCTACCTCATTCAGCTCATCTACATCATCGACCTGAATTTCAGTCAAGCCAGGTACGAATAGGCCCTCTCGACCTTGTTTGATCTCTAATTTGGCCGATGGATCTTCGCCGAGTAGGTCCCGAAGCATCTCGTTGTAAATTTCAATGACGGAGACGTTAATGCTGAAATTCCAATCAACGCTTCTATCACGGGTTTCCTCAAACAAGAGAATGAGGGCTCGCTGATTTATACCAGGATTGCTTGATGGCCCCTGCGGAGGGAAAGAAAGGTATAACGTTGAAGCAGCTGTAAGGCAAAAATATACAATTCATGGTTGTTCCCTCTATTAGACGCGATAAGAACGGAACTAGCCCGAGGGGGTAGGGGGGAGGGGGGGAGCGGAGAACGAACTTCCTTCCTATTCCCACCCTTCCCCTGGGTCCTACAAGTGTTTATCTTTCACTTGATGTCGCGCTAAATTGGAGCACGAAAATTTCTTTGCCACTAGCTTGAGGATAACGGCTAGAAGCTGCAACAGAAAGAAACTCTCTCATACGGTGAATAGTACATTCACGCATAAAATTCACCCCGTTCATGAGACCAACTTGTTATGAGTACCCTCTCCCTCACCCTCTCCCTATGAGGTTTAACTTCACTTGTCTCGAGGGCCAAGTGCTGTTTACATTTAATATCATCAGAAACACCGATTTTAGGTGACGTACCTCCATGGTGAAGGTTTTCCCGCTTCCGGTTTGACCGTACGCAAAAATACATACATTATAGCCGTCAATACAGGAAACGACCAGAGACTTCACTTCCTCGAAAACCTACAAAGAGATATTCATAGTATGAGAACATTTAAAAATGACCCACAAGCCTCAATAAAATCTGCAGTTCTGTTCTCCTTTAGTTAGAGGGTATACCGTAAACTGCCGCATCTAACCACTCCCCCCCCTCCCCCACTTATAAGCCCTCCCGGTTATAGGCCCATCTACCTGTAAACAACAATATGAATCCGATTATAAGCCCCCCGGAGATAACCCCCCTCTAGTAACTGTTCAGTATGTTGTGTCGAAATGAAGTTGATTTACAGCTGAATTTAAAACCAGTAAATGAAAAACGTATTGCCATCAACACTACTGTAAGCTCGTTTCGAAACGTTTTCTTCATTCCGGTTTTAGCCACCCCCCGCGAATATAAGCCCTTCCGCTTATTAAGGGAGCACTGTCACCGAGATTTTTATTGTTTTTGGTTCAATTCTGCCAAAATGACTGCCTTTTACCTGTTATCGTGCAAAAAATGCTCCTACAGAATCAGCAAGATGAATTACAATGAAATTTTAGCAGTAAGAGCTAACCATAATAATTTTTTTGGTGATTTTTCAATGCATAGCTTGAAATTTTGAAAAAACTGGCAAGTTTTTTCAAATTTCAATCCATTTCCGTCCTCGTCATCTTACATGGAATACAGACGTTTATGGTGTCAATGCAGTACTACAGTCTCTGGTAACAAAACTAGACCATTATTTTAAGGTTTCCACTGATGCACAGGCAGTTTTAAGCTTTTTAAAGTGATGGTACAATAGCGTGACACTGCCCCTTTAAGGCCCTCCTACAACCCCTTACGAAATTGCATAAGCCCAGGGCTTATAAGCGGACGTTTACGGTATTACACTGTACAATATGTAGGTAAAATTGTGTGAACGCCAAGTTGTGTGAATCGTAGGGATACAAATTGCATAGTGTAAGCCATAACCTTGAAAGAAGAACAAACAAACAATTTGCAAACGAAAACAAACACTATCATTTCTAGTTTTTTTACCTGTTGCTGAGTGGACCTCGGCCTGAACACTTTGTCCATCTCAAAGGACTTGTTTGACCCTTTCGAAAACACGTTCAGGACAGCATCGTCGTCCTCATCGAAAGTTATCACATTTTCGGCATTTTTCCCGCCACCATCTTCCTTGATCACGGGCCGAACTCGGCAATATACCCTGATATTACCCTTTAGTTCTACGAGTTCGTTATGGAGCTTCTTCCTGAGCGCCATTTCTTTCTTGTACTTCGTTACAAGCTCCTTGTTTTTGTCGTCGATGCCTTCGATTCTCTTGACAATCTACAAGAGAAATAAAGAGAAGGTTACCACTAGAATCGCTTTGAGAGCAGAAAACAAAACAGTCGTTGGTAAAAAAAGTGGGGGCCGAAAATAAAAGCTTTTCGCATAGATTGTTGATCAGTGCAGTCACTACCACCACTAACCGCAAAATGTCTTGTTCCTAATATGATCACTAGGATCGCTTTTGTGTCTAGCCAGTGAGACTGTGCTTTTCGAGCCCTGACCATGTCCTTCTTTTTCTGTCTCGGCTTTCTTTTCTTTATTCTCTCGCAATACGCGAACTGTCAAACGTCTCTAACAGCTTTTATCCAAGAGATGAGAAAATTGAATGAACTGTAATTTGGAATACGTCCTCTGTAACAATCACGTGAAAATCCATTTGCAGATCCTTTTTAATCATCCCCTTTATTCCTCGAAAGCAGACGCCCTTTTCAGATTCTCCTTTCAGTCGCAAAAGACATCTTCTTTCGCAGAATACATCACTACAAGTAATAAAAGACGGTTTTTTTTCTGACGCAAGACATGAACTGGACGTCACACCCCACCCTAAAACACCCTTGGTAGATGAACCTCATGAGCCAGAAGTTCACTACGGCAGACACTACCCACAACTTGATAAGGTCACCAATATCCCCACCACCAACCTATTGACTTTACAGTCAACACTGATGATAGAATACCACGCCTCAAGCGACGGAATAAATTTACAGTCGACCGAAAATGAAAATATTTGATTACCTGTTTAGCGACCTCGCGGACCGCTGGTTTTATGCCTGTTCCAAGTTTCAAGCAGCTTATTCTTAGTTCTTGCTGTTCCCTTTTCAGCTTTTCGATGGCAGAATTCATTTGTTGAAGCTGCATTGCGACGCATTTTAGTTTTGATCGCAATATGCTTGACTCTCGTCCAGCTTTAGCTCGCTCTTCGTCGATAAGTTTCCGTTTTTCGTCTTCAAAATCGTTCATTTGTTGTTCAAATTCTCGACCAAGCTGCTCAATATCTGCTTTATACTTACTGATCTGTTTGGGAGAGAATAAACAATTCATCAAAAGCATAGCTAGAGGAATTGTTGCCGTGCAAGCTGTGAATCAAATACAGGTTTTGCTGCCCTTTCCGCAAGGATTTTATTTCCGTTGTTTTGAGCTACATTAAGGTATTCCTGGATGATAAAATGAATATTTCAGATGGTAATGGTAATATACCGCACATATCACATAGTTTCATGGCGGTTTACAAAGCTTCTCTAGGGTGAGATCGGACGTCAGCCTGTAAAGGCGCCTCTGGCAACCGCTATCAGTCCATATTTGATCTCGCCCGCCCACCCACCCAACCCACACATGAATGTCAAAGACAGATGAAAGATAGAGACAGACCACCACACCGGGAACTACGTCCCCTATTCTTTTCCAACAATGTGTGGGTTCTTCTTTAACGTACCACAGATTATTAGGTACACTGTTGTGAGACGGGACCTACGGTTTGCCGTCCTTATCCGAGAAGACTAGAAAGTCTAAACGTTTGCAGATGTAATTACAGCTGGGGTTTGAACCCGCGACCTCTCGCACGGTAGTCTGGTGCTCTACCAACTGAGCTAACCAGTCGATCATAACTTTTCGTTAACATATGAGAGACTACTTAAGATGCAACCTGTACGCCAAATTTCAAAGATCGGGACCGCAGTATTTCCAAGTAAGAACAGAGCGAAAGAAGTTTGCTTTCTACGGGCTCTTTCGCGGGAAAAAACACGGACACTGTACAACGAAAGGCCTTGTGCGTCTTCATGTACAATTTCCCAAACAGTATATTGTCAACATATCTGTCAATAATGCTATCTTTTACGTCAAAGAGTCCAGAGACGCGAACATGGAAATGTTTGAAAAACAACTTAAAGAAAAAGCAAAACTGACAATTGAATTTAACAAGTACACTGTATTCACGACCAATTCACTTCTCGCTTGAGTCAATGAAACAAATGCAAACAGAAAGCATTGACAACAAACCAGTACCTCACTTTCTTGGTCCTTTATGCGATTTTCCTTTTTACTTAGCGTGGATTCAAGATCGCCCTTGTTCTTCACAGCTTCTTGGAGACTTCTGCATTCCGCCAAAGCTCTCTGTTCATTCTTGGTACACTCGGTCACATTTGCCTTCAAAGACTTGATATCGGACTGAAGGGCAGATACCTGAGGTAAAGACCGAACAAAAATTCCATTGTCTTAGGTCTGAACAAGCCCGCCTTACTGTGATTTCTTAGGAGCAATTGTCTTGAAAAATAAGCGCTGCGTTTTAATTGGAAGGTGAAGCCTTAATTAGCAGGGTGGGTGGGCGGGGAGACGGGAAAAAAGAACCGCCGTCGTCTTTCGTTCGATCAGCGCGTTCAGGTCCAGGAACGAGGAAGGGGGCATATACTTTTTGTTCTTATGAGCGAGTTCTAATTGGGGAGCGGCACTTGACTAGGGGAGGCGCTATTCTCGTTTGCTCGAAGGTTTGCTTTACTTCAGTCTGTGATTGGTTGGCAAAACTCGCGCCACTTTCTCAACCAACGAGAAGTAAAACCAAAACCAATCGTGACTTACGCGCGCGTATTTTCCCGCGCTTTGCACAGGTTACATGTAATTGCTTCAAATTCTGATTGGCTCATTGCACTGTTTTGGTCTGTTGTGATTGGTCAGAGAGCATGTAATTGCTTTGGTTTTGGTTTTACAACACTCAATTGAAAATAACCCTAAGGCTACCCGAGACGGTGGATGAATATCGAATCTCGCTAATTGACATACCTTTGCACTGTAGTCCGACCTTGTCTTAGACAGTATCTCCTCCAGCTCCTTGTTCTGTGTGATCATCTGATTAAGTTGTTTCTTTGTTTCTTCCGAAACCACCGAAATAGTCCTCGTCTGTAACAAAACAGGAAAAAACAGAAGACGCTTGGTGACGAGCTGGGGGAGTAGTCACTGTGGAAAGGCTTGTTCGTAAGTCAATCTCAAACAGAAAACAAATTTTAGACGCTACACTAGTGGTTGCGAGTTTCTTTCCCGAGGAAGCACACTCAAATACCGGTAATCAAGACAGCTCCAGGAGATAAATTTGGTTCTGATGTTTGAATCACTGTGATCGCATAAAAGCTGATGAACATCAGTTATCCATAGTGCTGTTTAATACACTGTATGCTGTGAAGGTGGCTCTAACTTTGAAGTCTGTGGATGAAAACTAAAAAAAAATGTGCCACCTCATTTGAAGAAATGTAACAAATTCTGACACTCCTAGGGAGAAACTGGCATCAATTACTACACCTCTAACAATATATTTGGGTGATTACACCATTAAACCATACAAATTTTACAAACTGACCTTTGGAGGGGTAGAAGCTAGATTGCTGTATTTGGCCTCAGCATCTCGCAGTTTTTTCCTCAGACCAAGCAGTTCATCCTCCAGCTGATTCTTTGTATTCAGGTGAAGTTTGTTGGCACTTTGCAGCTCATGCTCTAAGCTTTGTACCTTCTTTTTGAGATTGGCATTATCCTCTTGCAAAGAAAATAGTTGTTTGTCATTGTCTTTAGTCTTGTTCTGAGAAGAAAGAGAAGCTTATGGTAATAGGTTTGATTGCCAGGTTTGATTTCACTTGTTCGCTGCGCTTACTTGTGAAAATTTTTTCAACACTTGAAGAGAAATTTCGTATCTCCGAGTGGCTATGCAATATCTATTTCTTTCTTCTAAAAATGAGAGGCTTTGAGTTTGTTGCTCTTTGCTCTTACCATAAAATACACAACATGCTTGGTACGTAACTACAAGAATACAGATTGAATACTTACATTGTTATCTATGACAGGTCCAGAGTTTTGTAGCTTTATTATCTCAGCTTGTGACTTGCGGAGTTTTGTCTCCAGTTCGGAGATATTATCTGATAGTTGACTGACTTTCTCACTTTGTTCTTGTTTCACTGTTTCTAGCTCTGATTGGGTAGACAGCCATGTTTCATGTATCCTACTTTTTTCGGTGTGAAGGTCATTTATGGAGTCCACAAGTTTTCTGATGCTTGAGGACTTGGTGTTAGTGACATGTACTGATTGTGAAGGGCTCGAGCCCTTAATGTGGCTTTCAAGCTCAGCAATCTTACTTTCCTGTTCTTCAATCAGTTCTTCTAAGTTGTGAATAAGTTCTGCTTTCATTACCAGTTGAGATTCATGGGTCTTCTTTAGGATCTTTATCTGAGACTTCTTGTTGTTCTCTGCCTTTTGAAGCTTGGACTTGTAGTTAGCAGTTTTTTCTGTCATTGACTAAAAAATGAAGTTGATCACAAAATATTACTTAAGGAGAAAGAAATTTAAACTACTTAAAGAAAATTTTGACTTAAAGCTGCCACTTACAAGTGAAGTTAATTAGCTCTAAATGATTCTGGGGGTGGAATAGTCATGCTGATGCTGGAAATTGACTCTGTGCTCTAATGGCTCTGAACAAGTTAACATTCATAAATATTGCTCTATCTAAGTTTAAAGGAGTGCTATCACCAGTCATGCATGCACAAGTTTCGACTCCAACTTGAAAAGTGTCGGGCAGACAGTTTTCAAGTTAGGCGGTGTGAAAACAAGATGGCGTCCACAAGCGGTGGAAGCAGCCATGGCGGCAAACGGAGTAATTCCGGAGGCAGAAAACTATTTGTGAACAATGACAGATGCATATCATATAAAAAAAGAGTGGGAGATATCTCGTAGAAGGATTTCTCTAGAGAAAAAGATTTTCCTGGCGTGGATTCAAGCCAAATATGATGCACGATACCATGATTATAGTGACAGCGACTTCGCTGCACATTTGCTCTCGCTGGAATTCTGGAGAAGGTAAGACAATTTTTCTTTTTACAGACTCGTGTATTTGTCGATCGCCTCTGGGTTTTTTGATATCCTCCAGGTTGTCTTGCGGAGCTGCTATTAGTGCCTTGCGATTCCTAAACCATAACAATGAAATAACGAATGTATTGGCTTTGAAACCGCGTCAAAAGGTACGAGTAAGGAAACAAATGGAAAGTCTGATATTTTACCGAAATTTACCCTGTTCCTACAAGGCTTGTCTTTTGTACCACAACGACATCTGTCTCCGCACACTGCGTTGCAGCCTTTGCAAGGACAGCCGTGATTACTGTTTCTTTTCCACTTCATACTACAAGAACGTTTGCAATAACAACACTCTATATTGGCCTCCTAAATGAGAAGAACTTAATTTTGATGTTTTTGGTCTACAAAGGCATGTTTCCAAGCTCGAAATATTCACACTTGCCATCAAATTCAACATGGTGGACTGTGACAATGTGGATGACCTGACAACAGAATCTCGCATATGCGCAGCTCGTGACTGTACCCCATTAAAATTCTACTAACAATCATTACTTGATTAATGGTACAAATCAATGAATGGATTCAGTCAGACTGTATGTGCACCACAATTATTGCAATAGCAAAACAGACCTTAAGCTTCATGAGTAACTCCTCACGTTGTTTGTCCTTCTGTTTGATCTCAGCCAGGAGAGCCTGAAACTCAACTGATGTACCTGCAACAGCAATGCAACAAGCCTGTTTCAAAGACTGTATTATTCCGTTGCAAAAATTGGGCGGAGATATGAGCACTAAGATCCTATTGTGGGAAAGGGGAACAGCTAGGAAACTACCCCGCAAGTGAGTTGTAATCAAAATAATGGCCTTCCAGTTGGAGGATCAGGGGTATAGTGGTTTACTGTACACAACAACAAAACCAGAATTTTAATGGTGTAATTTGATTGAAGGCTTCTATCAACTAAGCATTGGTAACTTCTTTATATATATATATATGTGTGTGTGTGTGTGTGTGTGTGTGTGTGTGTGTGTGTTGTGTTTATGTGTTGCCCTGATGAAGTCTTTTAATAAAGACGAAATAATTTAATGGTATTATGAAACGAGTTCATAAGCCCCATAAACTCTTTGAGTCTCTCCTCATACCATAATACCATTAAATTCACTTTTAGCTGGTCGTCTGAGCAAGTCAACTTTTTAGATGTTAGTGTCTTGTTAAACGAGGGGGTAATTTCCACAGATTTATATAGTAAGCCTACGGACAAACACCAATATTTGTTTCATTCCTCTTGTCACCCTAATTCATGTAAGAAAGGTATCCCTTATGGTCAGGCCCTTAGAATAAGACGTATATGTTCCACGGATGCTTTGTTTGATAAACGGGCTGAGGAATTGTGCAGTTACTTGGTTAAAAGGGGTTATAACAGGGAGCATGTGGAGGGGCAAATAGATCGAGCGCGTAGGATTCCCAGGGAACAAACCCTTAGGGATAAGCAGCCTGCTTGTAATAAACGTATTCCTTTTGTGGTCACATTTCATCCGGCACTCCCTTGTATTTCTAAAATATTACACAGGCTTCATCCTGTTTTGCAATCTTCTAGGCGTTGCCAGCTGGCCTTAGAACAGGTGCCCATGGTGGCTTTCCGGCGGCCTAAATGCCTTAAGGACATTCTGGTACATTCCGAACTTAAGACACCAGTTACTGTTAAGGGTTGTGGTAGATGTGGGGATAGACGATGCAGGGTTTGTGATTTCTTGGATGAGGGCATTTGTTTCAAAAGTAGAGTTACTGGGAGAGATTTTGTGATTAATTTTAAGCTGGATTGTAATTCAGACCACGTAGTCTACCTATTGTCTTGTGCAATGTGTCAAATGCAGTATGTGGGATCTACTATTAACAAATTTAGGACTAGATTTAATAACCACAAGTCTAGGATTAATGCACACAGAGGACTATCCTCTGAGAATAAACTTAAAGACGATGTTATATACAGGCATTTCAATCAGGCAGACCATCATGGTTTGAGTGATGTTAGAATACAGTTAATAGACAAGTGTTCAAGTGAGGAATATCTTAGGGATAGGGAGGCCCATTGGGCATACCGTCTTCGATGTATTTATCCACTGGGTCTTAATAGTGATGATTTTTTCTGTAGTAGGAATCCTCGAAGGGATTTATTTTAATATCGCTCTCATTGCTTCACTTATATGTAACGCGCGCGCTTTACAGCGCGCGAGCAGCTTTAAGTCTCGTATTAGCGTCTCACATCAGCTAGCGTATATCTTATAACGGTTTTAACCGCTTTCACATCAGTTGCCCTGATGAAGTCTTTTAATAAAGACGAAATATTGGCAAAGTCGTATTTTCCAGTTCTTGGCTATTATTTTAATTCGTCTGGAGACACAACCACGACAGTGGATGTTTTTGACATTATTATATATATATATATATATATATATATATATATATATATATATATATATATATATATATATATAACTATCAGCGGATAAATTGAAGACTTCATCTGCTATAAAAGTGCTCAATGGAAAAACCAGAGCTGTGAATATAATATTCAATTGTGGAGTCGGACTAATTCAAACACATTTATTTGCAAATAAATGTGTTTGAATTAGTCCGACTCCACAATTGAATATTATATATATATATATATATATATATATATATATATATATATATATATATATATATATATTCTCTAGTTGATTCCCAGCCTGTTACACATGCACCTTGAGAAAAACAACAACTAGCACAACCAAATGTTGAGCTTCTGAGATACATGTAGCCCCTTAAGCTTCAATAGAACCAAGGAAAGCATTTTATTTCTCCTTACATTATCAGTATGTGCATTGCTCAAACACATTAGATCACAAGAGTAGAGGAAATGATCACTAAAACATGAACAAATTTCACCTACAGATTCCTTAAAAATGTGCACAGAAGATGCAAACATGACAAATATTCAGGATTAAAGGGGATGGAGTGGGCAAGATTTAGGTTTTAAATTGCCTATCACCCTTATCCAGAGACATACTGTATTACTGTATGTGAAGAAATAAATATTTCTATTGTTTGTGTTATTTTTATCAGAGCACAAAATCTCCCAAAATGGCTCATTTTCCACCATTTTGGAGCAATCGAAAGACTGGGAACTAACTAGGTTGTGACATCAACCTGGTATCTCATCCTCTCTCATCATCAGAATATTTGCTTTTCTCGGAGGCAGACTGACTTTCAGACATTTTTGTCATCCAGAATCATGAGGACCTCAGGGTTTCGCACAGAATCGCTTAGAGGTTTAGTTGTTTGTTTATCATGGAGATACCGGGTTGACGTCACAGCTGTCACTAGTGCCAGTTTTCTTTGCGCACAGTTTTAACTTCAAAAACCTTGATTTTTATCACAGATACCTAAGTTCAAATGCCGTCAATTTCTTTGTTATTGGTTGTGTACCATGTCTACTTTTCAGAAAAAGACAAACTGGCTAGGGGTGACAGACGATTGTTGGGATGAAGGGACAAAGCTAAGCTGCCTAATGGATGAAATTGTATTGATCATAGGCAGGACAAGAAAGCAATACCCAGACACTCTAATTGTCAATCAGATCAGTTAATAAATGAGAGACGTCAAGTGAAGCTGATGATAACTAGGTTTTGCTCTCTCTGCCATTATAATTTACATCTTGACATGAAAAACGAGATCTTTGTGATATTGACCCCTAATGCTTTAATTCATTCCCAAATGACCAAAGGTATTTGACAATAAATCAACTTGACATTTTTCATTCCTTACAAGATGGGAATGTATAATAATGTACCACCTGATGCTAAAAACACTATCAGTTAATACAATCAAGCTCAAGTGCTGTCTCCATATTTTATTTCTCTCGAGAGCTGTAGGTCTTAGCATTACATCTATGCACACATGTACTTTACTAATGATACCCAATCCTCCTCCTGCTCGAAAGCATGACAGATAGATGATAGATATTGTAGTAGTACAGTCGTATATAATCTGCTCTGTATTTTACACACTTAGGTACATAAATTAGCATGCAAACTCCTTCCACAAAAACAAAGTTCTAACTCCGTAAATCAGCTTGTCAAAATTTCATTGTTTACAAGAAAAAGGAAACTATCTATTTTAGCCATACAGTCAGGAAGTCAATCTGGTTGGGGCAAATGATGTAGATAAAAGTTCTTTGATTATGATAAACTGATGCATGGATTGAAGAACAGAAAGGCCACAAAAGTATATAATTAAAGTGTATATTCCTAAAACACCGGGGCATTAAATTAATAATATTGTTTTCCGTGCAACACTATATTTCATGGCATGCCAATGCCACCAGTAATAAAGGAAAATATTCGCCCAGGAGGCAACAAACAAGCTACTTAGCTCTATATTATATAACTCAATGATTTATGGCCGAGCGAAAAATGCAACAGGTTGTTCTGAAATCTCGAAACAACAGTCTTCAGTTATTTCAAGGATTCTGTTCAAGCTGTTAAGCTTACTGAAAGTTAAGCTTAAACTTAATACAGGCTGTCGTTTTGTCGGGCAGAGCGTCTTGTCCGAATAATTTTATACCGAAAACTACCCACCTTTAGAAACTTGATCAGCCTCGGGTTCTTTTTCCTCATCGTCACTTGAAGAAGATTGCTCTTCTTCAGGGCCTGAATCTAATTTATAAACAGGAAATTCAAAAAGGTTTCAGTAAGCTGTGCGAACGATGCCTCGTATTAACCTGAGCTAAGTTCAAACCAACAGCGTACTCCTTCGTTCGTACGTAGCGCGCTAAACTTTATAGTCCGTAATAAAGATTTTATCAGCAATTTCACGGCTACAGAGGCCACTCAATGGCTTTGCATGTACTAGACTGGGAGATCGTAAATTAAGAAAGCATACCGTCCAATCCTAGTTCCTCTTTCCACAATTCCTTCCTTGATGGAGACGGCTTGTGTGCCAAGTCAGGGTTGAATGTCATGGGTGTCTTGAAAGGAGATTGCGAGGTTTGACTCTGTGATGAGACAAACGTAAAGCGAATGAAGCAATAACAAATAACTACGCTACAATGCCATTCAGCCAAAAAAAAACTTGGAAAAACCATCTCATACAACTCAAAGCCGTAAACATGCCTACCCTCGAACGCTCCCGCGGGGACAACATTTTCAATTATCGCTGGCCACAGCAATCTCTAATAGTTACGACCGTTCAGCGCATGGAATTCACACTGAATTCTCGTAATAATAGCTGCGATCGTTATGCTTTCTCAAAATTTAAAGAGTTTCTTGACACTTTGCAGTTTTCTTTTGTTTAACCGATCGAACGACGAAGGAATGGACCGTTTGAAATGCCGGCGTGTGCATTAACCGGTGACGTCACCCGGCAACAATATACAATCATACCCAATCCCCTCTTGCTATCGGTGGCGTCGATGGGCAAGTTCAAACAGATCCCCCATTTCAAATTTTTGGCGGTTTTCCCGCATATTTTACCTCATGGACCGGGAGCGTTCGATCGATGGAATTCCCATAAAATCGAAACATTTTCCAATATTTGTAAAACTCAGGTTTATCCACAAGGTCAATGGCGTCAAATACATCAGACCGGGGAATAGCCTGTATATAGGCTCTTCATTTTCGGATGGTGTGCGGTCAAAAGCTAAGAGATTGGGGCTAGCGAGGGAAAGGAAAAAGATCATGGTTTCAGCGTCCTTTAAAAAGAGTGACCTGTAACCGTTTTAAATGTAAGCATTTAGCTTGCAATGGGTCCTTTGCTAGGCATGAATAGATTGTGCTATAGTAAATCCAGCAAAAGTTGCTTGACAATACACCCAAAAGTTGCTCTAAAGTTGCTCAAAAATTTAAAAGTTGCCAACCTTTGAAAGTCATTTTGTTCTAGATTACTACTCAAAACATGTTGTTGTATGTGTAATTTAACATCGTTTGTTGTGATCAATATAATCTTTAAGCTCAACGTAACTAATAATAGAAAGTATTTTCTAATGACGTTTCTAATGAGTAAAGATCATAATGTTTGCAATAGACATCATAGTGCTGACTACTAAGAGTTGCCCCAGCGGCTATGGTAACCTCAGTAGGGTCAATCTGTATTATTTTCATTTTCCTCGTCAGACATCTGATTTCAGCTTCTAATAGGTGGTTTGCACGTTACGTCATCGCCGCCATGCTGGTGGATGTAAACAATACATCTCTCATTAGCGCCTTTTGTTCGTCCACCAGCATTTGTTCATTTCGTCATTGTCATCTGTGTCTCTAGAGATTGGCTGCAAACCACCTATTGTGATGCCTCGCGCTGCAGCAAATACCAAGGCGGGCGGGAAGCTCTATTGTTGGAGCGAATAACCGCCGGATGTAAGCGCCCGTTCGCCCGTTAGATAGATAGCTGCAGTCCAGTTCGTAGGCGCACGTGTTATTTTGTAAATTATTTGTAAGAACGTACGACATCCTTAGTTTTGACAAGTTTTAATAAAAACCTTTTAATAAAGACCTTTTTGATGGTTTGGTCAGTTTTTAACTATTTGTTGACTCAAAAGTTGCCAAGGAAGGCAAAAGTTGCTCTAGGTTGCTCGCAGTACAAAAAGTTGCTGAAAACGCTAAAAGTTGCTCAAAAGTTGCCGAGCACAATCTATTTATGCCTATCCTTTGCAGCTGGTCAGTCACGTGGAAAAAAAACGCCATGGTGGAGAGCAAGCAACGCACTGGGACATGAAAAACAAAGAGCTTACATCATTTAAAATGGTAATTTTCTTTGTTTGTCATGTCCCAGTGCGTTGCTTGCTCTCCAGCATGGCGTTTTTGTACCACGTGACTGACCAGCTACAAAGGGCTCATTGCTTGTTTGTGTTCTTCGAAATTCCAGTCATTTTCCGTCCGTTAATATTTATGTATCACTATAAACGTCTTGATCTCGACTGGTTACCGTTAGCCGTTAACGGCCTTCGTTTTACCGTTCAGCCGTTCCGCCAGCGCTAGTCGTTCAAAAATTTTCAGCAGCCGTTCTGCTGTTCACACTCAGCCGTTCAAAAACTTTCTGGAGCCGTGGAGCCGTTGACCTTGAGCCGTTCAATGATAACCGTTTCAAACGTCCGACTTGGCCATCCGTTTCTCATCAATTCACTAGCTGTGCGCGGTTTTGCCGTTCGAACGGATATACGTTAACTAGCGTACGTTTCCGCGTGAGAGATCACTTATTAGAAGGGCGCACAGCCACTCGATCGATGAGGCCGAATCCATCGATCAAATTGAAACACAAGGCTTTTTCCAAATAGATAAAGTCCAAGTATCAGGAAGTATACCAGGCAGGGAGTAGGGTATCATCAGAACACGTGATACAGGATGTTCCTTCTGCTACAGAATTCTCATCTGTTAAAGAAGAGAGCAACCAGTGGCAACCAGTTTGGATGACTATCCCCAAAGTGTCCACTGTGTGCAGAGGGCTCATCAAGTGCACCTAGCTGCAAAGGGCGCTGCTCGCGCTGCCAATGTGCCAGAGAAGTGTTATAGTACACGGCAATGTGTAAATGTGACTGCCCAGACAACAAATCTTGAAGCAAGGGGCATTTGTGAGGGTTTTTACAAAGAGCATAATCATTCCTAATATGATCTCAAATTTGATGTATGAAGAGACGCGGTCAATTTACGCGAATTTTTTCTGCTATATTCGCCTACAATTTCTGAGTGGCGGTGTTATCGGCCGAGCAAAGACTGGGTTCTAGTAATGTGATGTGGCTTTAAATGCAATCTTTGATAAAATGGCAAAGTGCATTAACGGGTGATCAAATCAAGATAAAAATGCAGCATTCATTTTAAACAGTGGTTGAAATAACTCCGATGAAAATCATACCACAAGTATCCCAAACCTTGATTTTGGTCAAAAACTAAAATCTCCTTAAAACGGAACCGTGAGCAGATTGACATCGGCACCTCTTCTAACATAATTTGGTAGGGTATAAGCAAATTGTGTGCCAAAACTCACGCTTTTATCACTCTCTCTTGTCGGGATCAGGTCATTAAGCCACCTCGGACTATAAGGTCTTGCTCTTTCTTCAGATCAATTGATTTACAGGACCTTAGAGACAAAGCTGGAATGGCTTTACACAGAAAAGCATCACTTTCTGCGTTCACACTGACCATGTTGAACTGACTGAAAGTCTGCTTCACTTGCATGTTTCACACAAGTGTCACGGTCGTGACAAGTCCGGCTGCACCGCAGCTGGGTTATCGAATTAGCCAATCAGTATTTTACGTTCAGAATCTGAACGTAGATGCTCAAATCATTCGGAGACCGCTTTTGACCACGCACCATTCCCAAATGAGGAGCTTACAAGTATGCAGGCTAACTGGGGAAAGAGTCGGTTGTGAAGACCAGGTAGTGCTGCTTTATGTTAGACTTATATCGTTCGACACGTTTGCATTGTTTATTGCGCAGAAGGAAACCCCTGGTAAGAAACGGTCGCCCAAAACATGAGCGATAAACCTCCTTCCCAGGGCTTTTCCCAGCTCACTTGGGGGACGCTCTGTCCGAAATCACTGGTGATTTGGGTATGGGGATACCCATATAACTACCACCCATATCACTGTGTACTGCGCCCCAAACTAAAGAGTGCGGGAAAAGCCCTACAAAGAATTTGACGATTTCTTGTTTGCAAGAGGAGTCCATATACCCCTATAACCCTCCCGCCTAGATCCACCAGGAGTTGCAAAAGTTGAAGGTCATAGACAGTCCATGTTTTA
>JAEMWC010000194.1:287500-310000 GCA_016490735.1 Pachyseris speciosa
TCAGTGCTGACTAAAGCATCGCTGTAGTCTATCCCCGGGAAAATAATAGCCAGTGCCCTTTTCTGGACACGCTCCAGTTCCGTCTTGAGATACAATGGCAGCGAGTAATAGAACACCGGTACCGCATAGCTAAGTACAGATCGAATACAAGTGCAATAGAATAATACTAATTCACTTGTCGGGAGTCTCGCCCTCTTAAGCTGCACCAAAAAATACAAACGCTTAGAGGCCTTTTTCACAACCTTTCTTACATGCTCATTCCATGACAGATCATCACTGATGGTAACCCCAAGGAGTTTTGCAGACTTTACGGTCTCTACACCTTTCCATTAACTATGATTGGAGGAAACTCCTGCTTCTGTTTACTGAAAGTAATTCGAAGCTCTTTACCTTTATCACTCAGTGATTCAGTTGTACTCTATTTTCAGAGGACCATTCCATTACACGGTCAGCTATCCTTTGCGAAATACTTGCCTTCCCTTTGATGACAACCTCTGAGGTCGTAGTGTCATCGACATATTTCCACATTTCGGCATTTATGCCACTACTTGCTTCAAGATCATTAATAAGCACGAGAAATAACCACGGCCCTAACTTTGTTCCTTGTGAGACGCCCGATGGAACTGACTCCCACTCGGAAAAACAACCCTTCGCAAGTTTAATTCGCTGAGAACGACCCGATAAGAAATCTATGATCCAATTAATTATCTGTTTGGGTATGTCCAAGACAATCAGCTTCCTAACTAAAATGTCATGATCTATAAGATCAAAAGCCTTCCTATAGTCGTATAGTATGGCTCTCACGGTGGCGCCGTTTCCGTCAGTCCCTTGTGCCCATCGGTGAATCATGTGAATCAGAGCTTGAGTTGTAAAGGAGTTCGGCACAGCCCCATACTGGTTAGGATCCAAAACTCTCAAAACGGCTGGCTTGACGTAATCACTTACGACACATTCCTCTGCAACCTTAGAATGGCATGCAGTCAGTGAGATTGGTCTCAAGTCTTTCTTGAGATCTTCTACAGGTTTCCTCTTTGGTAGAGGGGTCACATCAGCAAGTTTCCATATGTGTGGCAGACACTGCTCCTTAAGTGACGCATTGATGATTTTGCTGACTGGGAAAGCAAGAAAATCCGCGTATTCCTTCAAGAGCCAATTTGGCACCTCGTCCGGGCCACTCGCCTTTGATGAGTTGAGCTTGGATAGTAAACGTAGAATCCGTAATTCCGATATTTCATGTAGTTCTGGCGTATCAATCTCAATGGGTAACTTGACCAGTGGTTGCGTCAGGCGATACTCTTCAAGAGGCTCCAAAAGAGCTTTGTTGATCATATTAGCTAGATCCTGATCAGACAGATCCTCAACACCTTCTATTTGAATCTGGTGTTTCAAGTCGCCTGAGTGGGACTTGGCGCCACAGAGCCGCTTCACTTCTTTCCACCATAGCCTTGGATTTTCATCCTTCGCATGCGCAACTTTCGTCTTATAGAAGTTCCCTTTGCACTTTTTCCTCTCGCGATTTACAATGTTCCTAAAGAACTTGTACTGCGCTGATTCCGCAACATGAGTGTGAAAAGCCGTGAGACATCTCTTAGCGTTTAGTTCTCTAACGGAACAGGACTTCACCGGGCGACGAGATTTCACAACCTCTATGGCTTGACCATCCCTTGCTCTCTCGTTAGGATTCAAAAAAGCGTCTGCTGCTCTGTTTTTAACCCTGCTTCGCCCTCTGTACCTTAAAATTCCCAGCCGTTTCAGAGTATTCAGCACAGGAGCTTGAGGTTTAAACGCGAACCTTCGTAGAGACAATAAATCGTTTCGACTCCGGAACAAGATCGTATCTGCTCCGCCGTTACTACTGTCCCTATGAGCGGTGGTTGGTGGTCTCATTATTTTTTCCAGCTGGGCCGGAGGTGAAGGCATTGCGTAAACTTGTAAACTGTACAGTACGAATCAGAATATACGTTGCAAGCCGATACAAGGTCCCAAAATTTTATATTAGACGGATCAAATGATACGTTTCGATTATTTGTTCCAGAGACAATCATATATTACTTACAGAAGTTTTGCACTAGAAAAACTGAGTAGAAACTGTAAAACTGACAGTTTTGTGGAAAAGTCCCGGAATGCTCTCTTCACAAAAGTATACCGAATCCAATATTTCGGTTTGAATATATTTCGCATACTCTTTTTACTTTTTGTTAACTTAACGTGTTTATCAGTCTCGAATCGATCCCTTAGGCTTTAGCTGCAGTTCACAAAGGATTCTCCCTTGTTCTTTATCACTCCAATATTGGACAATGCAGCCTGTAAAGAAAGACCATTCTTAAAAATTATAGCGAGTAAAAAATAAAAGAATACAAATCAAAGTCCTCTTTACTGCTGTTTATCGTTGCCCCGCTGGCTTTTCGTAACTGAGGGCTCGAACTTCGTTTGCACTTTTCTTTGCCATTTACCAACCGCTGAAAGGTACTTCTCCTCCAGTTCAATGCTTGAAAGAGGTTTTTTCACTGACTTATGCAGGCTTGGTGAATTAATGCTTGGTATAACTTCTTTTTGAATTGGCTTGGTGCTCGGCAGTTGTTGGTTTGCTGTCCCTTGAATTTTCGGCCGCGGTCGTGTGACGGCCTGCTTTGGCGATGACGAAGGTTTTGGTATCATTGCTTCTCGTGCTGACTGAATGCTCGGTAATGGTCCGTTCATTGTTGCTTGACTCATCGCTCGTCTTCGTGCTACTGTTGGCTTTGGTGTTGACGGTGGTTTCGGTGTCATTGGTTCTTGCATCGACGCCGATGGGTTCACTTTCCGTTGAATCTTCGGGCGGGTTCGTGCCGCGCTCGGCCTCGGGGTGGACGGTGGTTTTGGTGTCATTGGTTCTGACGTCGCAATACCCGGCAAGACTGGTTTCACGTTCAAGGAAGTTGAATCCAGGCTCTCCTTTACTGAGGGCTGGAAGATGGTTTGACTTCGTCTGGCTAATTTTGGCCGAAGACGCGGCAGCTTTTCAGGTTCTTTCTTCTCAGGGTTCAGCAATAATTTACTATCTGCTTATAAAATCCTTGGATGGATCCGCCTCACCTTTGGCTTAACTTCGGAGGCCAAAGATGGTTTTTCTGCTAACTGAAGGCGCGCTTGTTTATCTTGAGTAACCTTATCTTTTAATTAGTTTCTGCCGTGTTACCCTCTTCCGTCTGTCAGCGCTCTGCGTCTTGTCCTTCACTTGCGGCTGCTGTGGGGTTTCTTCTTTTTCTTCAGGCTGAAGACTGGGTCTTGATTCTTCATCTTCAATAAAGAAGGGCGATGTTTGTTCTCTCATCGTTGGAAGAGTGGGCAGCATCCGTTTCCTGAATTTTGGTAGCGGTTTGCCTGATGGTCTCAATTGCTTACTTGGCAGAGCTCGGTTAGCCTCGTTGGAATGCTTGGGAGAATTCGTTTCACCTTCGGAACTCCCGACTGCATCATCGTCTCAGGCAACAGAACATTCGGTAGGCTTTCCTCTTCAATCGTCGACAGAATCAGCAGGTGACTCACTGAAGATGCACCTCGCAAAACTTGTTGGGGATGAACGCTCCATCGATGAAGCTCCTGAACGACTGGCCGTAAGTATGGCAGGACTGGCTTTGGACTCTCTTGCGCTTTCTTCATATAGGAGACAAATTTAGGAATCTTATTCCTCCCCCACTCCCTCCCTGACCCCCCCCTCCTCTCCCCCACCACCCTACAAAAGAGAAAAGGTTTCGACAAAGATATATCTGTCTCATTATTTTTTTCCAACTGGACCGGAGGTAAAGGCATTGCTTAAACTTGTAAACTGTACGGTACGAATACACGTTGCAAGCATACAACGTCTCAAATTTGGTCGGATCGGATGATACGTTTTGCTTATTTGTTCCAGAGCCGAATCATATATATATGTACTTACAGAATTTTTGCACTAGAAAAACTGAGTGGAAACTGTAAAACCGACAGTTTTGTGGGAAAGTCCCGGAATGCTCTCTTCACAAAAGTATACCGAATCCAATATTTCGGTTTGAATATATTTCGCATACTCTTTTTGTTTTTTGTTAACTTAACGTGTTTATCAGTCTCGAATCGATCCCTTAGGCTTTAGCTGCAGTTCGCAAAGGATTCTCCCTTGTTCTTTATCACTCCAATATTGGACAATGCTGCCTGTAAAGAAAGACCATCCTTAACTCTTTTCCATCCAACGTCACACATATGTGACGATAAATACTGCTTCCCTTTTATGGTTTATTTCTTGTTTAAAATTTGTCAGAACGTCATAATAATTGTGTGAATAGGACCAGCTGTGTTTTTGCAATCATTAAAGATAAAAATAACGACTACAATACCAGAATTCCGCTGCATATCACCGATCGTTTAACAGCAAAGCCCAAAATGCTTGTTTTTTGGCCAGAGAATAACACCAAAATTTACATATTTTTGTGACCTACTTTTAAATAAGAAAAACTGCTCAAATATCAAAATTCTACATTTACAGCAAACCTCAAGCTCTCTCCTTAGTATCTGCTATTAAACGTTTCTCGCACATTTTCTGCCTGCCACGTTTCAGCCCGTTTCTGAGATCCAATCTTGTGTGTCTTAACTTGACTCGTTCACGGCCGAACAGAATCCTGGGAACTTCAACCACGCCGTGAGCATAGAGCTTTCCTTCAGTTCATTTCATAGTTTTTCGATAAGTGCTGAGCCACCCGGTGCTACCAGCAAAATGTTGCATCGATGAGTATTTTTAGCGGACAAAACTAGCCCACATTGCCTTGGTAGGTCCCGGAATCCATTTGCAGAGAGACAAGAGAGACAGGTTCCATATCGAGCCACCATCATCACAACAGAGCGTGTCTGGCATCTCCATCAACAAAAAAACGGCTCTCACCTCTGGTTTCTTTCAAAGGCTTGCCTTTACCCACATTCTAGCTTAATGATGCCAGCATGGGGGCTTCTGCAGAGGTAAATGGCTCAGAAAAGCACTCTAAAACTGACAATTGCACCACAGTCATGCGATTCCACACCCTCGACAAACAACAGCCACTCGGGTGCATCACGTGACTCTAAAGCCTGGGTCCCCAGTATTTCAAAACAGCAGATATTTTCATAATAACTCCATATATGAAGAAGTTAAGAGCCCCAGATCATTTATTGCCCAAAATCTGGTGAAATAAATAGCACCCACTTGGATCGAAAAGGGTTAACTGATTATAGCAAGTAAAAAATAAAAGAATACAAATCAAAGTCCTCTTTACTGCTGTTTATCGTTGCCCCGCTGGCTTTTCGTAACTGAGGGCTCGAACTTTGTTTGCACTTTTCTTTGCCATTTACCAACCGCTGAAAGGTACTTCTCCTCCAGTTCAATGCTTGAAAGAGGTTTTTTCACTGACTTATGCAGGCTTGGTGAATTAATGCTTGGTATAACTTCTTTTTGAATTGGCTTGGTGCTCGGCAGTTGTTGGTTTGCTGTCCCTTGAATTTTCGGCCGCGGTCGTGTGACGGCCTGCTTTGGCGATGACGAAGGTTTTGGTATCATTGCTTCTCGTGCTGACTGAATGCTCGGTAATGGTCCGTTCATTGTTGCTTGACTCATCGCTCGTCTTCGTGCTACTGTTGACTTTGGTGTTGACGGTGGTTTCGGTGTCATTGGTTCTTGCATCGACGCCGATGGGTTCACTTTCCGTTGAATCTTCGGGCGGGTTCGTGCCACGCTCGGTCTCGGTGTGGACGGTGGCTTTGGTGTCATTGGTTCTGACGTCGCAATACCTGGCAAGACTTTTTTCACGTTTAAGGAAGTTGAATCCAGGCTCTCCTAAGTTACTGAAGGCTGAAAGATGGTTTGACTTCGTCTGGCTAATTTTGGCCGAAGACGCAGCAGCTTTTCAGATTCTTTCTTCTCAGGGTTCAGCAATGATTTACTATCTGCTGCTCCATCTTCATTAAAGAAGGGCGATGTTTGCTCTCTTATCGTTGGAAGAGTGGGCAGCATCCGTTTCCTGAATTTTGGTAGCAGTTTGCCGGATGATCTCGATCGCTTACTCGGCAGAGCACGGTTATCTGTCGTTGGAATGCTCGGGAGAATTCGTTTCACCTTCGGAACTCCCGACTGCATGATCGTCTCAGGCAACAGAACATTTCGGTAGCCGCTTTCCTCTCCAATCGTCGACAGAATCAGTAAGTGACTCACTGAAGCTGCACCTCGCAAAACTTGTTGAGGATGAATGCTCCATGGAAGAAGTTCCTGAACGACTGGCGGTAAGTATGGCATGGCTCTTAGGTCTGTGTTGCGCTTTCTTCATCTCGTTCATAGGAATACGTTACTGGTTGCGTTCATCTGACTGTTTAAGGCTTGGAACGCTTGGTAACAGCCTCCTAACTAAAGACTGACGGGATAAATTTTCTCCAATTTGGAGGTTGGACAGCTCTCCAAACTTCTCCTCAGGCGAAGAATCTTCCATCTTTGATTCTTGGCTAATTTGTTCACTTTTCCTCCGTGTGGTATTTAATTCCCAGGAAGATTCCCCCTCTTGACGCAGGAGTTTTCCTCTTTTAATTTTTATTTTTGTTTTAAGTGACGCACAAGTTATATTTTTGCACGGCAAACACACGGTAAACTGTTCAATTGTGATTTTCTCATCAAAGGACTGAAGTTGTGTGAAATTCCTCTGTTACGTAAAACTGGCATTGATGACGATGAGCTCGCGCGTGGTTGCAGAGAATTCTTTTAGTTACCAGTTAAGTTGCATTTTGTGCCATGTGCATAGTTTTTATTACTGGGGTGGATATTTCATTTCCGAAAAATTTTTCATGGGCCTTATTTGTTTTGTTTACATTGAGTTGTCACATGTGTAATGTGGGTCTCGTAACCGCGCGCGGAAGCGTCTACTTATAACTGTCAAACAGTTTCTACTGCAATTAGCAAGTTCAAAATATTGATTTTGATTGCTACTGTATACTCAACGGCACTACGCTGCACTGCGCTGCACCGCACTGCACTGCACTGCACTTCACTGCACTTCACTGCACTGTACTGTACTGCCCCATACACCTTTTTCCAAAAATGGCGGCAAATTTATAATCCTTTTGTTTGCATGTTAATTAGTTCTCTTTGTCTCATTTCCACTTCAAAAGTCTTTTGTATTTTGTACATGCTGACGAGGCAAAGAGGGCTAATTAACATGTAAACAAAAGAACAGTAAAGTGGCTGCCATTTTGGAATTAGGTGTATATACACCAGGATGTCCTGGATGACTCGACAAGTTGCTGAAATGCTTTGCATGGCCGACTTCCCACCCAGGTCGTTCACACAGAACCTGGTCGTTCTGTACTTGATTGTATTCTTTGGTAAGACAATCTGCCACAAGGCATTTTTATTGCCGATAGCATTGATATTTTCGAATCAGAATAGTAATAAAAAAAAGAGCCTGCAGTGAATGAGCATTCTGTCTGGAATCTGGAAATATATAGTCACGCGTAGGCGGCGCAACATAAACTTGAACTAGCACCGTCGCGGAGAAGCCTGGACTAAACTCGTTTAATTTATCGGTGGAATCGGGTGTGCCTTTTACTAAGGAATAGTGCTTGAACTTTAACGTTTTTGAGAGCTCGGAGATCGCGCACATTGCCCGGGGGGGGGGTACTTCCTTATATGAGCTATATAGGTATGTGCGGCCCCAAAGGGTATGGTTTTTTAGCCGGTTTGGTATGAAATAGGGTATCGGTTTTTACCACTTTGGTCTGAAATAGGGTATGATTTGTGCACTGTAGTCTTGAATTGTGTTTTTTGTTTAGCAAAAGCTACTTCTTCAACATTAGGCGATAAGACCATCAACAAAAGCCCTTCTTTTTTGTCTTTTAATTATGTTTACGCCAACCGTGTACGTGACATAGGTCTGAAATAGGGTATCGAATTTTTGGTCAGGTCTGAAATAGGGTAGGGAAAATCGCAGATTTTTGTCTGAAATAGGGTAAGGGTTTCAGGAAGCGGGCCGCACACCCCCACCCAATTTTTCTGGGAGTAGCCCCCCCCCCCCACCGCCTCTACCCCGGGTGGGCACATTGGAACTTAGGAACGGTGCGAACCGAAGGTCCTGTCGTTGGAGACATTAGGTGATAGCATACGTGAAGCTTTTGTCTCGAAAAGTAAGATGGCGGCCTTCTTTGCACGTGTGGGAAACAGTTCTCAGTTTCACAAAACAGCATCAATCCTGAAATCGTGGCGAATTTCTACAAAGCAACACCGCAAGGTAAAGGTATTTTCCGAATTTCGCCAGAAGCTTTTTCTTCGCCGAGAAACTTTTCATCTATATGTCAAGCAAATCATGCCCAACGTTTGACTTCTCAGATATTTTGTCGGTGGAACGGAGAAATTTCTGCTAGGAATTACGTCACAGAGGCTGTCACGCAAAGATGCAGCTATGGTACGAGAAGGTTTTCTGGAATTCGATGTGGCAGAGCTCCTTTGGCCGTTGAAAGGGTAAGATGTTTGTCATTGTGGCCATGGAGCTCCGATTCCAGCGCTAGCCCCTCAGGTGAGAAATTTAGAATGACAGAAGCTTTTAATATTGCCCTATCTAGGAGCCACCGCAACCATGACATTATGTATATTATTTAGCTTTAAGTAAGGAACAATTCGGAATGTCTCTCTGGAAATGAAAAAAAATCTTATTTGTCACACAATGTGTAGTTCCAGAATTTTAAGTCTTTTAAGAGATCCATTAGACAAGTTGACTTAGTGCAATTTTTATAATTACGACGCTTTTTTAATATAATTTTAATTATAGTATGTTCCATATTTAGCTTTTTAACTCTTAATTTTATTGTGTTTGTGGAATACCTGTAAATTAGCTGGCGTGCTTTCACAGACCCCTACTTCGGTCCCGTCTGTGAAAGCACGCCATTACTGTAGCTAAGTGTATTTTCACAATAAATTTTATTGTATTGTATTGTATTGTAGAAAATATCCATACTCCCACCATGGAAGGTTTTTTGTTTTGCACCTCCCCTCCCTCAGGAATTTCCGTTCTAGGGGGTCATCAAATAGCCCCCCATTCCCAGGAATTTCCAAAATTATAAAAAAAACCACTTCTTAAACTGTTTCTTAGTTGAAAAAGGACTATTGAGTCGGTTACATGATTGGATATATCAATCTGTTTGTAATAATAATAATAATAATAATAATAATACCGGTAATAATAATAATAATAATAATAATAATAATAATAATAATAATAATAATAATAAGTAATGGTAATAGGACTGAGTGGAGTACAATTCAGGGAGTAATCGGGCGAGTGATTTCAAATTGGCCGAGCGCGTAGCGCAAGGCTGATTTGAAATTACGAGCACGATTACCCCTGAAGTGTATGACATGAAGTCCGATACCAGTTAATTGTGTCAATAACAAAATGCGAGAAACTCTAGAGGTCAACTTTCTAAACTGTAAAATTATTGTACAAAATAACCAACGGAAATTGTTGCTATTTTACAAAGCGTGAAGATTGACAACTGACACGACATGACAGCTACTGCTCAACATACCCAAATAAGGTAACTGTCCGATTTGGCCTGTCCAATTACAGGTGTTTGTAATCGGACAGCTCAAATTGGACAGTTTGGACCTGAAGCAGCCAATTAAGACACAAATAAAGGCTGTTAAGAACCAATCACATTCGAGCATTTTGTTATTGACACAATTATAACCTTTATTTACCCTCGGTAGTATTTATAGCACAAAGGCTAGTGGGGCCGAGCAAATACAGAAACAAATAAAGTCAAATTAAATCAACTGAACTGAAATCAAATGAAATCAAATCAAATGTTGGTTTTTGGGGAGAGGGGAAAACCGGAGTACCCGGAGAAAAACCTCTTGGAGCAGAGTAGAGAACCAACAAACTCAGCCCACTTATGACACCGAGTCCGGGAATCGAACCCGGGCCACATTGGTGGAAGGTGAACGCTACGCCAACCCTGCTCCCCTTGTAGTGCTTGAACCATGGAGAGCGTGAAATGTGTGCGTGACCTTTGCCACTCAAGCCGAATCGGATATCTAAACACATAGCTTTTCTTCGGCTAGAATTCTTCTTTGTTTGGAAGCCTAAACGTTTTTCGTTTGAACGTTGTTAGTTATAAATTTACTGGAGGATATGTTGTACATGTACATGTAGTTTCTAAGAAAAGTTTGTTTCTTCCAGTGTTTGGAAGAAGTTACCAATATCACAGTCATTGCAGTTCCTATCATGTATGCAGATATTTTCATGCACAGGACAATTTAGCAAAGATCACAACAACTTTTTATATCTCAACACCTCAAATGGGTTTTGATTTTAAAATTTTAAAGCTCCTTTTATGTGTGTACACTAGAGTATGAGTGTTATAAATTACGGTATTTATAAACTTGGTGAAATGTTCAATGAAACTAAAAGCTGAAAATGCCAAGTAATTAATTATTCCTTCCGTCCAATTCAGTTTTTTACCACTGATACTTGTCTTGCAGCCAAAGAAGTCAGCTACTGTCTTTTCTTTAAATAGATAATCGTTGAAGACATGCCATCGTCGTCAAAAGCACATGTAAATGTCCGTACTAGCTGGGAAGCCAAGCTGAAGTTCGATAAACTGCATAAAAGGTCCATGGCGACGCCAACAAGAACGCCTTATGATAAAATTCTAACGGCGGTTTTGTCCCTCTAAAAATAATAGGCATTCATTTTACCTTTATTGCAAAAATTCCAGCCAAAACATTATTATCCATTATCCTCTACCGAACAGACATAATTGCCCTGATATGGCCGTTGGCCATTTGTGGAGGACTGGAACAAGACACCAAGACAGAGATCTGGGGATGAGAGTCAGCCATTTTGTATTGCTCAAGTCACTCTGATTTCTCTTCGGTTTCTTTTCAACCGGAATAGCCATCGTTCTTTAAAAATAAACGCAAACTCAAATATAGAAAAAGGAAAAAGGACAATCATGTTAAAATATAACATCAAGTGCATTTCTCAAGTTCAAATGTACCGCGAAGCGATTCTTTCTCAATGATTTACCCCCTGGAAAAAACAAGGTTGCGTCCACCCCCGAACCCCTCGGAAATTTCTACCATTGAACCCCCCGTCCCCCTCAGAATTTCCGTTGACCTTCCGTGGTGGAGGTATGGATATTTTCTGGAACTACACAATACAACTTACATTCCACAGGCAATCAGGACCAGTTTTGCAGAGGGATGGGTAATCAGGGCAAAATGGCACAAAATTCAAAAGTTTGTAGTGAAAATCAAAGCTAAATTCCTCCTGTATGAATTGATTTATTTGGGGTTTTCACTTTGAAAGACCTCACTTATGAATTCAAACATAGAATACGCTAAATCTGAGAGTGCACAAATGCCCTTGAAAATTTTTGCAAAACTTAGCTTCTCCAATATATTCGCTGTAATTCAGCAGTACAAAGAGAATATGTGAGGAAAAGTTTGTTTAAGAATGGAATTTCAAATAAGATAAGATAAGATAACTTTATTTTAACACGGTAAAATTCATCAGTCAAAATTTTACAAAATCCTATGCCTAATTATAACTTTGTCTAGGAATTAATTACTAAAAATAAACTGCTTTACATGAATGCCATGTCTGAGAAAAGAGTACAATTGCTAAGTTTATACAGAAAAGCGTTAAGGGACTCTGCTTGCCGTACATCATAAGGTAAGCTACTCCACAGCACCACACCGCTATAGCTTAAACTGTTTTTGAGAAAATTAGTGCGGGGCAATGGAACAGTAAGTTTGTTCACAGAGTCTCTCGGAGAATAGCTTACATCATTTCGTAATGTAAATAGATTGCTTAGATAGGCGGGAGTGAGACCATGTAGAGACTTAAATACTATTATGGCTTTCTGCATCTGCCTTTGAATGCTTAGTTTTTGCCAGCCAAGTTTGGCGAATAAATCATCCACATTAGAGTCAAAGTTGGAAAAAGCCAACACATGAGCAGCGCAGTTTTGTAGTTTCTGCAATTTATTTGAGAGCATTATATTATAGGAATCCCAAACAACACTGCAGTAATTGAAATGCGGCAAAACTAAGCTATTAAAGACAGAGTGCAGAGTCGCTGGAGGGACAAAAGAACGGATACGTTTTAGTGCCCCAATACCAGATGAAATTTTCTTAATAGATAGCTGGTCAATGTGAGTATTCCAAGAGAGGTTTTCATCAATATAAATGCCAAGAGGTTTTAAAGAGTTCACTTGATCAATTGGCACACCATCTAGGCAAAGGCAAGGCACCCTTGGTAAAGTGCACAGTCTTTGCCTCGACCCTATAAGCATAAATTCCGTTTTGGTGGTATTTAGTGTAAGTTTGTTGGAAATAAGCCAGTTATTGACTAAATCAAGGTCCCTATGAATTCATAGACTCATTAATATTGTTATGTGCAAAAGTCAAATGCGTGTCATCTGCATACATTCTCGGACAAGAACTTGACAGACAGTTTGGCAAGTCGTTAATAGTAATATAGAAAAAAATAAAAATAATAGAGGGCCTCAAATTGCCCCTTGCGGAACACCGCAGTTAAGATTGCGAATATCAGATAGGGCGCCATTAACAAAGCATTTCTGTTGATGACAATCCAAATAAGAGTTAAACCAATCAAGTGATTTCCCACAGATACCATAAAAACTCAATTTAGATAATAAAATTCCGTGGTCGACTGTATCAGATGCCTTCTTTAAGTCTGAGAAAACAACGGCATTTACATTTCCTTGGTTGATGTTATAAGCCCAACTATTGGTAGCCTTGAGCAAAGCTGTGGCTGTCGAATGAAGCAATCGAAAACCTGATTGATGAATAGAGATCAAGTTATTTTCAGAAAGGTATGCATAAAGTTGATCATAGATAATCCTTTCAAATACCTTAGCCACATTGGGAATAATTGAAATTGGACGATAATTATTAATGTCAGCTTGTTCGCCCTGTTTATACAAAGGAATAACTTTAGAACATTTCCACTCCTGAGGGAAAATACCAGTCAATATTGATCGATTAAAGATTTCACAAAGGGAGAATGAAATTAAATCAGAGCATTCCCTAAGGAGCCTCACAGATATTTTGTCCAAACCTGTGGCCTTTGATTTGCATAATTTGGACAAAAGAGAACGGACTTTATTGTTGTCAGTAGGTTGAATTTCAATTTCATCTTATCTGTTCTTGTAAGGTAGTATTTTAAATGACTGTCAATAGTATTCTTGTCAGAGCGTATCTTATTGGCAAGTGTTTGCCCAGTGGATGAGAAATGCTCATTGAAGGCATCAGAAAGCTGTTGGGAATTCAATATGTAATGACCATCGACCTTAACTTCCTTTACAGATAGATTGCTAGATTTCTTATTTTGTTAGTTCATTCTTTATTTGATAATTTGCCAAGTCTTACGAGAATTTCCCTTACTATCAAGAAAAGCACTTTTAAAATATAATTCTTTGGCCATCTTGATTTTGCCATTTACTTGATTTCAAATTTTCCTAAAATTAACCCAATCATTGGCATCATTAGATATCATTGCTCTCCTCTTCAAATTGTCTCTTTCATGCATCCATTTCTTGAGCTGTGGTGTAATCCATGGGGACTTAGACGAATGAATGCGTTTTGTTCGAATGGGAGCATGTTTGTCAACAACTGTGAGAAATCTAGTTTTCCATGCGATGCAAATATCATTTGGATCATGTAAGTCCAAGATATCGTCCCAATAAAGGGAGGAAATGTTGCTGCAGAAACATTCCGAGTTGAAGTTTTTTAATTTTCTGTATAGTACGGATTTATGGCCATTAAAAATTAATGGTCAATAGAAAGTTTACGATAAGCGTAAACAAGACTATGGTCACTAATGCTAACATGACAGACCCCAGAACAAACAACTCTATCGAGCCGATTTGTAAATATCACATCGATTAGAGTTGAAGTTAAACTGGTAATACGTGTAGGTTCATCAATCAGCTAGTGGAGTCCATAAATGTCAGCTATGCTTGTCAGCAAACTTGTTTTATTGTCAAGAGTGGAAGAAGCCAAATTGCAATTAAGATCACCCAATAAATAAAATTCAGTGCCTTGAGAATCAAGCTTGCCGATAAGTGATTCAAAATGAGCAAAGATCTCTGTATGGGAATCGGGTGGCCTATACCAAGTAGCAACTATAAATGGCTTAGAGTGAGGTTTTCGGATCTCAACGCATAAATTTTCAAGTTGGTCGACATGCAGGCCAGGACACAGAGAATAGTTGATGACAGTTCTAATGTAAAAACAAACTCCACAGTAATGGTCTCCAAATTTACCCGTAGCAGTGGTTTCAATAAGCACTGATGTCCGACGAAAAGTGTCGGCTACTTCGATCAGAGACGTCAGCTACTTTTTCCCTAAATTGAAGTAATTAAAGAACGATTCTTCATTTTTCTTTAATACTGTCACCTACTCTACTCCAACTTGCTGCCTACTTCAAATTTTATTGAAACCCCTGCCGTAGCATCCTTGACAGACTACATTAGGTTTTCCGAAGAGCGAGTGTCAAATGACTCACTTCAGCAAGACTAAAATGGCTTTGAATTTCCATACAAATTTTTGAATTTCTTGCCATTTTGCCCTGATTACCCATCATGCACTTGAGATAGTGAATTGGTCTATTTCTTTTGTATCACCCTCCTCCTATTGATTGCTGTTAATACTTACATGTACCTTGTACCCCCTTACAGATTACCCATTCCCCTTAGACTGTTATGAATGCTCTTCTTATATATTAAATGTTTTTTTTTTTTTTTTATGATAATTACTGCCTCTGGGGAAAGACAAATGAATGTATTTGTTTAGAGTCAGCACTCTGTCCAGGTTGATAATATAGTACGACACATTTATGCATTACACACAGTTGTGTTTAGATCTGCTTTAGCTGTAACTAGGAAAACCTTAGCAGCCACAGCTCCCAAAGGAATTGCCTATATCTGGTAACCCTCCCCCCCCGTAATGAATGAAGAACTTTTGTAGCTGCCCTGAACATTAAATGAATTAAATAACAGATCATAGTGCTTATTTTTATCCAGAAATGTAGTGTAAAAAATGTTGGGATAAAATTGTTATTAATTATCTGACCTTCTTCATAGCTAACTCTAGTGAGTCAGAGCTTTTACAAGAAGGACCTTCAACAACATCAACAACAACAGAGATGACCAATCCATTTCTTCAAGAGAATGTTCCTGATACCATGTTGGACAGTGCAATGCTCAAAGACATGGCTGATGCAGTGACTTCTCTTGGTGAACCAACCTTGGCCAGTTTAGGTTTGGGTAGCTACTCACCAAGTGGCCTTATTCAACAAGCTTTAGAGATCATCCATGTTAACGGCAGTATGTCCTGGTGTGCTTCCATTGTTGTTCTTACACTTATCATACGTGTCCTCTGCCTTCCACTCATAATCAAGGCACAAGCAAACACTGCCAAGATGAACAATATCAAGCCACAACTTGAGGAAGTCCAAGCGCAGTTAAGGGAGCTGGCAAATTCTTATGATGCTGCAGCCAAGGCAACTACAAGTATGAGGTTGAAGCAACTTTACCAGGATAATGGCTGTCATCCAATCATGGTATCTAGATTTATTTCTAAGATTGGTGTCACTTTTTGTTGCACTGCAATTTATTGCAGACACTGACCATGACTATGTAAAGTTTTCTTAATCTACCACTCAACCACCTTTTTCTTTCTTGCAGAGTATTATTGCCCCCTTGGTTCAATTGCCAGTTTTTATTTCATTCTTCTTTGGCCTGAGAGAAATGGCATATTTACCCGTAGAGGCGTTAAAGACTGGAGGATATCTGTGGTTCCAGGACCTGACAGTGTTTGACCCTTACTTCATTTTACCAGTCATATGCAGCTTCTCAATGTTGGCTACATTAGAGGTGAAATTTAGCATGACCTACATGATAACATGACCAAATTGAGTTTTCTTGGTGCTTTAGACAAAGGTATAAGGGACTGGTCATTATTTATTGGGAGGGGGGCTGGTGCAAATAGGGGGTGGGCCACCATTTTTTATGTATGGCTTAAAGGGGGCGGGGGCATTAAAAAATATGCAAACGTTTTGCCAGCAAAAATGTTAAAAGCTGCATCTGGATGCCATCAACAAATACAGCCTATTAAAATAACTTTATAAAAACAACTTTTATTAACACTTACAAATCAGTATCTTTAGTTACAACATTGATCTTCTTTCTACTGTAAACATAACTAGCACCATCATCATCATTGTTGTTGTCATCAGCATTTAATCATCATCACCATTGTCATCATCACCATTACCATTGTTGTCATCATCACCATTGTCATCATTGTCTGCATCATCATCAATATCATCATTGTCTTTATCATCATCATCATCATGGGCATTATCTGGTTCTAGGTTATTGTTTTCTTTTCTTGGAAAATTGTCTACATATTCACTAATCAAGTTTACAGCTTCAGTAGATAGTTGTCACACTTATCTATACATAACTTGTAGATATTTTACTTGAGACAATGATAATGTAGATAGAGCTTCCACAGACACAGAAGCATTTGAAATAAACTCTCACACTTTCTGTTGTTGGCATGGTTAAACATGTTTCGTGGATTCACACCTTTTATTCTAACATCACAAGCTGTGTCAGACTTTTTCCAGCTCTACAGAGGTGTTCGACAAGGTTGCCCCTTGTCAGGGCTTCTTTTTGTCCTAGCAATTGAAGTCCTTGCCCAAGCAATCAGAGAAAATGAAAATATCCGTGGTTTGACAATTAACGAGACTGAATTAAAACTAAGTATGTATGCAGATGACCTCACAGCATTTATAAAGGATGAGTGCTCGGCCAGCCACTTATTCAGTCTCTTAAATGACTTCAGAACCTGCTCAGGGTTGAAAATAAATATCTCGAAAACGGAAGGAATGTGGCTTGGAAGCCTAAAAAGTCACTTAGGCAAACACGCTCCATTCCACATTGCATGGCCAGAAAAATATGTATTTGCGCTAGGTGTCGCATTCGCCTATGACTACACCACTAGTTACAAAATCAATTTCGAAGAGAAGCTTGTGACGCTAAAGAACATTTTAAATCAATGGACGACTAGAAATTTAACTCTCATAGGAAGAATTTGTATTGTTAAGACACTTGCAATTTCTAAGTTAGTTTATAATACGTCTGTTCTTACAGTGCCTCCGAACTTTGCAGAAAAAGTTAATGATATTTGCTTCAAATTCATTTGGAACTTCAAACCCGATAAGGTAAAACGTCAAACAATAATACTTCCTGTGGATAAAGGCGGTCTTAATATGGTTGACTTTACCATATTGGATAAATCGCTTAAAGCAGCCTGGGTCAAACGCATACATGAAGCAGACAGTAGTAAATGGTGTTCTGTTTTCTCCTCTGTTATATCTCAATATGGGGGTCGATTTATCTTTGAATGTAATTTCGACACACACGATTTAAATTTGACTACACATGTGCCAAGGTTTTACAGAGATATACTGACTATTTGGCAGGGATTGCACTCTACGAACCCTTCCACGATTATGGAATATCAACATGAAACTATTTGGAACAACCGGTTCATAAGAATAGACGGGAAACCTGTGTTTTACTCGTCATGGTATAGAAAAGGGGTTACTAAAATTTATCATCTTTTAAACGAAAGCGGAAACTTTCTATCGAGATCCGATTTTCAATGAAAATATGGTTTGCAAGTGGACTTTCTAACTTATAATGGTCTCCTTTCTGTGATCCCTAACCTATGGAAAAAATCAATTCTTAATTCAGAACCTCTCAATAACAGTGGCGAACGCAACCTCACTTCTGCGAATGTCACGGCCAAAATTGTGCGTAAAATGTTTGTGTTGAAAATGCTTAAACCTCTGAACGTAGAAAGGAAACTAGACGAACAAAATCTTATGGCCAAAGCTATCTATGAGTTACCCTTCAAGGTCACTATGGAAAATAAACTAAGATGTTTTCAATGTAAGGTGGTACATAACATTCTACCAACTAATAGTAAACTTTACAAAATGAAACTGAGAAAATCTCCGAGCTGTGATCGTTGTAACCACCCCCATGAAGATTTACTTCACCTTTTTTATGAATGCCCCAGTACTCAAATTTTTTTGGCAAATGGCAATCAGCTGGTGGAATGAAAAGAGATTGGAAAATGTCACCGTAAACGCTATGGATATTTTATATGGCTATCACCCTGAATTAAATACTTGTCTAGCCCTCAATTATTATGTCATTATTGCAAAATATCACATCTTTCTTTCGTGGTTAAACAAAGCCTCTCCCAGCTTTGAAATCTTCAGCTTGTTACTTAATGAAAAGATCCTTTGTGAACGTACAATTGCTTTTAAAAATAACACACTGAGGAAATTCAGAGCAAAATGGACAACACTATGTGCATGAGCTGCACTAAATACGCTTGTCTCGAGGGATGTGCCTCTTTTACTTTACTTTCCTTTTTCATTTCTATTTACGTCTTGCTTATTACTTATGATTTCTTTCTCTTGTATGTATACTAGCCTTGTTGAAAAACAATGTATAGAAAAGTAAAAATTCTCTGTATTCTAGTTTGTTTAAGTATCTGTAGTGCAAGTTATGTGGCTGGCTGGCTGTATTGTATGTAAGTAATTCAATAAATAAACTACAAAAAAAAATAAATAAATAAAAAATGTTGGCAGCTTTTCTCGAAACTTTCCTTCTTTTGGCTTTCCTTCGGTTAATCTCTTTCTGAGAATGCTTTTTGGTTTTTGCATTCACAGGGGGTGGGGGCATATTGGAACATATAATTTGATGTCTTCTCTAACTTTTCCTTAGGGCTTTCTTCTATTTCTATCACCCTTTCTTTAACTTTTATAAGTTTGCCAATAAGTTTTTCATCAAATGTTTTTTGGATGGTTGTGCCCTGAAGCAGTTTCCCTGCTTTGGAGAAATGAGTACAAAGATGTTTTTTTGCATCTTCCTCCTGCTTCTGGATGGACGTCTTAATATCTTGAACCATTTTCAAGTTGTTTTCCAATTTATAGGTAGGTCAGAACGTGTAAATACATAATCTTCACTGAAATATTTGCCTGTAACAACAGGATTGTTATCCAAGAACTTTCTAAACGCCTTGAGAGAGAGGAGGATGGGAAAAGCGACAATGAGTCGTCTTCTGATTCACTCAGTAGTGAATCAGAAGATGACTTGGAGGAAGAAGACTGTGTTCTTGCAGAGATTGGTATTTCAAGCTCTGAAGAGGAAGAGGAGTCGACTGAAGAAGAAATGATTGAGGAGGGGGGGCAAGGTGGGGTCTTGTCACGAAGTCACGATAATAACTTTTTGATTTCACGAATCATGACTCAAGTGTTAAATTCCCTAAGGTCACAGAAAAAATCTGATGACAATGCAGTGAGACTCAGCTTTGAACTCAACTTTAGATATTCACGAGTTGTTTATCTATTCACGATTCACAGCCAAGGACTTTAATTTGCATTTTACGCCTCATGGAATACACTTCAATCACGATTCACGGAACAGTTTTTTATCAAATCACAATTCACAGAGCACAAAAAAACCGGAACACAGTGTCACAAAAATACCCTTGTCCCCGCTCATTGAGAGCACCGAGAACTTTAATGTCAATACAACAATATTATTGTCTACACACGGTCTGGGCGGAGAGCAACTCGAATCCAAATTTAAGGTAGGTTTAAATAGAATGTCTATCAGTTGGACATGGCTTAATAAATACATACTTTTTGTTTCATGCATGCCGGAGGACAAGGGGGGATTGGGGGGGCGAGGGGGGGTCAGCAAAAATCATGTTAAAGTAAAAGGGTGGCAGGGGGGGTCAGCAAAAATCAAACATGGCATATTTTACATTGCACCAGTCCCCCCCCCCCCCATCTCCCAATAAATAATGACCAGTCCATAATGCTGTGTTTAATTCATTTATAGAAAGGATTATTGATTTCTTTGGCTTCTTGATTGGCTTTATTTGGCAAATACATTGGATAATTGGTGAAAAGTGAAGGACAATGAATCATGTTTTTTTTTATTTCTTGCTTTGGTTCAAATAAGCCAATTCAAGCTACAAGACCTTGAGGTGAATCATTGTCATGTTCCACATTTTCTCTCCAGCAGCAACTGACTGCCACAGACTGATTTTTTTTGTAACTTTTGGCCCACCTTGGACTGTTCTTCTTTAATTTCAGCTTGGGACAGAGATGGGAATCAGCAATCCTGCCATGAAAACAATGAAGACAGTTATGCGCATCATGAGTGTGGCAATGATTCCACTCACGGCACAATTTCCTGCAGTAAGTGTATTATTCTTGTTTCTGTTCTTTGGCTTGGTTTGGCAGTTTCCTGTTTTGTTTTCTGTGTAAGCTTGATGCCATTGTGACCTCAGCTGCCTGTATTATACCCAGTAATGCTGCAAGCCAAAGTAATTATCTATTCTAATTACTGAAAGTTGAGTCCACACTCTAAGGATTTCAAGAAAGACAGCAGTCTTTCCTATCCTAACCTGCATACTGAATTTATCAGATCAGCAAACAAGGCCCCGTTTATATGGAGGGTAAGAGGGTCACCCTCCCAGATGAGTCAGCTTTAGCGAGCATTTATATGAGAAAAAGTTGACCCCTTTGCCCGAGCCAGCAGCACATATGCATGCTCTGATTGTCTCACCTTGACTGAGTATGGAGAAAAGTTGGCTCGGCTAGGAGGGTGACCCTACCATCAAAAGAGAGTGACCTGGCGAGCCAACGTTTTGCTTCTCATGTAAACAGTTTGCCAAGTTTTGTAAGGAAATGTAGGAAAAGTTGGCTCTCCCAGAGTAGCTCGGGTAGGCGGGTGACCTTCTACCCGGGACAACTTTTCTCCATATAAACAGGGCCTAAGTCTTCATAATATTACTGATTGTCATCCAAACCCACTGTTTTCTGCCTGCAATTGAAGGGCTGAGGGCATAATTGACCCCAATGACTTTTAGGGCCTTTTTTGTATACACTTTTTCTTGAAAAAGAACAGAAAATGATCAAAATAAGATTATGGGGCAATTTTGTTCTATTGAATCAAAGGCCACATGCAAACATTCAGCAGATTTGGACCAAAAATAGAAAAAAGCCCTATTTAAAAGTCATTTGGGTCAGTTATTTTAGTTTTTGTGTGTTCATTTGTTTGTTTGTTTGTTTGTCAGCCAGTTCACTGCAAGTAGCCATGCCTTTTTCCTGAGATCACTCACGTGAACGGATGGTAAAATAATGCAAATTGAAGAAGATAATAGGAATGGGTACCTGCATAGGAGAAGAAGGAGGCTGCCAACAGTCTATGAGTTAGGGGAGGGGGTCTTTACTTCAGTAACTTATCGCATGAACGTGCAATTTGCATCACTGCATTACTCTTACTTTCAGACATGTATACCCCGTGGCTCAACAGTATTCTAATTATAGACTATGTGCAGTCCTTCTTTTGCCGCTTACGAGCGTGAGGCTAAAACAAAACCAGTGCAAGAAAAAATGGCTGCACAACAATGGACACTCCTCCTGGCATCCAGATTTTACGCGGCCATTTTTTTTTCTTAGGGTGGTTTTGCTTTAGCCTTGCACTTGACAAACTAAGTGGCGAAAGAGGGACTGCCCACAGACATCTAATTACTAATCCAACATTGTTTTAGGCCCTCTTTGCATACTGGATAACATCCAACATATTTACAATTGGTCAAGTTGCATTACTGACACGTCCCGCTGCAAGAAAAGCAATGGGAATCCCAGAGATGCTGACTTTTGAAAGTAATAAAGATCCCGGAAGCTTTTTGGAAAACTTGAAGGCTGGTAAGTTTTGGAAGAAATGTTCTTTTTAGCCCTTCATTATCGAAATGAGATTGCCAAGATGTGACCGGCCTCTAAAATAATTCCACGTATAAAGGATTGAAAAATAGAAAGCATCACAGCTAGTGTCTAATCTTAAATTGATGGCCACGCTTTTCAATTAACGACAGGCTACATGTATAGCATTATGGCAAAGTACTGTTTAAAATTAATGATTCCTGGAATGACTCCTGAACTTCTGCTTATTATTCTGTTCGTTTATTCCCATAAAACATGCTTATTATTCTTGAGTGTTATCACCACCCCACCCCTCCCCCTTTAAACTGACCTTCCCCTACCTCTAGAGGTGGGGTTTTTAAACGTAAATACACTGACATATGGGTTATTGGCCAAGCGTGAGGTCAAGATGGCGGAATATTGGCCAAGTTCTTATGGACCGAGACGAAGTCGAGGTCCGGAAACAGGCTAGGAAAGATTGAGGCCAATATCCCGCCATCTTGACCGAACAAGCTTCGTCAATAAAGGATTTACTATGTGACTCAAAGGATGCTATTAAAAGACAGTAAAACGTGGGATGAACGGGCTATCCTGAGCGGTCAAGATGGCTCCATCTTGACCTCGCGGGTAGCCAATCACAGCAGGAGAATTG
>JAEMWC010000194.1:315000-400000 GCA_016490735.1 Pachyseris speciosa
TCCCCTACCCTCGGGCAAAGAATCCCATACATCTCCTTGTATTCCCCCACATGTCTCCCTGGTAGGCCCGGGGATCGACCCCACGGGGAAGCCGATGACATGTGCATTAGCATTGAAGATGGCGTCATTGAAATTTGCTACACCATGCTGACCAGTCCCACTGAGAAAGACGAAACAGCTGTTCATGGTTGGAGTTCCACTTTATCGAGTGTCGGTCATGTTGGCGTTCTCGCAAAGTCAACTTTTTTCGCGTAGTATCAGCCGTGCATTTGAAGTATTATGCTTTGTTTTCGCTCATTAAACTTATTGTTTTATGATGCTCTCGTTGCTGTTGCCGTCCTCGCTGTCCCGGTTCGAGGGGAAAAGATATTCTAAAATATATCGGTCTGTACGAAAAATGCCGTGACATATGGTATGGGAGTTGTGTGCTCCTTGCGATGGGCTCCTGGTGGAGGGCATTTAACATAATTCAAGGAATGGCCGGCCAGTAACACAGATTTGTATACATGGTGCGATAGAATCCTCCTAGATGGCATCCATGGAGAGACGGAGCAGAATATTTCCCAACGATAATTTTTGTGCAGCCCGTCGTTCAGCCCCCTTATACCCTTCCCTGATTTCTTTACAGATACAGGCTCTCTGCCCGTACTCTCTTAGTTTGCGTTGCTATGGTAATACATTGCGCGCGTATCTACTTCTAATTTCCAATATGGCGGCTTAGAATGCCCTGAAATGTTCAAATTTTAAGTAGGAAACATCTGTGGTATTTCAAATTCTCGTAAAGATGAGTGCTTTAACGCAATATGAAAATGACCTCGGAGGATGGAGTGCAAAATTTGGCAAAGAACGAAGGAAGCAAAGGCATCCATGTAAGTGATTTTTTGACAGTGATGCTATAAATGAGCAAAATGTTCAAATGGGCCCATGAATTCCTCTTGGAATTTATGACATAAAAAAGATCAAATTAGTTAGTAATTGCCTAGAAAGCAATTCCATTCGATTGATGTATTTTAAATTTAATGCTGTTGATTAATACAAGATAAAACTTAATATTACGAAATCGATCAAAGCTTTAATAATCTAATTTATAGAGACAGATCTTACCGAGCCACAGTTGTTTTAATCTGTAGTTTGTTTCCTGTCCAGTGCCTAAGCTTGTTGACCTTCCTGGTATAAACTACAGCGGACTTCAATGGTTGTGTAGCACTGAAGGGTTAGGCGAGAGGTAATATGCTGTTTTTGTTTTGGGGCAAGTGTATCTTTTTATCAAATTGAAATTGTCTAGTTTAGTCTGAAAATGGGCAAGGTCAACGTCACTTATTTTGGTCCAAAAATTGGCAAGGGTCTCAAAAGGTGTGTTCCACAAATTATTGCAGCAATGTGTAGCGTATTAAAGTTATTTCTACAAATTAAATGCGGCTCTTGCTGATGGTTGATCCCAGTTATTTTGAGGACCAAACAAATGTCAGGCTTTGTAAGGCCAATAATTAGGCTACCTTGACACAGCTAAACACCACTCAATCCCGCTGAAAAAAATTACACGATGTTAGCCATAAGGGTAAATTTTAGCTTTACTTTAACCTAAGAAAACCTTATGTTTTTTATGGTTTTTACTTTCTTAACCTAACAATTTTGTTTGGTTTGTGTAAGGCCACAATTCA
The DNA here is from genome assembly GCA_016490735.1 of Pachyseris speciosa. Classification (NCBI taxonomy): domain Eukaryota; kingdom Metazoa; phylum Cnidaria; class Anthozoa; order Scleractinia; family Pachyseridae; genus Pachyseris; species Pachyseris speciosa. The sequence goes on from JAEMWC010000194.1 coordinate 316,662, forward strand.
CTAAATCAGGCTTAATTTAGGCCTGAATAAGGCTTTGCCAGGCCAGACTTTTTCATACAGGTCATTACTTCCTGTATGATTGTACGTATATTACAATATTAATTATTTTAATATAATAATAATAATAATAATGATGATGATGATGATCACTTTCATCATCATCACTTTATTTACCACAAGGCATAGTCAATAGAACTTGATCGACCTGAATTTCAATCGATGGATTGAGTTCGACTGAGCTTAGCAATCAAACAAAATTGAACTCACACAAAAAATTGGGCAGTTGAACTAAATTGAATGTTTGATTTCCGAACTCTTGATTGTTGTAAAACTGGTGTTGAAAATCAATATTAAACCAGTTTTTGGAGGCTCGAGTTACATCAGTATAAAGTGTAGTAACCCACAGAAATCCTGTTATTGAAGAAGCTATGATTATGTCTGAAAACACAAGATCCATTCAAATCTGCTCTTTGTATTGCTGTGGACAGTTTATTTTTGTTATTGAATAGTCAGTAAAAAAGGATGGGAAAACCTTGTTTTTGATGGGCTTTGATAACATATTAGTTTACCAGAGCTTGCATACAGTAACCAAGTGGGCGGTCAGATCATGTAACATATATATGACCTTTTTTCAATCAAATTTATCCACCAAACTCAATCAAATGCAATTCATGGGATATAGTGTTCAATTGAGTTTGGCAACTGAACTCAATCAAACACAATCTAACGAATTGAGTTCCATTTGTTCAAGTGAGTTCAATTAATGGTTCAGAAATCTAACTCACACAAAGTTTGGTGTTCAATTGAGTTCATTTGCCAAACTCAGTCAAACTCTATCCATGGATTGGGTTCAATTGAATTTGATTTCTGAACATTCGATTGACTATTATGCTGGGATGTTATTAACAAGGGTACTAACAAAAGCCCATATAGTATTACTATTATAACATATATGTACCATCTCTCTCAGAGTTCAGTTTGTCTGACAGAGTTTACCTAATTATGCTTCTTTCATGTACATTTGTTTTCAGAGGTAGGCCATCAACATCAGAAGCTCATAGATTCTTCATGAACAACTATGCTAAGATGTTTAACAAACCTAGACCCAAGAATTTACAGCAATCCCCGGATTCTACACACCTGAGGTGAGAGCATACAATATAATATAACACTATCGTACCTGTATTGATCTTGATTGGACTGATCATCCTCAAGGCTGCTAATGAATTACTAATTAACCATACTGAATTAATTAACTTCTGGCTAATAAAAAAAAAACATATTAAATAAAAAAATAAATAAAAATTAATCATGGCATTCTTGTTTTGTTTCCAACAGAAAGATAAATTTTGTTGATGGTCAGATGTTGAAAGGAGAAACCAAGATACCACATGGTGAGTACACAATTTACTCTCAGACCCTCAAGGAAATAGAACTTGCATGCTGGAGTTTAAATATGGGCCATACACAATAACTGTGTTTAAGATATATTTCACTGACATACATGTGCTCTACCAGAAAATGTCCAAGGCATTACCCAACACAAAGAAGGTGATAAGGAGTTGTGAGAACGGAGGGGTCACTCAAGCTTACCTAATGTTTGAAAAGATACTATGGAATTTCTGGAGGGATTTTGTTTTTTGGAGGGGGAGATGGGGGGTGAAGCTAATTAAATACTGAGACTGGTGGACCAACAGGAGCTGCCAGAGGATCCTATAACAAGTTAGTTCCATAAAGCACAATATGATATTATTATGTGTCTTTTTTTTACTTTGATAAATGCAATATATTCTTGTTTTCCTTCCTTGCATTGTTGTAGCGTTTTTCTGATAATTTTTTTAAGGCATCTTGCCACCTCACAAATACTGTGATTCATTCTCACTCCTTTTACCTGTGGTTCCCTGGCTAGTAACCACCTTTGTCATTTTCCCTGTTCTTTGTCCTTCCCTTGTCTTGCCTCTTACTAGAAGATAGTGCATGGTTCTATATTTAAACAATATACCACAAGTTTCTATGGTTTATAGGCTGATAAACCATACAGGATGTTGGACAAATTCTTCGAGACATGTTCTTCCAACATCCCAAGTGGTTTAATTATCATGCCTATAAACCATAGAAACTTGTGGTATAAATGCTTTCATATTATAATTCAGAAGATGTGTGAAATTGGGTACCATGAATTTATTGGAACAATAAACCGCAGCTGATTGACTAATCAGAGTGTGTGCATTGATTTGGTTATTAAGTAAAACCAATGAATTTGTCAGGAAACTACCAGTAATAGGTTGAAGTCCCTAATTTTGATTATAGCCACATGATTTAGTCTTAACATTACATGACATTCCCGTACTTTATTTCTTTATTTTATAGACAAAGGGTTATATTCTCACTGGTGTGAAGGATTCAACCCTCCTTTAAGCCATAACATCTCAGATCACCTGTCAAAGCTTCACAGACACACAGTCATCACTGCATCACCCGCTGGAATACAGAGTATGAGGATAAAAGCCATCAAAAGGGTGCTAAGAAAGCAGTAAGTAATTTTAAAGTACACATCTACACAAAGTGTTACATGCACAAGTATGGTACTAAAAAGTGCATAAATTTCAAACCTGAGTGGTCCATATGTCTGGAGGTTAACTAAGTTTCCATGCGTGAATGAACCAGGAGTACGGTGTTTAAACTTCTTCACCCTCGCCCCCACCCCATACTCATATGGGATGCTTATAATTTACTGAATTATCTGCATTATATTGTCTCCTGGATAGAAAGAGAGAGAGACCATGTAATATGAATAGTTCCATCTGTGTGACGTAGTGTAGACTTGAAAGTAAGGGTATCTTTAGTTAATCTCAGGAATTTTGTCTTTTCAAACTAGTTTAACTAATTTGAACTTAAATATTAACTACTTGGCTCCTGTATTTTAAGGTGCAACAATCAATATTACTCCAAAACAAACTTAACTTCAGACTCTATTGATGTTTTGTTACCTTGACAGGCCATTTGAAAGAAAGTCAAAAGATAACGAAGTGCTATTTAAACACTTGCAATACTTCTCAGAACTTGCTGATCAAGTTCCAACTCATGTACTGAAAGAACTCTGTTCAGTGGCTCAGCTTGACAGGTGTCCTGAGGAGGATTATACAGGTGCGGCTTGTCTTATCTTGTGGTACTTTAGAAATTTGTTCACAACCCCAGTCAATCAATCAATCAATCAATCCATCCTTCCACCCATCAGTCAGTCAGTCAGTCAGCCAACCAGCCAGTCAGCCAGTCAGTCAGTCAGTCAGTCAGCCAACCAGCCAGTCAGTCAGTCAGTCAGTCAGCCAGTCAGCCAGTCAGCCAGCAGGCCAGCCAGCCAGTCGGTCAGTCAGTTGGTCAGTCAGTCAGTCAGTCAGCCAGCCAGCCAGCCAGCCAGTCGGTTGGTCGGTCGGTCGGTTGGTCGGTCAGTCAGTCAGTCAGTCAGTCAATCAGTCAGTCAGCCAGTCAGCCAGTCAGCCAGTCAGCCAGCAGGCCAGCCAGCCAGTCAGTCAGTCAGTCGGTCGGTCAGTCAGTCAGTCAGCCAGCCAGCCAGCCAGCCAGTCGGTTGGTTGGTCGGTCGGTTGGTCAGTCAGTCAGTCAGTCAGTCTGAAATTGTTCAGTCAGTCAATCTATCAACCAAAGAAAGAGCTAACCAGGAAAGTTGCCAAGTAGTCAATAACCAATCTACACATTCGTCCACCTCACTGTCATTAATAACACAGAGGAAACTTGTTAATATGGACACCTGAGGGACATGCCAAAGTGTCTGCATTACTGTATCTGGGTGTCCATATCAAGCGGGCTAATTTAACCCATTGACTACCGCAGGTTTTTACATTTTCGGAGTGATTAAATTTTTCCACATATAAACGATGAATAGCAATTCGTGACTCTTTATTTGAACTACCAGGGAAAAGTGGTGCTGTCCTTTAAAGCCACTGGAGGCTCAAGGTTTCTGAAAACGTCATTTTGACGTAGCTATTTTTTATCCGTGAAGCAACAACAATGGCCCAAGTTCGGTTTGCTTGCAATTTCTGCTAAATTTACGGCCATTTTTCATCTTTAGCGGCTGCCTGATGAGCATCATTAAGCGTGACGGTAGCTAAGAGTCCACTTTCTCAAAGAATCGAGCAAGGTGATGTACTTTGTTGTTGAATTTGGCTTGTTACTTGACGAACTGGGAATTTGGCCGGTCGAACACTTAGTACCTTTGGGACTCGGCTATTGATGAATTTCTCGACCTACCGCCACATATTTTGGAATTTCTGTGTACTGAAGATGACCAGGAGCAGGAAATTTTGGCAGTAGGTTGGAGTGGCTGTAGACTTAGTTTATATGTGAAAGAATTGGGGGAAGGAACGGGCGCTGTCAAAAATTCTCGTTAGTTCCCAGCATGCAATGCGCTCAAGATGTTGAAAATGTCGGGAAGGCCCGAATGCACTGGAACAAAAGGCTGTATCTATGCTCGGGAGAAGAATATGAACAAAAAAAGTCATTTCTAAGCTAGAAAAAGGACTGAATTTCGTTATGATGGTTGAGTTTTGGTTTTTCGACGATGATTTCCCTTAAAAAACATGAACTCAAGGCAAAAAGGGGCATTTTTGTTGTTTCTCTTTGACGTTAAAAACGGCCAGTTTCGTTCTTGTCCAAACTCAAAAGGCCATATTTGGTAAAAATCGCTACGTTTCTTGCATTTATTGGATATCCAAATTTAAAGGGCATTCCATTTCGTGCTCACAACTAACAGTTAAGGCAATATTCGTGCGATTGAGAAAGTTGCAATGTTTTGAAGCATGGGAGTTTTTTACGGCCGGTTTTGGCCGGCACGGGTGCCAATGGGTTAAGAACAAATAATCAGTACATATGTTGTCAGGACAAAGAAAACTGTCTGTTGTCTGCCGGCATCCATATTAAGCGAGTGCCCATAGAGTGCGCGCTCCATTGCATTATTCATTCATTTATCACTTTTAATTCTTCTACCCATTTCTCTGTAAGTCCAATCTTTCTGCTAATTGACACCCACTCTTCAATTCCCTGCATCAAACCTTTGACTATTTTATAATCTCAATCTTGTTAGCCCTGCACTCAATAGGTACAGTGTAACTAATGTATGCGATGGAGGTAATAATTACTCTTTAGTCGGATGGTACAAGTGTGTGGCCATGAGGATCAAAGATCTTGTTACATTTGTACAAAAGCAACAGCTCTTATGTTCTTTACATTCTGGCTATATTAATTTGAAAGCCTGTACTTGATAATGTGATGCTGGAAGCTAGCAAATTGCTTATAATTTGTCTGCCATGGGCATAATGATTGCATGGGCTCAAAATGCAACTTTGTTGTGTTGTTTTGTTTACAGTGTTTGGCAACACTGGTCTTCACCTCATCTTACGGGGTAGTGTTGTGCCCCAAACATCACCAGCATTCTTATCTGTTAGTGAGAGATACTCTACAGAGTTTCAGTGTCCCACACCAGTGTTTGATGAGGATGAGCTACAAGTGGCTGCAGAGGTGTGAACGTATAAATTTGTTAGATAAATGATATTGTTAAATGTGTATGTTACTGAATGAAACCTTTTTGTTTTTTCACTGCAAATAAATTGTACATGTTAGTATTTGATTATGCCTATTAATTATTTCAATCTTCATTTTTCACTGTTAGGGCTGGCAATATAAGAATTCCATTAAAAATCTGATTTGATTTTTCCAGCTCACAGTTGGACAGTGTTTTGGAACACTCCGGAAAGTTGAGGGGAGAGAACCAAATTCAAGGCAAGGGTTTAATATTTTGTAAAACAGTTTGATGATTAAAATTATCGTATTTCCAAAGAATACAATCTATATTTAAAAGATTCAACTTGTGTGTGGGTGGGTCCTTTCATCGTGTGAACCTTCAGGAACTTTGTTTGCATTTGTTGAGATGTACTGCACTCTGAGTCTGTTAAACTCTTCCAGCCTATTGGACAAAACCTCAGCCAACCACGTTCCTTTCACCGACTTTCTTATATTTGACACAATGTACCTGATCATGTGTTCACATCTAGTTGTGATACATTTTAGTAGCAGTTACTTTGGTTTTATCATACTGGTAAGGATGATAAACCTTTCAGCTAACTCAATTGTACATGTTGGCCAATGGGGAGGGTAGAGGGAGTGGTGGTATACCATTCAATTTATTTCACACTAAAAAAACATAACCCTAACCTTAATATACCCAAATTTGAAATAAGTTTATGGTATATGCTGCACACTTGAATTTTTTAAAATCGAGTTATGGAATACCAGTACCTATATTTCAGGCCCACTCCAGGGAACCTAAGCCTTTTATACCCTATATATGAATGTGAAGTTGCATGCACACGGATACTTTCTGCTTGGCAGGCATCCCTTGTGCAGAGTCCTTCAAAGTGTCCTGTTTGATTATTTCTGTGTTCTTTTCAGACTCCTATCTGTTATTTCCTTGGAACCGTGTGAGTTCTTAAAGATATCCACCAGTGACTATGCAAAAGTTATTAAGGTAATGTTTGATGATCACACAAACACTGTAATTACTAACTCTGCAGTGTATATATGTTAATGTTGTTCAATTTCATCCTCAATTTAAATTTTCTCTCTCTTTGTTTTAGACTAACTGTCAACATTATCATACATTATCATACATTACCATACATTACCATACCCAAAAATAAAGGGAGAAGAAAAAATTAAACCAAGGATAAAATGGAAACACAGTTCATATAGTCGTTGTGTTTACTGGATATTTTACGCTTTAGATGTATAGATCTAGAGTGCTAAAGTACTGTGTCGTCACAGATATTTGAATTTTTGAAGTTGTGGGATTTGACGAAATTTTCAGAGAGAGCAAGATGAAATATGCTAACATGCCAAAAATCCGCATGTGAAGGCAAATTGGTTCTGATATCATCCATACAAATCCTTCTAAATTTTACTCAGTTCATAATGTTATGAACCAAGTAAAATTTAGAAGGATTTGTATGGAATCATCAGAGCATAACGGTGCTAATATCTCGCTCTCAAACTGTATGAAAAAGCTGATTTTTGGCAAGTAGGCCTTGTGTGTCGTGTTCTTTCTGAATATCTGAACAAATCCCATAATTTCACAAATTTAGTTTTTTGTGACGTCATCACTTTAGTACTCTACTGCTGCTCCTTTGAACCACATTTTTGTTAGTTCTTAATCTTAGCCTCGTTTTGCTGTTAAATGTCGTGCACCAATAACAAATTTGGTCAGGACTTTGTGCCTGAGTAATTTGTGCCTACAATGCTGTAAAGAAGTTAAGATCACTGATAACATCAATGTCCTAATTAGCTATTGCATTCAACTGTAACTGGTGTTATATGGGTTAAAATCCAATAATGACAGCTCTACAGTGTAGGTCATAAAATAATTAATGTTGAGCAATAGTCATTCTTTGATTTGCCTTTCTGGGTGCAAACAATAAAGTTCCCCTCCCCCAAAGCAATGTCGTTTGCATTTCCTAAACGTTTCCCTAGCAATAATTAAGAGCTTTCCGAATTCAAGATTGAATAGGGGCCGGGAGAAAGGAGAAGTTACTTTAGTGACATTTTTTAGGTACACATCTTACTGGAGAAGGATTTTCGAACCCCAAGTAGCAGTGTTTCCTTGAGTAGTTCAAGGTCCAAGGTTGTAGTTTCAACAACTCTTTGTTGTGTTGCATCTCAACTTTTCAGTCAAGTTTAAGCTTTAAGTCCTGAAGGACACGACTGTAGCTGTGAGCGAAAACTTTGAATTTTCATGGATATTTCCCACAACAGATAATACAAGCCCGTGAGGAGGAGCAGAAACTATCTTTAGCCAAGATGTGTAAGCTGTTCCAAAGCTGGCCTCTCTTGTCTCTCAAGAAAATTGCACGCCTCATTAAATGGAGGAAGTTTCCACCTGGCCAAGGTATTCAGCTTATTTTTGTTAGAACTTAGAACTTTGAATAAGTACTCCCATGAGCTAGAGGTTCCTCTAATACTGGGAGGGACTGGTCAATGGTTTAGAGCCTGCGCAGGTAAGGGGGCACCTTTAGTGATCTAATGGCAGGCAAAGCAGACTGCTTAAAGGAACTTAATGTGTCGCTTGACACGACTCCATAAGGGAGCAGTTGTGGAAAACAAGTGCACAAAAGGATGAATGGCGCTCAACTTCAGCAAACGCCTGTTAAAAGGCACGATTTGGGGAACTGTCTGGAATCCTCAGAATAAACAACATACCTGGCCTTTTGGGACCTATTCTATCTTCAGAATGAGTGGAATAGTATTTCATTCATTTTGTCCACGATATCAGAATGAGCAGAATACGGTTTATGCAAAATATGCGTTCTTTTGGTAGAGTTTTGGCGGGAAAATCGTGCACGCCTACCAACCCACCAAGCCAGTTAACGGGAATATAAATAACCAGCATAGTCCCAAAAGACCCGCCTTAAGTTTACATGCATAGGATTTTTTTGTCACTGGGGCACACTGAATCCTCTCGCCACACGCATTTCGCTACAACGTCTTGCCACAAAAGATAGCTCTCAAGAACAATAACTCTTAGGAAATAGAGTTCGCAGTCTGCCCCAAATGTGGTTGTCTTTTTAAGGTAAATACACCTTCAGTTCTTACAGAGTTTTTTTTTAACTCTCTGAACATCTATTTATTTGTTGTTGCAGTCCTTGTCACTGAAGGCGAAAGATGTGAAGTGATTGGCTTCATAAATAAGGGAGGATGCCTTCTTCGACGTCATATCAAAGTGGCACACACGTTTCCAAACGGAAAGAAGGTTCGCGCCTGGCTACTTCCCTGTAGTATCCATCTTTAAATGGGTTAGCATGAAGCAAACACAACCAAAGTATTGGTCCCCCCCCCCCCCCCCTTCGCCCACCCTCGCCCACCCTCCCGGATGGTGTCAACTCGTCGGTGAACAGAGAGACTGTGTTGTGACATTTCTTGTCCAATCAAACAACACCGGCGATGGCACTGTTTCAGCTCGAACAATATACCTTCAGTTTTGACGGCTTACACACCTCGACAAATGTTTCCACCGTGCCTTGGAAAACTTTTTTCAATCAGTCATAATTCTTAGAATCGTGTTGCACAGTATCCAATGGTCGACTGTTTATTCGAACACTGTTTCTTTCATAGTTCAGGAAATGGAATAAATTGTGTCTGTCGTAAATTGAAAACTGGCTTGTACAAAGGCTTGCAAGGAGCAACACTGGAAAAAAAAAACAAGACTTTAGTGTTTGTCAAGAGTGCCAGACCCTCTACCGGTTGTTTGTTTGTTATCCCACCCATTTTCTAAATTGCTTTTCCCTGTTGTGTAGGAGGAGCGTGTCAAGTCTGTGCTGATTGGTAAACTGTGCCCTGGAGATTCATTTGGAGAGACAACAGTGCTAAAAGACTTGGCCATGCCATGTTCAGTCATCACTGATACCTATGTTCAGATAGGCACCATCTCTACACTTGACGTGTACGGTGAGTTTTATTCGCCCCAGACTTGTGATCGTCTTCTTTCTTTTCGGTTTTTGTTTTTTGTTGATTTATTTTTTCGTGTGAAAGGAACGCCAAAACCGCATGTTAGAAAAAAAAAAACCATTATCTTTGTCGTCTTTTACGTTTTGAGCATCTACTGTGGGTCATTTTTACAATCGTTGAGGTGAGATCAAAACATGGAGCTTGCTTCCCAAGCCTAAAGCCCAGGCCATTAACGGACTCGCAAGTAGTCGCAAGTAGCCGCAAGCTGAACGTACTAATAGAATTGCGTTGGGTGGCCAAACGGATTCGCAAGTTTCCTTGCAAGTACAAGCAAGTCGTAATAAAACCCATTTTATTGGCTTATAAGTAGCTATAACAACGAATGGACGTCACTCAACTTGCGATGACTTAGGTAGGGTCATTAGGGTGGCCAAGCCGTGAAAAAACTTGGGTCGACTTGCGTGCATATTTGTTCTCGACCAAAGTGAGCCGAAGTCATCGCAAGTCAACGCAAGTGCACGCAAGCCCTGACCTAACGGAGTCGCAAGTAGACACAAGTTCTCAACTTGCGTCACAGTATTTGCGAGTCCGTTTGGCCAGGGCTTTTAAGTTGGAAGCAACAGACTGGCTTGTAACTGAAGTGTTTTTAACTCTCAATATTCTTGTTTTTAGACCTAGATGAAGTGACCAGGTCGCTTCTCTCTCAGTCCTACTCGGTGGTGGATGCCAATTTGACAGAGGTAGGTAACAAATGGTAACTAACAAGGTACAATGAATTGTAAACTAATAGGGTCCCAGAACTGCTGCTCACGCTGTGTTTGCTAAACGATAATGTGCAGGTGCATGTTTGTGCTTTTAGTTTAGTCAACCTAACAACTTCATTTCGATTATTAAATAGAGCAGAATTACCGGTCGCAAGCACTACTGTTAGGTTAGCGTTTTGCTAGTTCCCATCACATGCCAGAATGAAAAATGTAACGATTCTTGTCGTCCGACTTGCTGAACTCGTTGATGTGTATCGTCCTTTCTTGCCATTCTCTGTCAGCTATAAAACGTGTGACTGGACAGACTCACTTAGTGCGAACAGCTTCATTTGATGGGTTTTCCGACAATTCCGATCGCAGTGGAAGTGCTATTTTACGGGAAAGTGGGACCGACTTCTTTTCCTGCGTGTCTGCTTCCCCCCGGGGAGGGGACTCTCCTATAGAAATGACGGGGGTGCTCGTCGTACCTTTTAGGGGGTAAAATTAATGGATGGTACCACTTAAGGTACTTAAACCTAAAATTACCACCGCTAGAGAAATGACAGGAACTGTGTGTGACTCCGCTAATTTTTATTTTAACCCATTGACTACCGCAGGTTTTTACATTTTCGGAGTGATTTTCCACATATAAACGATGAATAGCAATTCGTGACTCTTTATTTGAACTACCAGGGAAAAGTGGTGCTGTCCTAAGCCACTGGAGGCTCAAGGTTTCTGAAAACGTCATTTTGACGTAGCTATTTTTTATCCGTGAAGCGACAACAATGGCCCAAGTTGGGTTTGCTTGCGATTTCTGCTAAATTTACAGCCATTTTTCATCTTTAGCGGCTGCCTGATGAGCATCATTAAGCGTGACGGTAGCTAAGAGTCCACTTTCTCAAAGAATCGAGCAAGGTGATGTACTTTGTTGTTGAATTTGGCTTGTTACTCGACGAACTGGGAATTTGGCCGGTCGAACACTTAGTACCTTTGGGACTCGACTATTGATGAATTTCTCGACCTACCGCCACATATTTTGGAATTTCTGTGTACTGAAGATGACTACGAGCAGGAAATTTTGGCGGTAGGTCGGAGTGCCTGTGTGAAAGAATTGGGGAAGGAAAGGGCGCTGTCAAAAATTCTCGTTAGTTCCCAGCATGCAATGCGCTCAAGATGTTGAAAATGTCGGGAAGGCCCGAATGCACCGGAACAAAAGGCTGTATCTACGCTCGGGAGAAGAATATGAACAAAAAAAGTCATTTCTAAGCTAGAAAAAGGACTGAATTTCGTTATGATGGTTGAATTTTGGTTTTTCGACGATGATTTCCCTAAAAGACATGAAGGCAAAAAGGGGCATTTTTGTTGTTTCTCTTTGACGTTAAAAACGGCCAGTTTCGTTCTTGTCCAAACTCAAAAGGCCATATTTGGTAAAAATCGCTACGTTTCTTGCATTTATTGGATATCCAAATTTAAAGGGCATTCCATTTCGTGCTCACAGCTAACAGTTAAGGCAATATTCGTGCGATTGAGAAAGTTGCAATGTTTTGAAGCACGGGAGTTTTTTACGGCCGGTTTTGGCCGGCACGGGTGCCAATGGGTTAAGTTTTCATTGATGTGAAATCCAGAAGAAGTGGTGGTATCTTTTAGGGTTGAAAATTTTGGGGGCCACGCCCACCAATCGAGATTCTAGTACCTTTTAGGGGTTCTTTTCAAAATTTCCGACGAGCACCCCCGTCATTTTTATAGCCCCCCCCCCCCCCCCTGGTTGCGTCCCTCGTCGATCGGAACGGAACCGACAACTGAAGCTGAGCCAGCTCACACATAGGCTGCACTACCGATAATTTAGGTTTTCTTGGGCAATTTGTGATTCCTTTCAATTAGACATTAGTTTTTGTTTCCCTCGCCTTGCTTACAGGACGAGATACAGAAAGAGTACATTGAGCAGGAAAAGGAAAAAGAGTGGGTTCGATTTAAGGTGAGTAAATGATTGCTACTGTGGCTGTGGACAAAGATCTGCTCTTCTGCCGGACTGATGTGAAGCCAGGTTGTCCTCTTACATCCCTCAGGTCACTGAAACTAATCTTATAAGCGATCCGAGCTAGAGTGCAACAAATTGCTTCTGGAAAGCTCTTATTTGAACGGGTTTTATCCATGAAATGAAAATTTGCACAGAATGGTCAGTGCACACCAAAAAAACGTACTCAGACTAATAAATTGCTTTCTGTTCTGATAAAAGGTCACTAAAACCAAAATAAAGTTCTCCCCGCTAGCATTAATGTTAATAGTTAAACACTTTAGGATTCTATCCATACACCCAAAAGTTGGTGCCACCTTTTACAAAACCAAAGGAAAGACAAGTCATTTTTTTTTCAGGTACATGTAAATGGTCGCACTTAGGATCTTTTCCGCTGCTTTGGAAGAAGCAGCGCCAAAAGAAAGTAATTATCACGAGCTTGCATTTCAATGGCCGCACCTGAGGGTATGCGTCTACAAACACAACCATTCAAGCCATTTCCGTAATAAACAACGGAAAAAGAAAGTACTCCATAGCCTGCAGTGCAGGCGTTTTCGGTAGGCGCGTGAGTTATTTTCTCGAGTAAGCGGCGCCATGTTGAATTTCACTCTAACACAACGGGAGCTGAGGCGAGTCGAAGGGTGCGGCACACTTTTTCACCCTAATACCCCTCCAATACCCATCCCCATAATCCGTACATTTTTACTCCCCCCAATACTTTTCGGTTTCTCAAATCAAAGATGAAGGCTCGCTCGTGATACAGAACACGAACAAAATAATGCGCTCGTCCCACAAAATACGCCTGCAGCGAAGGCTAAGCACTCCTCGACAACTTGCATTTGAAAAGTCACAATTAATGTTTTCATCCACGAACGCAAAGTCTGAACTACTTAACTGCACTCAAGGTTTGCCTCTTGGGAACTAGCTATGGTTAAATAAAGGAATTTGCTTTGCAGAACAAAGTCGTTGGCAACGTACTCCATCACAGAGGCATTCTCCCAGGTTACAGCAAATGGAGCAGGAACCCTTCCTCTCTGGAAGTTCCAGATAAGTGACAGCTGGGGAATTATAGACGCGAGAGTGAATTGGTTCCTGGGCGTGGCTGCTCATCATCAGTAGCTCCTGTCATACTGAGTGGAAACCGCCGCCAGCGTAGGCTAGGTGCTATATTGTTCTAAATCAGCTGGTGCTTATCGAAATCCATCCCATGAGGTTTTCCCAGGCGTACAGATTTGGTGGAGAGTTACGTAAAAAAATGATGTATAAAGGAGGAAACTGCAGTTACAAAAGTCCCAAGTCTCTTGACCTTCTTTTTCTCTCTTGTCTCCTGTATATTGGTTCTTCACACATTTCCCCAGAAACGCTGACTCGAACCAAGTCACTATTTGTATCGTCAGAGTTAGAAAAACGGGCATCATATTTGGTAGACAAGTTTAGCCAACGTGATCTCGTGCGTCACAAATTACGCGGCCCGCAAGACGTTCTGGGGAGGGAAGGGACAATTTTCCTCTTTTCAGTTCCCAGGGCGCCTCGTGTGCCGCGTAAAAGATGGTGGCTCACGGCAAATGTCGCCTACATGTGAATCTAAAATTAGCGTTTGTGCTGAGAACTAAGGCACTCGGGATTTCTTTAGGTTATCTCTCAAAGGAGATACATGTAATCTAGTGGTCGCTCGGAGAGAGTCACTGTATAGTAGCGCGTGGCTGTTGAAACCTTGATAAGGTAGTTCTCGTAATTCACTAAAGCAAGTTCGTTTACTTGTGAATTTGTATGAAACATAAGAACGGATCTGTACATTTGTTTCTTGTGGAAAGTCCAATTATTAAGTATTAGCTAAATTCAAAATGTAATCTATTGCATCTTTTTTATTTAAATAACATTGTGAGAGAGTTTCCTGAAATAAAGTGAAATGGTAAAAAGCGATGAGAATCAAACCTCGTATTATCGTTCCTAAATTAATGATAACTGATTGAGTGGAAATTTCTACATTGGAGCGTTCCCTCAGTAGGCCGGACCGATGAGAGACGGCTGTGTTCGCAGGCTACTGAGTGCTGTCAGTGAAGAAAGACTTTTCGCTATGTTTTCGACACTAACAAATCAGATCGGTTGATTAGTGCATTTAGTTGCGGGATCCACAACTTCGTGTAGTTAAAACTGAAAACAAATTGGCACCATACGCTTTTCATCACTGCTTTTTAGGCCCGGAATTGATCAAACTGCGTGGTTTAGAGCAGTTTTCAATTGAATGTGGAAAGTAATTCTGGTTTTACTTTGGTTTTGCATTGCTTCGCTCTGTGATTGGCCAAGAAAACTCGCGCCACTTTCTCAACCAATGAGAAGCAAAACCAAAACCAATCGTGACTTGCACGCGCGTATTTTCCCGCGTTTTGCGCCCGCTACATGTAATTGCTTCGTCTTCTGATTGGCACATTGCACTGTTTCGGTCTGTTGTGATTGGCCAGAGTAATTGCTTTGGTTTTGGTTTTACGACACTCAATTGAAAAGCGCTCTAATTTCCATTTCGTTGTTGCGGTTTTTGTTTTGTTTATTAGTAGTCAATTTCGTTTAACCTAACGAAGCTTGCTTCCAGCCTACCTTAGATTCTCAAGTCCAGTAACGTAACTCTTGATATTTGGTTTCCATATACCTGATAACAACTTAACTGTTTTGTCACTTTTTATTTTATTATTCACCTTCTGAATGACTATTGTTCAATTGCGAAAAACAGCACTTTCAAGAAATATTCGAATCTATTCCAAAAGGGTGCGCGGAGGTGGTCGAGTTAGTTCGCCCCCTCAGCTGTCAGCAAGGGGACTGTTAAAAGTCCACTATTAATTTCCAATGTAACCCTGTTAAAAAACCTATCTGGACTATTCCTTTGCCCTTCTTTCTTTTAAAACTGCATTTCATTAGAAACCAATTTTCTCTGTAAAATTACTTTGTCACCATACAAAACATGTTTGGCCCCCTATTAATAATATAAAAATATTCTCGTTTTGAAATGATCTGGTTTTACCCAAGCTTTTAACTAACTATAATGAGCACAAAATTCAGTTACCCTCGTATTCCTATCGGAGACGGTTATCCCTTCCCTCCCCTCCCAATTTGGTCATTTTTCAGTTCTATTAATCGTCATTTTCACAATTGAAAACTTAACCAATCGATACGTTTTCCCCGTCTTCCCTACCCCGCCCCAACTCAGTCATCTTCCTGAGGAACCATTCCATATTTCCCTTTCTTTGTCTTTTCATCTTCATCCTTCCCAACATCCTCTGTAACCGTGGCCCATTTGCACACGATCACCGAGTCCAGAACAAGCAGAGTTAAGTAAGCAATAATGCAAACGATAGACATGAGACTGCGGGATCCCACATCGGTTGACAGAAACCGGATAACTTGAAGTGCAAATGACAAAGCTTTGTGACTTCCCAGGATAACTATAGTCTTTTTCGCGGGCAAAGTGAGTCCCAGAAAGCCACCCGCAATCCAGTTGAGCAGCAGAAACATGACATGCATTATGGAGGAGTAGCCAACAATAATGAGTATATTCATTGATATAATGTTGTTAAATTTCTCTTCAACTTGCGCTTGGCTCACTTCACACCACGTGGAGAGGACAAACAGGGTCATGATGGTGTAATGGATGCCTCTGTCGTACGAGTCTACTGTTTCGGCAACAACGTGTACGAATCTCAGCAACTTGCCGATCTGAAATCAAATGGAGACGCAGTGTGTATGAAGATAAACAAAACGTCCGAACAAAAGTTACTTAATTAAGGGGGGGGGGGGGGGTTCACCTGAACACCGTTTTTTCGTCGCTTAACACGGATTTAACGTTAATAGCTCGTTCGCGTTTCAAGCCAATCAAAAGTCCCTACACTCATCCCACGAAACTGTGTGAGATGTTTTGTGATTTTGGGGTAAATCTGGGAAGAGATATTAATATTAATTTGAGGGAAATGGGCATTATTGAAGTTGTAATGAATTAGAGTTTGAAGTTAGAAATTAGTAGACAGACACCAAACTGTTCCCCCAGCAACCTGGTGTGCCCTTGTGGGGTGTCAATTGTACAACACAATACAATATAATATTCTTTATTTCACGAAGGTGACGTAATTAACCCAATGAGTTATCTAACTTACGGCCTTCACAACGGTACAAAATACACATATAAAACAATACCTAATGAGCAATATACGAGTTACTACAAGAGAAACTAAAACGAGTCAAATGTATGGTTTAACATAGATATAAGGTGATATACGTGAATTACCTTCTAATACAGTTGCAATAAAGAGAAAAACGACACTCGTGACGCATTAATTGTTCAAGATGAAGAACATTACTAGCAATTGTCTTGTGGTCTTTCAAAACATTTTTTAACATTTCAATCCCTTCTTTAAGCGCCTCAAAATTTCATTCAAATTCAGGTAGAACCCCACCTTAAATAGGGCACAGGTCTTAACAAGGGGAGAAAGGGCTGTGGGGAGTCTGTTGAAGAGTCAGGAAACAGGCTTGACCCCCATTAAAGGGAACTCCTCACTACTCGGTTAAAAGTAATCAAAGATTAGAATCTTGACAGTTAACTCTAAGATTTCTAAGTGGTCCAAACTTGAACCTCTCAGACTAAGCGTGTTTGATCGTTTGCTAATAAGAGACCCGGTGCAAGTAGGCTATATTCAGATGGGCCCTCAATAACACGGAGTAGAGCGTCCAGGAATTGCCCTACCGGCCACTCTCTGCTTTCTGCTGTTACAGATACAGATGCCAGGAATAACATGCCAATGAGAATTCCAAGCATCGAATTAGCATTGACATTACTGTTTGAGGTCGACCAGTCACCCAATCCGACATGGGTGGTATATTAAGTTATAGGACCTATGCATGATTGAGGGTGGGGGAGAGAGAGAGAGAGAGGGGGGGAGGTGGTGAGGAACTTGCACTGAGGAACCTGCTGTGTTACTTACTATAGTAGGAAGTACAATTACTAGGAAGAACACGAGCATGATAATCCCAAATGTTGCGACAGTCACTGTACTGGTGAGGTCGGTCAACCTGACCAGCATAGGTGGTACTGTAAACACAGCTGTACCATTGGTTATCACCATTAGTAACAACGCGAGACAAAAATTACCACCGGCTATCAAGGACTGAAAAACGAAACAAACGTGATGGTTAGTAGACCGTGCTACGCGCCCTGATGGGACGTCATGTTAAGACCCTGTGCAGCAACCCTGCAAGGTTTGACAGAGAATGGAGTTGGTAGTGAGAGTGGGAGAGAGTCATTGAGAGTGCACCGTCACGTATACCCATCTTCCGTCTCTTTCTCTCTCGTTATTTTTCTTTTTAGAAACATCTTTTAGGATAATTATTCTGCATGTGTTCGTTAGTCGTGTGGTTTGCTTTTCTTCAACAAATATTTCTTTTCAAGGCTGAAGCCAATGGAGTGCCCTCTTTAATGAAAAATAAAGCGACGAATCTCAAAAATAACCCCAAGGACAGAGGAATACTCCTCACGTAAAAGTAATTTTTGCGTTGTGATTTCTCTCAAGAATTTCTGCTCAGTTTCAGCTAGCTCTTGGAATACTTTGGTTCTCAGTCTTTTCTTAAAACCCTTTAATGACTGAAAGTTAAACTGTCGCTTCCTTTTTCCACAGAACGAGAGGGGAAAACTACCCTTTTTCGGGATGAGTTTCCCGATACAGTCCACCATATAAGGACCCTGCGAACACCTTAGAATTCTACTCTTACCAAGATGGCGCCCGTAGACATACTAGCGGGTACAACAAAAAACACTTGCAGTGCGAACGCGAACTCGGTGGGACCAATAGCGGTGACATTCCCAACTACAGCCGACTCCGAAGTGTTTAAGTTGTTATCCACCTTAGTAGCAAATTGAATAGTCTTCGTGATTTGAGTCCCTGCGATTGGAACCAACAAGAGAATGGTCAAGATTCCCCACACGATAGCCTTGTAGGACTTGACAGCAACAAGCAGTTCGTCCGTTTTGACGCGGAGGCCGCACAAGAAGAAAGCCAAAGCGATGCAAATGTGCGGCAAATAGACCTTAGCTAGAAAAGTCCCCGATGATGGCCACTTCGATCCTATTATCAATATCACCAGTATTCCAATCGCCAAAAAGTACGTGGTCACAAACTCCCACACTTTTACCAAAGGCGAAGACGTCGGCAAACATAATTTCCCGTCTACTTGTTTTGTCGGCGTTGAAACACTTTCTTCAGGCATGTCATGAACAGCGTCAAAGCTTAAGAAGAGCAAAAAGTGGAATTTCTATCTGCTGGTGGCAAAAAAATAATATCTTTTAACTGAAACGTAACTTCTAGATATTAAACGATATTTAAGCTACAGTAAGGCAGATTTCCAACCATTCTTAAAGTCAGGTGAAACATTGTCATAGCAGCTAATATTTTACAGTGTAATTTTAAAGCCTTCCTCAGGGTGACTGATCTTGTCTTAGGCAACTGTCGACAGTGCAAAACTGTTCTTGTTTTAATTTTTTCCAATACCTTCGAGGCCTTCCGTGAAGATAATTTGTGTTGGACAGTTCAGGCAGTTTAAGACAGCCAAGGTAGTCAAGTGTCCAGCGTTTGACAAACGAGGTCAAGTCTCTGTCGTCGAATCGTGTTAGAATTATTGGAAATGTCAAGCTCAGGCTCAGTGTTATTGCAACATTAAACTACAATAGCTGACACTGTAATTAAGTACTGTTTTCTAGTACTCAATGTTTGAATACCCACTCAAACGTTTGCCACATCCTGACTCACAGTGAAAGCTCTATTAAGTCCCCCACCCCCCCCCCCCCCCTCTCAAACAAGCTCCCCTAGTTTGGAAGTCGATTTTTACAAGCCCCCCTCTCAAGTCCCCGGTCAACGAGGCCTGAAATAAAATAAGCCTCCCTCCCCCCCCCCCGGGGGGGGGGGGGCTTAATAGAGCTTTCACGGTACTCGCATCTGATTAGCTATAATCTGACTCAACATACATGAATCCAGTGTCAAACTGAAAGCTACAGCTGCAGCGGTTATTACTTCAGTTCGTACTGTTTATACCTCAATCGGTACACTAGTGCCGGGGTCTTAAGGGTCCATTAAAGTATCTTTTGATGCCGTTGCTAGGGAAAAATCAATTTGGTATAACTCTGAACATGTATGCTTCAATTGGACCAAATTTGGACAATGCCCATAGGGGGCAAATATGGGCCAGTACATGACGTCATCGGACCACGCCCAATGTCACGTGACCAGAAACAGAAAAATGCATTTTAACTAAATGGCTTAAACCTTTTACCCTCATTTTCTGTACAGTAACAATACAAAAGTCGTTTTGAAGAAATTTAAGCATGCGTTTTGGCTTATGATAAAAAATAAAAAAATGAGAATGGAAAATGTGCTTCTTTGACCACTCTTTTGAGCATAATTTTTTTGTTTTTCATTTTGTCGCAAAACCCATGCTTGAATTCCAAGAAAATATGATGTTCTTTCGAATTGTTTTAAAATCCAGCAACTACAATTATCTCTCGGGGAGAAAAGTCAATTTTTTCGCGGCACCGGAAGTGGCGAGCGAATTTTCAGCGGCCTGGTGCCTAAGCATTGTGGCCAGTCACATCTGTGTTTTGTTTTATCGAACAAAATTCGAATTCACTTTCTTTTTCACAGTCACGGTGTTGTAGATGACTTAAATTACTGTTAACTAGGCTCTCAAGCGAGGCTGATGTTGTAAGGAGAAGTTGTCCCTCCCAAGTTTCGAGCTCACCATTATCAGTCAGGCATTCTATCGAGTGGTTAAAGTGGTTAGCATTAATTTTTGATGTAAGAATGAAATTCTTGTGATCTAGAGCTGCTTTCAAGGATGCTCACCGTCTTTTGCTCCATGCTGTCTTGGGAGAGCTTCGTTTATTTGTGTTATATTTAAACAATGGAATTTCTCAGGTTCGGAAGGACAGTTCACGGACACAGGTTCACAGGATCGCACAGTTTTATCGCAAGATCGGAGCGGTCAAAAAGGCCACGGACACAGAGTTTCTTTTGAAGTTTGCAGGTGATGATAGCGCAGTACTAATTTCAGTTTGTGTCTCCGCATCTTTGAGATTTCGATTTCCAACCTGACACTGGAAATCTTTTACTGTCACCTTTTCGAGATTTCCCCATCGACATGCAACCATCGCTGCGGCTTTCTGTTTACGTCCGTACGTGGATCACGTGGATCAAGCAGAACACTCAAGTTTCAAAAATAAAGGTACGACTCACATGTTGTAAACGGAAAGCAGAAAATTCAGGGGCACCCAACGACAAGTTTCGGTAGATATCTTTTCGGTGGAGGGTAGTTCGCCTTGGGCTTTCGGTGTCGATTAAAGAGTGCACTCGGCCCAAAAGATTCGCAATGGGGAAATAATGGCCCCTGAGGTTTTCGGAAAGGTCATAATTGCTGTTTTTGGCAGTTAAAAACGTCAGCTAACATTTTCGGAAAGAAAATTATTCCCTAGAAAGTTCGTGGAAAGTTCATTTCAGCTTGAATTTTCTCAAAGGAAGATATTGTTCCCTAACATTTTCGGGCAATTAAAACTTCAGCTAGGGAGTCCGAACAGATGAAATTTTTCTAGCTAACAAAAACATCACTTAAAACAGACTTCAAACACCGTAAGGTACTTAAAAATGCCTTTCCACAGCTTTTGGTTGATTTGGCTCGTTGAGTGCCCCTGAAAATCAATTAATAAAAATGTAAACAAAAGGTTTTCGATCTTGTGTTTGTTGCAACGAAGTAAAAAAAGGTTACCGGCGACTTGAACGAGCCAGCGACCGGCCGACGCCGAAGAAAGCGCGCGAAAAAATTTGGGCTGACCGGAAGTGAAATTGCACTTGGTTAGCAACCGTGTACCTTAGCAACGAGATACTTCAATGGGCCCTTAACGTCTGTAACTGCTGAAATTTGGACAGTGAAAGCATTTGAGGCGACTGTTTTGGTAATCATTGTGCCAGTATTGCTGCCGTGTACGGGATAGTAAAAGATTGCAATGCTTGTTCTTCTTAAAAGAGTAGTAATTTATCCCTGGTTCCTTTCTCTTTTGCTTATAAATGGTAAAGCAGATCGGACACTCTTGGGAGCTGATGAAAACTATGTTCTGACTGAATATCGTCACTCGGTAATTAGAACCAGATTGATTCCTGTAAACATCTCGTCTGTCTTGAAATAGCTCTTGTCAGTGGAGAGAAGCGGTAAATCCATACCGTTGTAAGAAAGGTGTCTCATTTGATCAGTCAGACAAACAGCTGGCTTCTACTGATCAGCATATGCGCTGCTCTCGCATGGATAGCCTCTCATTAGATCCTTTTTTTAGCACAACACTGCCTTGTAATTTAGATAAAAAGAGAACGCCTCCTTTCATTTATCTGAACCGCTCTTAATCAGAAAGTTGAATTGATTAAGGGTCGCTGTTTGAATTTAAACCAAAGGTACAATTGGTCAATAAATGTAACAAAAAAAAAAAAATAAGAAGAAGAACTACTTGAAGATGATAAGAAAGCGTTACAGTCAGTCAGCAGTTTCCTTTGTATCGGCTGGCAAAGTGATTTGTGTACTGAGGGTTTCAGAGATCAGTTCTACATTCAAACAGGCCGAACAAGTAATCCAGCAGTCGTAATTTCAACAAATAACGCAAGTTCACATTACGCTTATAATCATTTCAGCACAGTTTAAACCCATTAGTTGAAAGGAAGCTCAATAAATGTTGTTTTCTACGTTTGGCTTCAGTTAAAAGTAGTCGCCTGCCTCTTTCGTGCCTCCATCATTATATAAAGAGAAGTAGGCGCAGCGACATAAACCACTCTTGCGTGCTAAAATAGCCTCTCTCTCCCCAAATTATGGGTACATGAAGGGAAGAAGACCTTATTTATGTACGTTCTATACAGTGAATGAAAAAAAACGATAACTGATTTTTCTCAATCGACATTATTCCTTGACTAAACGGCTTTAATACTTAGTCGTGAAATTAGGCATCATGGCAAGTATTAAGTCGAACCGAAAATTCGACTTTAGCCAATGGTTACAGTTAAGCAAATTAGCAGGCTCTAAATAATTTTACCTGTTGTGATAGAAGAGACTGATCAGTCGACGAAGATGAGGCACTTATTTTCCGTATAAGAGAAGTTTATAGCACTGTCGTTTCATTAATTTTTGGCCTAATTTGCATGTGGTTCGATGTATAGCAGTGAAAACGCATGCACTGTCACGGCGTTACACAGCAACGCTTCAGCTGTGTAAAACATCCATATTTACACAATAAACATGCTCTTTTTCATCACAAACACAAGTATTTGCTCTATAGCGGAGTGGCCAGGCCACTTTCCAGTTTATCGAAGGTCAAACACGACTGGTTATTAAATAGAAAATCAAAAAAATAAATTTCGATTTGAATGAAAGTACCGTGTTTTCAGGTTTTAGTACAAAACTGAACAGAAAACGGATAGAAGAAACAAATATACCGCATATCAATTATCATGCAGTCATGGATTAACGGCAAAACCAGCTGAAGTTCGGTTGAATGGCATCTTTCAGAACTGTTGAAAAACCAAACGTTTATCTGCGGACTGACATTAGGATATGTTCATCAAAATATCATGTCTCTGGATAAACTTTTGGTTTTTTAAACCTTAATTCTCTGGTTACAAAAACTCCGCGAGAGTCCTAAAGTGATGACGTCACAAAAACTAAATGGTGAAATTATGGGATTTGTTTGGATATTCAGAAAGAACACGATAAAAAAACTTGGTATGGTATGGTATGGTATGGTATGATATTTTATTTATCCACATTACACGGATGAGTAGAAGACTCGTTTAAACGTGAACGTGCCAAATAATCAGCATTTACGAATTCAGCACTTGCCAAAAATCAGCATTTTCGTACAGTTTGAGAGCGAGATATTACCACTGTTGTGCTCTGCTGACTTAATATAAATCCTTCTACATTTTACTCTATAACGTTCTGAACCAAGTAAAATTTAGAAGGATTTGTATAGAGTCAGCAGAGCATAAAGGTGCTAATATCTCAGAGTCAATTTGCCTTAACATGCTGATTTTTTCGTATTAGACCGGTTCTTCACGAGGTCCTAGTTCTCATTCGATTCCATCGACTTGTCATACATGTTTGTTCAATAATTTACATCTTCCTACAGTGACTGGGACCTGATAACATGTGACATTGTATTCGTTATGGGGTGGGTGACAGTTTTAAATTTTACAGCTGGACTGACAGCTTACTCATCTCAGTATCAATATCGAATAGCTATTTTGCAGCAGTACGTTTGTTTGTGGGAAATCCAAACTGATATTTTCACGAACCAGTCTGGCAGTTAGTTAATGGGCCAGAGGGCGTAAGTTTAGACTGCGTAGCTGGTATTAATTAGTCAAGAAAAATGTTACTTACTAAAAGATAAAAATAAGATACGATAGAAAGTTTAAAGACTATGACTACAAGATAAAATGCTAAAAAACTCAAAGATGACTATAAGATAAAATCCTAAAAGCTACACTATGGTTAAAAAGAGAAAAACATTTCATAGATTAACTAAAATGTGCTTTCAGTGCTTTCTTAAATAAAAGTCTCGAAGTTAAAGATCGCAGTCCAATTGGGAGTTCCGGCATTAAAAAAACTTGGCTCCTTGATAGCAAAAACTCTTTTTCCCAAATTCGAGGCGGACTTTAGGCAATTTTACTGAAAACCCATTGTTTCTTGTAGACTTAGAATGATCCAGTCTTTCAAAATACGAATTCATGTAAAGAAAGAGCAAACATTATCTTGAAGGCAGTCAAAGCCGACCAGCTGACCGTGTTTGCGCTTAATTATGTTTTCTACTGATATGGAAGTTTCAGATTACTGTTCCCAATGATTCCTAAACTTCGTTGTTCAAATATTCTTTATCAGACTTTTTCGGTGTCTTGACCAGCCAAGTGAACCGCAGTATGTGAAAATTGGTAGCATCATAGTGTTATAGATTGTCTCAGCGCATTTTTGATCGGTGGACGGGCGAATTGATCTTAAAACTGAGGATAACTCTGCCTGCTGCTTTCTTGTAGGGTTTTCATGTATCAAAATATTATGTGAGGTTCAGATTTGGGTCTAGGTCAACACCCAGGTACTTCAGTGTAGGAAAGCGTATTGTTGATGCATGTACCTTTAACAGGGATGTTTAGTTCCTTTCCTTGAAGCCGGGTTCATTCTTTTTGAAGTTCCAAAAAACGTAGTCTCAGTCTTGCCTTTTTTGACGTTGATGATCAGCTAATTTTTTCGAGTCGATGACATAAACTGTTAATGTCTTTAGCTGAAGTATAAATTGCAGAGTCATCGGCATAGGTGATTATCTTTGAAAATTGTAACGGCATGTAGACATCGTTGAAATGAATTATGAGTAAAACAGGACCCAGTTGAGCTTCTGATAACACACTTTTATACTACCGCCAGCCTGTGATTTACAAAAAAGGTAATCTGTGAACCATTCCAGTTCTGTTCCATGGATTCCATAGAATGGTAGTTTAAATATTCAGGAGACCAGCGTGACGTGTATCGAAAGCCTTGGACAAATCAATTAACACACACGTCGGAGCGAATCGAGGAATTGTGGGTTGTGTATGGTTTATATACAGAAAATGGAGCTACGCTATTGGTGGTAACATGGTAACGTGAAAAACAGGAATAAATTAATTGAATGAAAAACGCTCGTTGATACCGTGGGGATTAAGAGTGCCAATTTGAAAGATCAGTTTTTGCTCGAGATTTTTACGGCTTTCCTTGGTACCTTGATGAAGGGAAAGGCCGGAGATCGACATGTGTTGTTTGGAATGGTTAGGGAGATTAAAATGCCGAGCGACAGGTTTGGATGCGTCTTTGTCATCTTTCTCAACATACACAAAAAACCATACACAACCCACAATTCCTCGATTCGCTCCGACGAAGGGCTAACGCTCGAAACGTCAGCTAATCGAATCCCTGTACGGTGGTCAATTTACATTATCAACTCCGTTGATAAACCAAATTTTCGTGTTTCACTCCCCCACCGACGTAGCACCACAGTTTCTTTAGAAACTAATCCCCTTTATTCAATTAACACACAGCCTGTTAAATTTTTCCGTTTTGAGCTTGTTTTCTGATGGCATCCGAGTAAAGTGAGTAACTGCTACTGATTCTGTAAAGCGATTACGACGGAAGCCATACTGAAAGTGAGAGAGCAAGCCATTCTGCTCCAGTTTTAGAAAATAATGGAAGAATTGGTATGGGTCTATAATTATCAATTTCGGCCAATGATCCAGATTTGAATAGTAGTATAGCTTTAGCCGCTTTCCAGTCGGTGGGTATAGTTCCTGCTCTTAGGGATAAAGTTGATTATATATGAGTCAAAGGCTTTGCTATTAGACCAGCAGCATCTTTCAACATTCCCATTGTCTAGGCCAGAAGACATCAGGGTTTCTTTTGAGGTTTTTAGTTCTTTAATCATTTCAACTTCTGGAACTGCTTTAAATTCAAAGTTGTCACGTGGTGGTTGCATGTTACACATAACAGGCCTTTTCCAGACAAGGTCGTAGAGCGGAATGGACTTCTTCTTTAGAGTGCGCACAACTCCAGTGAAGTAGTTGCAGAAAGTGTTAGCGATGTTACCCTTATCCGTGATATTTCACCCATTTACAAGAATGGCAGACCCGGGTTCCTTTTTAGGCTTTGTGGGCAATAATTTTTTGATGGTTGTCCAGAACTTATCAGGAGAGGTCGCATTTTCTTGTAGAATATTACGATGATATTTGTTTTTACATTTCCTGGTCATACCATTAACTTCGTTTCGTTGACGTTTATAGGAAGACCAATCAGATTTTCCCTGTTGGTTTTTCTCGCCTTTCTCAGAAGCTAACCTCTTATGTTCATTCACCTGCTTAACACTCTTTGTTAGCCATGGGCTGAGTTTGCCTTTGAATTTTTAGTTTTGCTTAATGATAGGAGCGTGGTCATCAATGCATTGGTTCAGGATATCGGACTTTAAGAAAGACCAAGCTTCATTGACACAGGAGGAATTAAAGATTAAGGCTCGAAGTTGTTTGACTGTAGATCATTACAACTGAAAGAATGTTGGATCATAATTTGCAAAATTTCGGCAAATGATTGTTCTGGGCTGATATTTATGGTTATGCAATTTCCGAACACAGCCAATCATATCGTGGTCACTTAGTCCAGTGGGGATTACTTTAATGCAGTAGAGATTTTGAGGCTGGTTGGTGTAAATTACGTCTATCAATGTCTTTTATTCCTGCGTTATCCTCGTGGGATCCTTAATTAGTTGCTTTAGACCAAAGATGACACCATAGATTTCAGTTCTTTGTTGTTCGAGCTCACCAGGTAATTACAATTCATGTCCCCGGTCAAAATAACTTCTTTCTTTTCGAGAGATAAAGCAAGGAGCATTGATTCCAATTTGCATTTAAAATTTGAGCAAAGGTGTTTCGAGGAATCTGGTGGTCGATAACCAAAACCATTGAGGATGCCCTTTGATCTAGGAAATAAAATTTTGATCCAGTTACATTCAATTTCGTCTTCCTCAAGATCCAATCTTCTATGAAAAGGAACAGCTGAAGAAATGTATGCTTCCACTCCTCCACCTTTGCCAGTTCCTTGGTTTACTATATATCACCGAGTCTTTACCGGCTACTTTTACTCAGTGAAGATATAAGTCGGTTGTTTTAGCTAAAAGGAACTTTATCTTTATAAAGCTAATAAACTAAACAAATCAGCGGAATACAAACAAGAAAAACTAGTTATATACGTAAGGAAGCGATCGAATAAGGGAGAGAAAAAGTAAAAGCAATGATCGCAAGGACTGAAGCTTCTAGATGTACACTGGATGTAATATCGAAGTCTGAGCACGCTAGTTTTGTTTCTCTTGAGAGTGACGCAACAAAAACTTAGGCCAGATCGCTCTCACGCAAGTTAGAATACGGGAGGTACTGTCGTGGTATTTCGCTAAGAATTCATAAAAAAATACCCCCGAAAGAGAAGACTGGCTGCTGTAATGGAGCTGTAACTGCCGCCTAAACAATCAGTGGCTTTCAGCTTACCTCTTTCAGCTTACCTAGATACATTAATTTGTGAGGAGTCCTTGCCACTTCAAGCCACATCCCACAAGCTTCATATTTTCATTGCTTGTTTTATTCATTATGGTATTTGAGCCTGGGTAATAGCTATGCAATGCTGATGAAGCCTAACAAGGCCGAAACAGTTGTCCACGGCAGGGCCCGCGCAGCAAGTTTGTAATTGGGGGAGTGGGGGAGGGGACTCACTCCGAACGCGTTAGCGTGAGTCAACTAGGGAAGGGGGGTGGCTAAAGTCCCCCAGCCCCTCCCCTTGCGCGGTCCCTGCATGGCTGCTAATGCTCAGGCTCAACCTTTATTTGGTAGATTTAAGGGGTAATACCCGCTACCACCATGGCCTTAGTGCCCAGTCAGTGGTTCATTTTCAGCTTACCAAGACACATTAATTTGTGAGGTATCCCTATACTGACGATACGAGAACCTACTGCGCACATTCGTCATGATAATTTTTGACCATTCTCTCGTCTCAGTTTGACCAGTTTTCGGGATCAGCCGACTGTCTTAAGCTCCTTTTCACGCCCAGTTTCGCAGGACTGCTCATTAATATACTAACGAGGATGCGTAATCAGGTTCCTGAGAGTATATATTTTCAAATGAACAATGATCCTCGCAGTTATGAACGCAATTTATGCAATTGCGAAAAGAAGCTTGAAAAAAATTCAGGACTTCAACGGGGTTTGAACCCGTGACCTCGCGATTACCGGTGCGATGCTCTAACCAACTGAGCTATGAAGCCACTGACGTTGGGAGCAGGTCAATTGTGGAGTCCTTGTCACTTCAAGCCACATCCCACAAGCGTGTTGTGTAGGTACTGTGTGGCATAACGAACTCATCCGGGATGGATCAATTTATCAACTATTACTTTTCTCTCTGGAGAATGAAATGGCTGCTTTTCTCAACTTAATTAATTTGTCCGTTGAGTGTAGTTTTTAGACCAGAGCCACAGACGAACTACACCCGGAGACAAAACGAAAGCACTGCCAAAGGTTGTTAGTCTATTTTTTGTTGTCGCGGGGGAGGGGGGAGTGGGGAGGGGTATGGGTGAACGGAAAGTGACGTAATGTAACAAATCGTTGATACATACATGACGTAACATACTGGTTCTGCTGACATCCGCTTAAGCGTTCCTTAGAATGAACTTCTAAGGATATGATCTTTAAAATCATCAAATGATGGAAAGTGTTGCGTTAGGGAAGTACGACGCGGCTGTTGTTGGCGGCGGAGTCGTAGGCTGTGCTGTTTTACGTGAGTTTTCGTCGTTGGGGCTCAGCTGTGTTCTCTGCGAAAAGGAGGAGAATCTAGTGAGCGGTGCGAGTTCCGGAAACAGTGGTACACTTCATACAGGCTTCGATGCACCGCTGGACAGTCTGGAGCTTCTTTGCCTTCAGCGAGCAAGGAGCTTGAACGAGAACTTCTTTTCAGAGTACGAAATTCCTTTCAGAAAGTCTGGGGGCCTTATCGTCGCTTGGAATGAAAACGATCTCGAGAAATTGCCTGAATTGGTTGCAAAAGCTCAAAAAGCAGGGGTCACAGACGTAAAGCAAATAACGGCCACGGAGCTACTCGAGAAGGAGCCGCGTTTGAGCCCCAGCGCCTTAGGTGCCGTGTATGTTCCTGGAGAAAGTATAGTTGATCCTTGGAGAATTCCCATCACTTTAGCTAACATAGCCATTGCCCATGGAGCAACTGTAATGACAACCTGTCATGTGACCAGTGGCAAAAGGCATGGAAATGAGTGGCAGCTGTCAACATCCAAAGGACAAGTCACTGCTAAAGTTGTGGTCAATTGTGCTGGTTTGTATGGGGATGAATTAGAATCAATACACAGACAAAGTCCTTTTACAATAAAACCTAGAAAGGGGCAGTATGCAGTTTTTGACAAATCAGCAGGCAAACTGTTGAATTCCATCATCTTTCCTGTACCTACTCCAAAAACCAAGGGTGTTCTTGTCTTTCCCACAGTTTATGGCAACGTCATGGTTGGGCCCACTGCGGAGGACCAGTTAGATCGCAGTAATGCTGAAACTGATGCAGCTGTGATTGAAACCTTAGTGAATCACGCTAAAACTATTGTTCCGTCTCTCAAGGAACATACTGTTATAGGCACGTATGCTGGGCTGCGGCCAGCCACTGAGTTCAAAGATTACTGTATAGAGTGCCTGCCAGATGATGGATGGATCACAGTTGGTGGAATTCGCTCAACGGGTCTTTCTGCTTGTCTTGGAATTGCAAAGCACGTAGCCTCTTTTTTACCATCTTTTGGATTTAAACATACTGGAACTTACTTGCCAGCAAATGGTTTTGTTAAAGTTGATCATGATTGGAAGGTCACTCACCCAATTACAAACTTTGGAATGTTATCTAGTGATGACACAAAATAAATTCTACTGAGGACTGACAATGATTAATTTTAGTGTACAATTTAACCTTCACTGAGAATCAGGTTTTTTTTTTTTACCTTCAACTGGTCCAGGCTTCTCATTTGAGGATGGTAGGGTGGTTTGCAATCCCATACCCAGAATCTTTGTTGTCCTTGACCGACTCTGGAAAGATCTGATCCAGAATTCCAGAAATATTGGACTTCCAATTGAAGGGGTGCATGGAAAAAAGCCCTAAGTGACTTCTGATCAACTGTTAGATTCTCATTCCAAATTGCCTTTTATTTGCTTGTAAAACACGGAGAGAATTTGACTGAACATCAAGAGTCACTTAGGGCTTTATTCCATATACCCCTTCAATTGAACTGCATGTGCATGCGGTTCAGCACCATGTTGGACTTCTGTTTTACTTCAATCAGAAATGTAAGCCTAAGCGATCTTTTAAGAGTCACTTATTTCTTCAAGCATGTGCAGCAAGGAAGGAAGATTGGGTGGTTTGGGACTGGTCTCCACATCTAATAAATTTGTTGTGTTTTCTCAATCTTAATTAAAAACATATAATTTTTCTACTCAGCAATGAACTGGGTGTAGATTGCATTGAAGGATACATAAAAAGATTACAGTAATCTGGGTACAAGCCCGTTTAAGTTGATCAACACAGAGAATCCAAATCTGGTTCTTTAATACATTGTCTTTCTACCCGTTTTTCAATATCAGCGCATCTAATCATAAAATTTGCTCAGACATTCACACACAAAGATGATGAGAAGTTTTGGTGGAAAACTTCAGGTAACCTTGTTATCACTTTACCATAAAAACTCGTGTATAAGCCGCACTTTTTTGCCGAAATTTTGGGCTCAAAATCGTGGGTGCGGCGTATATACGAGACCATTGCTTTCAGAGGGAGTAAGACTTCTATATGGGGTCACAAATACTGAAATAGCACCAAAAACCATCAGTGAATAAAGATTAAACACATTGCTTTCGGTAGAAATGGTGGCTTCTAAAGGAGCCGTTTGTATCTTCAGGTTCAAAACCCTAATCTTGCTGGCCAGTCGTTCTAAACTCTAACTGGCATGGGATCTCCATACTTCCACAAAAGATTTTTACAATGTCGTCTTTGACTGATCACTCCAGTCTCTCCACTATGTGAGAGAAAATACCACACTATTCAGGAGAACTTGTGAGGCAAATGGCCGACCGTTTCATTGCCTTTCATTACTTGCATGGTGTGTTTATCCTTGGGGTTGTTAAACTCTCATTTAACGACAAGTTTTTTTCCGACTGATGGCTTCCATACGTCTTTATAAACACTATCCACGCACAGCTGATGCAAAGCGAACCTTTCCATCTGTGTCCATGTTCCCTCTGTAAATGTCTGTGTGATTACTAAGCATACGTTTAGAATCGTTCTCTCTTTAACAATGAAGACATCCGTTATCAGTCCCAAGAATTAAGGAAATCTATTTATAAGCCGTGCACAACAACCAACATTGGAAAACAATCTGTATCTTCAATTGTAGTTGACCTTTGGCAAGATCTTCCAACTAGCTTGAAAAATCTTAACACTTTACCCTTCCTGGCAAATTAAAAGAATTTCTTCTTAAAACTCAATCCAGTAAGTAAAATCATGCCAACGACTGCCTATATATGTGCTTATTTTTTCGTCTTAGTTTTCAAATGTATCTGTGTTGTTCTTGTCGTATCTGCTACAATTTGTTTAATAACTTTCCTTAGCTAGGGGCTAACTACTGTCTAGAAAACTTAAGTTTATTTAGCCCCTTGGCACCTTTAAATGGTAATGGTTTAGCTTTTTCCCCCTTTTCACAGATCCAAATTCCTTTAAAAAATGTAATGCTAATTGTAAGAAAAGGTGTAAATAATAAAGATTGTTGTTGTTGTTGTAAATCGGTGTTTTAAGAGTTGTATAACGTCTTAAGGTCGCTGCAAATACACAGCATTAGATTTCCGCAAGTTTATCGCGAACGAACAAACAACTTTTTTGCTGGAGTGATTTTTTTGAGTTTATCTTTTTTTTGTCAAAATCATGCTTGAAATTTGGGGGTGCGGCTTTTCTATGAGTGCAGCTTATACACGAGTTTTTATGGTTATTCTCTAAAAAGTAATCAAACCTTCAGATAAGAGTTTTCCAGTTTTTGATTTGCTACAAAATTAAGTGGTTCTAAATCAAAACACTCAACTGTTCCTAAATGATAACTGTGACCAGATATAATTTGTATTTTAATAATTTTACAGGGAAGGACCAAAATTAATGTCTCTTTTCGAGGGGCAAGTCTTGGTGACATGAAGTTTGCACCCTCTCCTCTCCCTGCTAGGGCAGTTTTTGGAAGAAGCTGAGTATACCCCCTCCCCCAAGGGGACAATTTGTTGTGAATCTTTCAACTAGTTCAGGCAAAAACATCAAGTAATATTACGAATATTGTATTCTAAACGGGTCTCCTAATTCTTAGCCATCTCATTTATTGCATGTGGCCTTTGATTTAATAGTCAAACCTGAGTATCCTTGTGTTTTTTTGCACCTAGCTTTTGTGAAAAATGGGGCCAAGATACTGTGCAGAGTTTGCACCATTTCATATCTTAATTTTACTGTTCTATGTTTTCAAGACAGCTTCAAATTAGTATTCACTTGTAATATTTAAATGCACACATCTTGATAGAAATCTTCCATGAATTTAATTCTCTGTTTTTGAATGTGAATAATAATACGCTACTCAAATACAGCTATATTTATTTCACATACACCAAAAACCATTCTATGATCATTTAATAAAATAATTTTATAATATGGTTAGGCTTGCCTAACAGCTTAGTCTCTCAAAGAAAAGCTCATTGAAAAATGAGTCGCAAATGCAGATCAGGCCTTAGACCTCAATCATGGTTGCAACTACTTGTAACACTCGACAAAGCATCACATTTCACGTCCACATCTCACCCAACCTACTCAACTTCCCCTCACCCCCCCCCCCCCCCCCTCCATTGTTGATTTTCTTGACGAATGTTGAGTCTGACCTCCAGAAAATCAACATTGAAGGGGAAGGAGGGGACACAGGGAGCTAGTGTTTTAAGAACTGTGACCGTGATTGCTGGTATGCATTTTCATCCTCAATTTTTGGCCTATCCAGTCCAGCTGCTGCCGTTGTGCCATCTCGGCAAGTTATTTAGAATTGAACAATAAAGTAAAATGTTTCAAGGCAACAACACATCACTGCAACTGAAGATTACAAAATGACAAAGAAAAAATTGAATTCCTATTAACTTAATGTTTAATAAATAATTTAATTGGTGAAACTAAATAAACACGTACAAGTAATTTTCAAAGTGTACTGCATTTGGACCACTCGGTCTTGAACAGAAAATAGCATGCATGGCCCTCGGCTGCACCACAATTAGAACACGCTGTTCATTAGCATGATTCCCTTAAAGTCACAATACTAATGGCTGCCAATCTGAGAACTGCAGTGTTCCATGTAAGAGGGAGCTCGCAGGTCAAAAATCCTACAAAGTCAGCTACATGACCCGACAAATCAATAGCAAAATTTATAATGGTTTGGAGGGAGCAGTGGGAATTTGACCCATTGGAATTCCTTGTTGACACACTGCCTTAACCCTTTCACTCCCAAGGGTGACTTTGTAGATTTTACTCTGTCTAACGCCAGACGATTTTACTCGTCAAAGGGAGACCCCTAGGGAGTGAAAGGGTTAACATCTTATCTGGAACCCTGTGAGAAGCATGAGGATTTTCATTTGATTCTGGATTATTGTTAATATATTAAATTATGCACTAACATCTATAACATAGGAAATCAAACTACGACAGATAAAAAAGAAAAGCATGAGGAGGGGCATGGTGCTATGTTATGAGCACGCCAATATTTCATGTAAATTAATAATTATAGTTTCTCAAACATTCTGCATTAACATTGTACACTTGCAATAGTTTAGAAGTACATTAATGACAGCTAATTATTAGAGACTGTATTATATTAAATATTATAAGAAATACATAAAATATGAGCGGGAGACCTTTATGGGCAGTTAAAACGGCGAGCCGCAGGCGAGCTGTTTTAAAGCCCATAAAGGTCTCACGCGAATATTTTATGTTACTTGTGAAATGAAACAATAGATTGTGTTTGTCGTGTTTGTAATGTTAATCAGTAGTGATCTGTATCAAAGTTAATGCATACTAATTAGCGGAGCAGGACACTTTTATGAAAGTTAATGATTTTTATTGGGGTTTAGAGAGGTATACATGTGACTCAAATACTACCCGTAGATTGGTCGTTAGTCTTATGAATTATTAATGAATTTTACAATTTATATTATAACTCTAACCAATGGCTTGAGGTTGTTGTAGTCATTGAATGTATGTAATAAATTGTTATGTTCCAAACAATTCTGGCATTCATGCTATTCTGTACTTGGCAAAGCAATGAGATTTGCAGTGATTATGTGTATATCTAGTGTCATTACCTTGCTGTCCATCACTTTTTTAAGTTCTGTTTCCCTTGACAATAGCTAGGTCCTGCCTGCCAATAATTTTACTTAATTTGCAGGCTATGAACAGGCTGCTTATTAAAGAATTGGGCATAATAACCATGCAGGCGGTAAAATATTGCACGGCCAGCTTCAGTTGGCTCTACAAATGTTTTAGCTCCCCTTGCCAAATACTTTACTAAGAAGCCAGTTAACAGCCTAGTTAATTTGTTGTAAAAGCTTAGTAACAAAACAAGGTTTATTTCAATAGATTTTGCACCCTGTAAATGACTCACAGCTTTCTTGGAAGCTAGTGAAAAGAATAATAATTTATAATAAATTACCACATATCATGTGGACTGTCAATAAATCAAACAGCTGATTCATGAACAGGTGAATGACCATCTGCCAGGGGTTCAAGTTCCTGCCCATCAGTTTGGTTAACAAGTTTCACTGCATCTCCATTTGCAATGGTTTTTGTTTTAGCCTTCTCTTTCTTCAAATCCCACACAAACCACCATGATGCCCAAACAGAATCAGTTACCAGAATGCCAAGGTGAATGATGATCAGGGGCAAACTTATCAGGCCTTGTTCAGCTTGTGTAAATGGAAGAAATCCTGAAATTGTCACAGCAACTGCAAGGGATTTCTGACTGGCCATGATCATGACTGCCTTCAGAGCAGGTCTTTCTAGTTTGAGGAGAAGGCATGGTGGAAATATAACAATGATATACAGCAAATGCATCGCCATACCCCATCCAAGGACAACGAAAATGCTTGCAATTGGGAGTCCAGTGAAGGCCTTTTGCGCACTTGCCTGGCTGACTTTCAACCATGGAATAATTGTTAGCAGTATCACTGAGATGATTTTGAGTGTATCAGAAAATTTGATAATGTAACGCTTGACATGAGGCACATATCTTAGTCCTTTGCCAACCTATATAACCAAAAAATACAAGAATCAGATTAAATTAATCATTAGAACTAAAATACTGGGATAACGGCAGTAGTCCATTGTTGCATGGAGTTGTCGGGAGCCCATGTTTCCCATGATTTATCAATTATATTTTATATTTCACCATATATTGGCCACTATTTCACAATATAACAACATTAACAAAAATAAAATACCGAATAAGACACAATATCTATGTGACTACCGTAGTGATCCTGTCAAATGGTACTGCTTTGCCGTGACAATATAGCCACCAATTCCACCACCACCCACCCCCCCCCCCTTCAAAAAAATAATCCCTCTCACTCACAGAGGTACACTAAAATGCCTCAACCGAAATGGACGACTCACAAGGCAACATGCTTAAAGGAGGGTCAGAAACAAAAAGAAAGACAGTTCAGTTTAAAAATCCAAAGTCCTATTTAAGGAAATGATAACACACAAAAAAAGGCAACAAGCTGGCCTTCACACCTTCCCACATGTATCGTATCACTAAAACATTTGAGTACCAGTAGCTTCTAACCCTGAGTGAGAATACAAAGTGTAGTCTACATTATTTCCAATAAAATAAAGATCACTTGGTGTTTAGAAAACTGTTGGCAGGGTGAGTAAATATATTTTAAAATTTCACAAGCATTTTAATTTTAATAATAGCTGCTTTTTAATACCATAGGTTCTACCAGCAAGTCATTGCATTCATGTACCCACCAGTAAAGGAAGCAGTACAGTCAATACCAGCTTCATCAATAGTTTAACAGGATCCAGCTTGATATTCTCAAAGTCCACTATCCAGGCCACAAGAGGTGGAACAGTAAATACTGCAGCCAAGTTACAAATTACTGTCAGCATCACAGCCAAGGCTACAGCTCCTCCAGCTTGACCTGTCTGTTGACCAAATGATGCAAGATTCTTGTTTAATTTGTGATGCACAGACTCTAGCAGTTTGAATCTGAATGTCTGACGTTACTTTTGATTTTGGGAAGGTCTCATGGCCTTACACTTTTAAGTGCCTATGAAATGAAAAATAATTGCTGCTTATTTGAAAGGCTTTTCAAAATACAGAAGAATGGCGTTTTTCTTTTTGGAATATCTTTTTTCGTTCTAGAGATATTAACATTTTTGTATTATGCAAATTAGGAAAGTAATGACGTCATAAAATGTGCAACTAAAATGTTAAAATACTTAATCAAGAATATCTGTAGAAATATCGGGGCAGTGTTCTTCAAACTTGGCACCAGAAATGTAGATCACAAAAGAAACAAAATGACACATGTGGTGCCATTGTCATGGCAACTCTCTTGGCCCCAGTCTCTTTCTGTCAAAAACCAAATATCCCCAGTTGCAACCCTTTTAAGTGGGACAGAGGGTCCTGCTCGAAACAGACATGGTTCTAATATTGTCTAAACTCTCCCCATTAGATTGCTGGGGGTGGATGATACTTGGTTAAGACAAAAACTGGGAATTTGATTTCTAATTAAGACAGGACCAGCGGCAAAACTGTTGTCATCGCAACAGCACCACAGGTGTCATTTTGTTTCTTTTGTGGTGTACATTTCTGGTGCCAAGTTTGAAGAACACTGCTCCAATATTTCTAGAGATATTATTGATTCAGTATTTTACCATTTTAGTTGCACAGTTTATGACATCATCACTTTCCTAATTTGCATAATACAAAAACGTTAATATCTCTAGATCAAAAAAAGATATTCCAAAATGGAAAATGCCATTCTTCTGATTTTGAAACGCCTTTCAAATGAAAAGCAATAATTTTTCATTTCATAGGCACTTTAAATGATCAAGTGATTTTCTTCCCCCCTTGAAAAGCATCTTCCACAAGTGAACACATTCCTGTACAGCTTGTTTCTTCCACCTCTAGTTTCAAAGATCAGAACAGTTTATCACAAGAAAATGCATCTTTCAGCTGGAGATGCACAGCATGTTCACTGAACCCACCAAAAGCTGGTATTGAGGTTCATAACTTAAATGAAAATCACTTTGTGTGGGGGAACATAGACACCAGTGCAGTAAAATAAATTATGCTAAACTAAAACAATGGATGTTTAAAAAAGGCATTGGATCCTTAACAATAATTACTATTGTTTTCTTTGGGGAAAAAAGACTGAAAACAAATTTTGAAGAAAACCTTAATCTATTGAAACAACATAAGGGATAACCCAGTTTAATGAACAATCAGTCTTCAGGTAGTTTTGAAAGTACCCTTGGATACAAAAATATGAATATTTGCTTTCCCAAAGTCATGGCAATTGGGAAACAAATCCTGACAGCGGCTTTGTAACACCTTAAATTTTGAAAATCTCCAGACTGACAGAACTGCACTTGTCTAGTTTTTTTTCCTTTGTAAACATTCTTGCTAAGCCCAGGAGAATAAACCTCCAAAGTAGAACAGTTTAAAATGAAAACAAGTAATTCTCCCAAAGAGAATTAGGCCTTATGCAAAGTAGATTACCACTGTCTGACTTATCTGACTGTACTTAAATATCAAACATTCTTTGAAAACAGTGTTTACATGTATTCAAGAAATTCTGAAGAGGTATGTAGAAAATACCTGAAAAGTTCTATATGCATTGCAGGTGAGATCTACTTGAAGTTTTAAAAGTACTTCAGTATTGATGGATGCATCATTTTTCAAGACAAAAAAAATTAAGGGGCACCTGTTTTTTGTATGCCGTTTAAAATATTCCCCAAAAGGGAATTCTTATGGGCACCTGTTGATATCAAAATTAAATCATCTACAACTACAAGACAGTCTGCACAGGATAGAGCGCTTTTCAATTGAGTGTAGTAAAACCAAAACCAAAGCAATTACTCCAGCCAATCACAACAGAAGTAAGCGATGCAATGAGCCAATCAGAATACGAAGCAATTACATGTAGCCGGTGCAAAGCGCGGGAAAATACGCGAGTGCAAGTCACGATTGGTTTTGGTTTTGCTTCTCATTGGTTGAGAAAGTGGCGCGAGTTTTCCTGGCCAATCACAGAGCGAAGCAATGCAAAACCAAAGCAAAACGAGAATTACTTTCGACACTCAACGGAAAACCGCTCTATATATTACTTATAAATGAGGCCTTCTAAGGGGTAGAAGCAACAAGCGACATTGGCTCTGCAAACAGGCAACAATCTTCTCCCAAAACACCGACAACTGACAGAAATTAGCAGAAAATGCACAACAGTTTGCGACAGCGACAATTCACTTTTCATTCTTCTTTGTTTTCTTTGTGACAGCAACATTTGTCCCTAACAATACAAGCGACAGATGAGGTCACAGACGAGTGACAAAGCAACACCAGACCACCCCTTGAAAAATATCCTCATAAATCTTGTTTAAATGCTAGTGATGTTGATTGTTTCAAGAACTTATGGCTTGTGTCATTTACATGTATATGCCTTCAAATACCTACAAACCTATTGGTAAAAGCTTATTGTGAACAAAATTAATAATTATTGAATTGCAGTGGTCTGTACTGTATAACTGAAAAAAAAAAGAAGCTTGTAACCATTTCAAATTGGCTTACAATATTTATTATCAGTAGAAGGCAAGTCTTGACTGTCATGGTGCATACTTAAGGTTTCTGATGGCATAAGCATATAATGATCCTCTAAGAATATACCATTGACCTTAAGTCTAGACTTACACCAGATGCTAAACCTTTTTGAACAATTCTCAAATATAAAAACTAAAAGTCTTGAAATATATTTCACTCTTCGAGCCTCTTCAGTCAATAATGCTTAAATCATAAACCATTTGGCCAATATAGACTTGATGAAGATTATAAGTTTTAATATAAACAGGTTATCAATATGCTTAATTAACTATTTCGCCTCAGAGTCTCATGTACGGGGTACTGATCAATGCATGAACTCTGTTGAAATTTCTTGAATCAACAGTCTGTCTTTACTCAATGAATCATATCTGTAATACAGACAATGAAAATACCTTGTGTCCCTAAAAAAGCTTATCAATGAGTCATAACACATTGTACATTCACATAATGACTCAATCTGTATTAGGTTACTTGTAAAAAAAAAATGTTTTTAAAGTGATTGTTGTGGATTTGGACAAAAAAAATATTTTGCAAGAATCAAAGAAACACTAATTACTGGTGATTTAGTTAATGCAAACAATAATAAATGTGCCTTGTTTATTCAACATTTGCTTCTGAGACAATGGAACTTTTCATTATAATTGAAGGGCTCGGAGCATAACCATCCTATGTCGAATTTTGAGTCGTTTTTCGATTTTGCTTGGATTTGTCTGAATTTCTGCATGTGAACTGCAATTCGATGGAAACACATTGTATGGTATTTTTTTGACTGATTCATCCAGAATCCAGAAATGCATTTTTTCTTACGTACACCAAGAAACCAACCTTCCATGGGAGTGGTTTGCAAGTTGCATTACATCTTCTTAGTAAGAAAAAATGCATTTCTGGATTCTGGATGAATCAGTCAAAAAAATACCATACAATGTGTTTCCATCGAATTGTAGTTCACATGCAGAAATTCAGACAAATCCAAGCAAAATCGAAAAACAACCCAAAATTCGACATAGGATGGTTATGCACCGACGCCTTCAATTGGTACATTCTCATGAGTGATTTGACTTTTAACACCCATACACTTAAACCCCTTTGCCCTGTGTGCCATAACTGAACACTTAAAACTCCCAGTGTACAAAGAAAGGAAAATGGAAAAAGATTGGGTTTGAATAAAAACGGCGACACAGAGCGAAATCCAATGACGGGGAAATGGGTAAAGTTGTTCTATACACTCCCACAACGAGTGCTAACTCTTTCAACATGTTACACAATCACAATAGCTTACCAGTATGACACCTGCCGAGATCGTACACGGTACGATAAGGTAAATCTGAATTCCTATTTGAAATAAAGCCGGACCAAGAAGCGAACTGCCTTGAAAGTGACCTTCAGCGGGCGAAGGAGTTGCACGCGATGA
This sequence comes from Pachyseris speciosa, assembly GCA_016490735.1. Classification (NCBI taxonomy): domain Eukaryota; kingdom Metazoa; phylum Cnidaria; class Anthozoa; order Scleractinia; family Pachyseridae; genus Pachyseris; species Pachyseris speciosa. The sequence goes on from JAEMWC010000194.1 coordinate 356,869, forward strand.
GTTATTCTTGTACGCATGCAAGCCATTCTCCTTCGCCGGAGAGTCCTCGTATGGCTGGTAAGGTAACAAGCCGGTGAGGTGTCCGCCGATTATCGGAGTGATCAACAAGATGCAGATTATTCCCCATAGAAGAGCCTTGAAGGATTTCAAAGCGTCCTTCACTTCTCCGGTTTTAAGCTTGAGTCCGCTGTGAAGAAAAAGTCCCACAACGCAAACATACTGCGTTGGCAGTTCGCTGAAGAACACGCCGGGTTGTGGCCAGGCTATTCCTAGAACTACGAAGAACACAAGACAGATGGGCAGAAAGTTCTTAAAGACGGCTGATCTTGCCCGTTTCAACAGAGTTGGCCGTTGTTGTTCGGTGGGTTTTCCTGAGGGGTTACCCTCCTGCTCAATGTTCGTTGCCGCCATCGGAAAAGTTTTCGCTGATCCCTCTGTCTTGCTTGTGTGTTGTCGCTCTTTGTGTAAGATGTCGTGTGAAAAACACGTGACATAACGTGACGCGGGAATGTGCGCAGAGCACGTTTCTTTTTTTGTTTCAAGATTTAGTGAGGATTGCGGGTTTTTATGTTCTAAAGACATTGACATCCCTATATGTTTAATCCGTTGCAATTGAAAAGAAGGAAATTAAAGAATAGTGAGAGTAACCTACCTTAAAATCGAAAATTATTAGTGCAAAACTACTGAATAAATTAATAATTAACTTTCAGTTTCGAAGGGTGTCGGCATCTTTGACGTCTCTCAGTGCCCGGAATTTCCAATGCCTTACGGACATTTTCTATTGCGGGATGGTGAGGGTAAGCTACCTTAGAATTGAAATTTTAATTGCAAAACTACTACATAAATTAAGTGCCATTAACTTTCACTGTTCGAAGGGATATCATCTCTGGCAATGCCAGGAATTTTTAACGCCTTTCGGATCAGTTTTGCATACGGTGGGACATTTTGAAGATTTCATTTTTATTTCTGTAAAATTAACCGCTAGATAGGGCATCGTCAAAACTCGTGCCACCTAGTACACCGTGATGTACAAAAATGTTTATTCCCTTGGGCAGAGGAAATTTTTAAACCCGCACAGGATGTCGATCGTTGGCCAACGCGGTGCAGTTTTAAAAAGTGAGTTAACGCCTGCCTGTGACGTATGTAAAGTAACTTATGGCCAGAATCGCACCCGTAAAAGTCTCAGTGACATAACACGATGTTTAGCTTTCTTCTGATGTACTCTGGTATGAGAATCTAAAATTCCGACTAATTACCATTCAAAATTTACTGTGCAATCAATGCCTTAGAAACCCGGGGTCGGCTCCCAGAAAAATTGGGTGGGGGTGTGCGGGCCGCTTCCTGATACCCTTAGCCAGACCAGACCATAAATTCGATACCCTATATCAGACCTATTTCACGTACACGGTTGCCTTTAGCGGTGAAATAATTAGCGTAGCAGTGTTCTCTATATCTGAAATTCTGAAAAGTTGTATACCTAATACCTATATTTCACTGCAAAATACCGTATACCCGATTAAGAAAAGCCTAATATATATACCCTCTAGTATAAGCAACCGGGTTGTTCACTTCTGCCTCTGTCCATAAATATCTAGCCAACCCCAAACAGGAGGCCATCACTAGAAATAAAGACTGGCATGTACGTATGAAGCAAGAATATAAGATGCACGAGCAAAAAGCGCTCAAGGCCCGTTTACACGACAAAGTGACAAGTGACACGAGCAGGTAAAGTTCACATAAAAAAAGGCGTCAGGATTTTAAACTAACTGCATTGCAGACGGAAAGGTAGGAGCTAGATAGTAAAATAAATGCCAAACATCAGACACACAGGCAAATACTTCCGCTACCCCAACCAGTGGCCAAGCAAGTCTATAATTTTAACTCGTAACGATTTTTAAGACGCCCAGTTCCGTAGAATTAACGAAGGCAAGGTTTATTTCCATTTCCATTCCCTATCCACACAATAGCGTACCGGTATCTTAAACTTCTGAAAAGGGTCTTCCAGCAGTGCAGACCAGTGTAGTCTTTTGACAGCTTAATTCAGGATCTTAAAAATTCCGTGTGTGGAAAACAGGAACCTACTAAAGTTTGATGTCTTGTTTTCCGGGTCATGTAGAAAGACTGTAGCTTTCAACGAATCGTATGGAAAGAATGTCTAATTGTCTACGTTATGCAACGGAGCGTATGACGATCAGTCTGTATAAGAATGAATATGATTGCAGCTTGCCTGGTCCGTCGATTCGTCTGACCTCTAAGAATTAATGGAAACTATTATTGTTAACCCCAAAACTCGAACGTTCCTCTTTGTAAAAACGCATTTCTCAAAAGGTGACTACGAACAGTTTTGCTATCATCCTCCGTTCGGAACATTACTTAATGATACCATCTTCCACAAATCAACGAACTTTTATTTACCGGTACATAGAAGAAGTTGCTGCAATAAGCATAGTGTCATTTTAACTCTGTGTACCCAAGGAAATACCTTTCTCGGATCCGACAAGTCTTCTTTGCTCAGGTAGGCATCCGGGTAGTTTCAAGCAGAGGCCGACAGTAATAAACAACGCTCTTCATTTTCCGTAGATTCGATTGCAGCGTTCTCCTTTCTGGCATCCCATGCGAACCACCATGATGCCCAAACAGAATCAGCCACCAGAATGCCAAGGTGAATGATGATCAGAGGCAAGCTTATCAGGCCTTGTTCAGCTTGTGTAACTGGAAGAAATCCTGAAATTGTCACAGCAACTGCTAGGGATTTCTGACTGGCCATGATCATGACTGCTTTCAGAGCAGGTCTTTCTAGTTTGAGGAGAAGGCATGGTGGAAATATGACGATGATAAACAGCAAATGCATCGCCATACCCCATCCAAGGACAACGAAAATGCTTGCAATTGGGAGTCCACTGAAGGCCTTTTGCGCACTTGCCTGGCTGACTTTCAACCACGGAATAATTGCCAGCAGTATGATTGAAATCAGCTTAAGTGTGTCGGAAAATCTGACGACACAAGGCTTGACGTGAGGTACATACGTAAGCCCTTTGCCAACCTATAAAACAAACACATACAACTGAGTTAGTAAATGAGACTGACTGCCAGCGCAGCTGTGACGCGACTGAAAACAATCTTGTGCAATACTATTGAGAAACTGACTGCGCTTCGAAGGGTCCAGGGCCGTAGTAAGTATGAGTCGAACTGTGGCACTTGTCTCGTTAAAACAGTTTTGAATTTACGCTGTATTTTTTCCTTCTTTGTGTGTGTGTGTGTGTGTGTGTGTGTGTGTGTGTGTCTTACGAAAACTATAAGCAGGTTGCATGTGTAGTCTCACAGAAGCGTAAGCACTTTTTTTCCTGTAAGAGGCTATACATTGAAAAATGTGTGGGTTGAGTCTATGACGTCATCAGTCCTCTCGTTTGAGCCAATGCAGATATTTGCAAACTGTAAACGGCGTTGTAATCTTTCCTGGAATTCTATGTGATAAACCTAAAAATTCAAGCTGTATCTGGCAACGTCAGCGTAGCTTCCCAAATTATTCTTGAACGTTGAGTAGAGGGAGGGGTGAGGAGATGCCATGAGGACAAAATCATATTGGAGAAGAATTTTCGGACTTCATGTGTATTGTTTTCTCAAGTAGTTTTGTCCAAGATTGTAGCCTGAAAAATGTTAGGTTGTATTGATTTTTGAGGGAAGTGCCGTGATATCTCGTGGACGGGAAGGTACAATGTAGGGAGCAGTAGGGTGCTGCTAAATGGTCAGGAACAGTTGTAATCCACTTTATCATATGACCCGTACGGCCCCCATCCTCGGAGACCCAGGGGCAGATTGTCGGGACGGGACAAAGATTCGGGACGAGCGAAAGTTTACAAGACAGTCGGGAGAGCCCCTGGGAACATTTCTTTATAGGACTCGTTCCAGAAGCCATTCAAATACTGTTTCCTGATTGGGCGGAAAATTTCTGGCAAGGAATTTTTTTTCTGCCCAATCGGCGATCAGCTTATATATCGCACACCTTTCGTGACTTCTTATACCGACTGTCAAACGTCCTATCTGCTGTCAGCCATATTTTCTATCGCTGTATCGACACTTCGAGGAAAGTTATGGTGGAAAGGGGCCCACAAAACTCAGATATCGACAAATTCAACTTCTACTCAAGCAAAAGTCACTTGGAAGGAACAAGAAAAATCACGATGAAGAGCGATCGCAGGTATCGTAAAATTCACGCGAAGAATTGTTGACAACTCGGCCACAATTGTTGTTGTTTGGTACGAGCTTTTGTTTTTCTCTGGTGTACTCACAGGCAGTGGGCCGCTCCTGAAACTTTTCGGGGCGATGGAATTTCTGTTACACAGGCCAGGCAAGTTTACCGATCGGGCGAGTGAAATGCAGTCGTTGAATTTGTTTTGCTCACGAAATCGAACTGTTCACTGCTTACAGCTCAGCCCAGCTCAATTTCGAGAGAGACCTTGAAATGGCCTGAGAAAACCCAGTTCAAAATAATTTACCCGTAGTCGTGGTTGTCTCTCCATCCACTTATATTATTACAATCATGAAAGACCAGGTTACGTGGTTAAGGTCATTGGGCTTGAAGGCTGCTTTTGTGTGGAAAAGTACGGAGGCCGAAATCACAAACCAATTTATCAAATCAAAATCAGTTTCCCAATACTCTGACATTCTATTGCATACAGATGCCATTTTGAAGTTGATGTGAGTTCAGATTATGCTTTTGAAATAGGTGATTACCTTAGGTATAGAGTAAGACTCGAATAGAAACTACTCCAGTGTTTTGGAGGGAATGGAATGGAAAATGGCGTGTATTATGTTAAGATGAAAACAGATTTTAACAAAAACCCTCACTCTTATAAGCATATAGACACTTAATGTTTTCCTTACTATTGGTAGAGCTAGCATAATTTTTGAGACCTAAGCAAATTTGTGGCAGATGTTTTGCATGGTAATTGGGGTACAGTATTGACCTGATACCTTTTGTAGCATTACAGGGCTTTCATAGCTCCCAAGAAGTAGGCAGTGTGATATGGTATTGCTGAACATCTTGTGCAGTGCACTTACTATGATTAGCCTATTACAGGTGTTTCAGTGAATGATGATGGTAAACTGACTTGTGTTTCGGGAAATGTTTTGTGTTTTGAGAAACTGTTTCGTGTTATGGGAAACTGATTTTTGTTTTGGTAAATTGATTTGTGATTAACCCTTTTGGGCTGCTGTAGAAAAGCAAAGTGAAAGACCAACAGATAACAAATGGACAATTGCATTTTAAGAGTAATTTAAAATTTTTTGTACATCCCTCTGAAACTGAGAGTGTAATTTCATCTTGGGTATACTCATTGGGAATTTCATTTAGTACAAGGTAGGCTTCTCCTGAAGTGCTGGCAGCTGGCTAAAAAGTGACTTCTTTAAATTTTGAGCCACCTGCTTTTCAATGAAAAGTTTCCAATGTTTTTTGAAGGCTGTTTAAATTCTCATAAAAAAGCCACCTTCTGTTAGATTCCAGTCAGCTACTCTAAAACCTAATAACAACTCTGAGGCCATAAGGCTTGTGACAAATAATCACTACAATATCCAAAGAGAATACATTGGAAACTTGAATTAAAGTTACATCACACTATCAAGAAAACTTATGAACGAACAAAAAATAAATGAAATAACAATCCCTTCTAGTTTTATTTTATTGTAACAGTTATTTTATTGCTTTTTTTGTTTCCACGTTATCAAAAAGGGGATATCTTACTGAGAAGCTTCTAAATTTTCTTGTTTAAGAGACCATGTTAGCATATTTTGTAATTGTATTCAGGTTATGGGTATGGTTTGTGTGTAGTGTCCTGTACCTTTAAATAATTTAGCTATACTTAGCCATACCATTGTATCAGCCTAACTGTTTGACTCAGTGAACCGTATAATTGAGAATGATTTGTCAGTAGGTGGTTATCAAGGGTCTTTTGGCACAAAACACATATGCACTATGTGAGGAACTGAAAACATGGTTCCTTAATTAACTGAAAGCATTCTCTCATGTTTTAAAAATTGTCAAGGAAAAGGGTGGTGACAGGAAGAACCCATTCCAAAATTGGTGTGGTCTGATGGGAAGTCCTTTCCTGGTGTACCACTGGTTTAGCAATCACAGCAACTACAATTGTATCATGCAAAAATGGAATTTAATAATTGTTATATTATGGATACACTTGGGCGTTTATAAAGACAAGAGTGCATACAATACACTAAACATCCTGCATCAACTTGTAAACAACTTTATCTGAAACTTTGCAACCTAAAAGTTGCAACAAAGTCAACATGTTTTTAAAACTTAAATTAACTTTTTAATTGAGCTCAGGACCACTGTGGTAAAAGAGTTCATGGAAAGCTTGTGCAAATCACCATGCATTTTGCATGTACAGTACAACACAATTTATTAAATATCAATCATCACAACTGCAAGGCAATCTGCATATTCTTATGCACACCTTGGGAAGACCACAGTCAAAAATATGAAAACCAAAACATTGCAATAGATCACAGTGGAACTGTACACTTTCTCTAAGGCCTTCTTGAGGTCTCTCTTGAAATTGAGCTGAGACGTAAGGTTCGATTTTGTGAGCAAAATATTAAACCGCGGAGCTGCGTGCTTCTCGCCCGATCGGCAAACTTGTATGGCGGCCCGTGCAACAGAAATTTCATCGCCCCGAAGAGTTTCAGGAGCGGCCCACTGCCCGTACGTGAACCAGAGAAAAAAGCCCAAACCAAACAACAATGATCCTAACCAGAGAAAGAGACCGAGTTACATCATTGCTGTTGTTCGCGTGAAGTTTACGATGTCTGCGGTCGGTCTTCATCTTGATTTTTCTAGTTCCTTACAAGTGATTGTTGCTTGAGTTCAATTTTAATTTGTGGATTTCTGGGATTTGTGGGTCCCTTGCCACCAAAATGTTCCTCGTAGGATAGATCTGTCGAACGAAGGAGACAAGCGGAACCACTGATAATATGAGCAGATTGACCACTTACTTGTTGGTGTAAGGAGTCACGAAAGGAGTGCGATATATAAGCTGATCGCCGATTGGGCAGAAAAAAATTCCTTGCCAGAAAATTTCCGTCCAATCACGAAGCTGGGATTTCAATAGCTTCTGGAACGAGTCCGATAAAGAAATGTTCCCAGGGGCTCTCCTGCCCGTCTTGTAAACTTTCGCTCGTCCTGAATTTTCGTCCCAACCCGACTCTCTGCCCCTGGGTCTCCGAGGATGTACGGCCCCCCGCGCGCTTTCATTGTGAAACTATTGAGAAAATTCCCGTATGAGGGCCTTAGCGCGAGCAGGGCCGGAAAAAGCCGTACGGCCCTGCTAGGAAAACGTAGGGCGCGAGCGATACGAATTTAGAGGATTTCGTCGCGTCTAACCGTGATGTAAATTGATTTTACAACCAGAAAACAAATACAAACAACATATTGGATCAATTTTCTGTGCAAATTTGTCGATTTTTTGTAACGAACTTCATCTTCTACGTGCTCATGAACAGTCTAAAGAGGCCATATGATAAAACACTTGAGTTAGGGGAAATATTTGGCTCTCGGTCATGGCGCACGAGCCAAATATTTTCCCGTCCGGCCCTTCCACTCAGTCAATAAGGACATAAAGTCTCACTGAGCGAAGTCTTGACTAGGAAAAGCAATAAAAATGCATGGTATTTGTACCTGCCCTTCACTAGCACAATTGCGTAACCCCTTAATTTACCCCATGTATAATGGAATTGCCATTTGCACATTTGCAGCCTGTAGTTTTCAGAACATGGGTGTACACGTAATAAAGAGCACTGACAAACTATTTTTGGGAAAAGGTAAAAGTCTGATTAGTTTTTCTAGCCACCACTTATTCATAACAAATTTATAACCATGAACTATAAAATGCCGTTAAGGTGGGGGTAAACGTGAATTTGGGTGTAATATTATGGAGTTTGAAGAGGGGATTGAAATGGGGGGAAACTGCTTTGAAACACTACAAGTTAGTTGACACCCCACAACGGCACTGCAGGTTGCTGGGGAACTGTTTGGTGTCCATCTACTAATTTTCCAATTCAAATTCCAGTTTTAAACCTTCATTAAATCTTCAATATCCCCTATTTCACTCAATTTAACTAATCCTTTGAGAAAAATTATCTCTTCGATCCCAAATATACCCAAAAATCACGAAAATTCACAAAATATTCCACAACATAGCTTCGTGAGATGGGGAGAGGGATTTTTAATTGCTTGAAAAGCAAACGAGATATTTCTATGTAAAGCGACCTAAAAATGGTGTTCACGTGTACCACTGCCATAAACTCGCCTACACCTCTCTCTCTTAAATACCTCGTATATCTGATAAAATAAATGACGTACGGACCTGTATAGAGCGTTTTTAGTCACGCAAGTAAAAAAATAAAATCATCAACCATTCAAGAGAAAAAGTCAAGAAATTGTGATATTATAGAAGAGTAATAAATAAACAACATGCTAAAGTCTCAGGGCCGTGCGATATCCCGTACTCGAGTTATTTGGCAAAATGTACCACTCAAAATTATAGCGTTTTGTATGGAAACGCCATTTTGGCGTCCGTTTGAGGGACACCAACATGGCGGCCGGAAATGAGTTAAAACATATGTTTCCTAGTTAAGCTATCTCAATGGCTTTGTTCCCTCTGTTGAGCTTTCAAACATTCACATAGACGTTTCTCTTACCATGTTGGCTTTTCAAACCTCAAAAACACACGGTGAATCGATGTTTTCATGAAAGTTACATGCTTTTATGCACTGTGAAAACCTCTAAACTGCAAACTGCTCTATCTTCAAAACAAAGCAAGCTACCGAGCTGAAAACATGCAAGCAGATACATTTCTAAATTGTCTTTTACGTGATGAAGATAAAAATGCAAAAGTCTGTTTACTTTTGAATTTTCGTTTTTTATGACGTCACGTGAAATAAACAAGTAGAATACGTAACCTGGCCAGCTATTTTAGGTCATTTATGGCCCGCGAAGATCTTAATTCACGTACCTACCAGTAAAGGAAGCAATACAGTCAGCACCAACTTCACCAACAGTTTAACAGCATCCAGCTTGACATTCTCAAAGTCCACTATCCAAGCCACAAGAGGCGGAACAGTAAATACTGCAGCCAAGTTACAGATCACTGTCAACATCACAGCTAACGCCACAGCTCCTCCGGCTTGACCTGTCTGTTGACCATTAGATAAGGTTCTTAGTCTGGAACTCACGTAGTCAGTCCTTCGCAGCCGTTTTTTGGGATGTCGCACAACGGGGGTTGAGTGACATCCCAAAAAACGGCTGCGAAGGAGACTAGAACTGACCATGACATTAGAGGGTTTTTGGGTAAGGTCTCCGCGTGGCGTTAACATTGCATAGTGAACCCTGTTGGCGTGATAAGTGCTAATAAACAAGTTTAAGCGCACGGAGGAGCCTTTAGAATTGAGTACAAGCACGAGATCGACGGACTACGTACCAGCCGGTAAGAATTTCAAATTTCAAACCTCCCGAGAACTCGCAATCTTGATTATTGTCTACTAGCAGTAAAAAAGATTATAGAAACAAACTGTAGAAACACGATTGAACTCACAAGTAATTATCCATAAAACCACAAGAACTAGATTTGAAAAGTCGTACTCGGCGTACTCAATCACCAACTCGAACTAAATACACCATTTTGCTTATGATCAGTTCGTGGTGAATTGTGGGTAGAATTTCAAATTTCGTCCTAAAATGGCCGTTTGCCCCCACAAAGGACTGGATCTACCAACAATTCACCAGGAACTGATCATTAGCAAAATGGTGTATTCTGAAAAGGGCGATACTTTTATTAAAATTTGAAAAAAAAAACACAAAAAAAAAAACCAAAACAAAACAAAACAAAAAACCAAAAAAGATAATGAACATAATTAAGTCCTATATATTGATATTTCTTATAGGGCTTAAGAATAAGGCGGCAAAAAGCAAACAACCTTCAATTTGAACTAAGTTTTATGTATTAGAGAAAAACCGTAACAGATAATACAGTGCAAAAAAGAGAAATTTTAATAATTGAAAAATCACAGTCTCGGTAGTCTGAAAAGCATCTTTAACTTGAGATCTAGAACTATTGGGGGAAATGAACTAAAACAACAGTCTTGTATAGCCTTTACAGCTTACTAATTAAGAAAATCACCAGACTCCATGTCTGCATTAATACCGTGAGAATAAATCTCGAACTGATTAACTGCTAACAAGTAATCCTCCCAAAGGGCTTATACAAAGCAGATCACGACTGTCGGATCCCAACTCTGTGGCCTTTGTATTACTTCCCTGATTACGGAATAAATGGACTTCCGTTAATAAACAGGTAGTGTCATAATATTGTGATAATATTAGTAGTGTCATTGTTTGCTTATCTGGAGAGTCATAGAAAGTTCTCATGACTGGAAATATGTCTGGTTGGAAATTAAAAATATATATATATTGATGCAGTTATTGTTATATTGATAATTATTGCCACATTTTGACGTCTTCTGGGATCTATCATGAACAGACGCACGGCAACACCTTGACTCGAAGATTTTTCCAGTCATTTTGTTCGTCCATAGGACGGTTTTTCCTCGATTTTCTGCATTTCGAACGTGTCATCTCCTTCGTTCGGATACTTTTTCTGCCTATTCCCGCGCCAATCTGGAATTATCCGCTGCATGAGAAGTCTCTTTCGGCTAAATAGTCGAGAGGCCACAAGATAGCCTGCTTGCAGGCGGTGGTCTGTGTTGCGCGAGACTTTGTGTTGCTCGAGATTCCGGTCGCGCATATTGGACGAGTGGAAGATCTGGGACGAGATCTGGGACTACATAGTCCAATATGGTGACCGGAATACTACCGCGACCGGAATCTCGCGCGACTACCGCCTGCAAGCAGGCTAGTCACAAGATAAAGCCAAAACCTGGAGCAAACGAGAGTTCTCGCCGCGTTGTTGGCTTGCCGCCTCAATTTTGTTAGAAAAGGGACTTCAAGCACTCTAGAATAATGACTTGACGCGGATTTTCAGAAATTGCCGCCATTTTGGAAAAGAAAGAAAAACCTTAAATATAGAGAGGGTATGCAACCAGTCTCCGGAGATTCAAATGACAATGGATTGGCGGCCATGTTGGTGGACAATAACAAAAGAAGCTAACGAGAAATCTTTTGTTCACGGTACACCAACATGGCGGTGATGACGTAACGTGCATACGCCCTATTGTAAATAGAAACTGTTTTGTGAATTAAAGGGAAATGTGAATAAAGTTTTCGTGTGTTCGTCGTCTCAATGACGTCATCTGTGTCACACGATGACCAATAAAAATGGTTGCAAGTATTGAAGTTAGGTGTGTCATGTCAGGCTTTATTGTCTGCAGTTTGGCTTCAAAATTACTTCAACGCCATCAAAGTCATGATAGGACAGAAGATAACCTCAGAATATACACCCTAAAATTTATATTAGCGGCAGAAACATAAGAATATTCAGCCTGGGCCGGCAAAACAATATTCTTATAAAAAAGAAAAAAAGAGTGTAGCTTACCAGTATGACTCCGGACGAGATCGTACACGGTACGATAAAGTAAATCTGAATTCCTATTTGAAATAATGCTGGACCAAGAAGCGGACTGTCTTCGGAGAGATCGCCAAAAGACGTAAGAGGTGAATTCGACGAATGATTCACACGGTCCTTTGTGCCATTTTCGTTTGGAGAGTATGGCTGGTAAGGTAACAAGCCGGTGAGGTGTCCGCCGATTATCGGAGTGATCAACAAGATGCAGATTATTCCCCACAGCAGAGCCTTGAAGGATTTCAAAGCGTCCTTCACTTCTCCGGTTTTAAGCTTGAGTCCGCTGTGGAGAAAAAGTCCCACAACGCAAACATACTGCGTTGGCAGTTCGCTGAAGAACACGCCGGGTTGTGGCCAGGCTATTCCTAGAACTACGAAGAACACAAGACAGATGGGCAGAAAGTTTTTAAATACGGCTGATTTTGCCCGTTTCCACAAAGTTGGCCGCGGTCGTTCGAAAGGAATGTTCTCTGTCCCATGAAGGTCGTTTGCGACGGTCATCAAAACTTTGCCAGAAAGGGCCACTGCGCTTTTACAACAAACTTATCGGAAGCGCACTTGGCTACTACTCTGGAATACAGTAAGAAAATCAACGTTGGGCTGCGCTTTCCTCTTTCAGTAATCAGTGATCAATTGTGGACCTTGTGATATTGACCAGACTCATGACAATATCGTGAGCAACAGCTGAATCGATTTCCGTCTGACAAGAGTTTCTCTTACATGTACTGTGCAAACACGTGATCTACAGTTCAGTATTTTGCTGAAGAGGCCTTTCCGACCAAAGATGATTGAAATCAAATATAACACGCAATTTGTATAATTAGTACTAAACGGTATAAACGAAAAAAGTGACTTTGGTAACATTTATTACCAGTGAAACTTACTAAAAGAATGTATTAATGAAACAGGTGACTTTGGTAGCATTTTTTCAGCGAAACATTTTCTGAAAAAGTTGTAATAAGATTCAAGTCATAACTGTACAGTATCCCAACCTAAATGGATAGATGCATAATATCCAAGGTTTAAGGAGTATAATCCACATTACGTTACACTTGCTGAAAAGCTCTTTGTTAAATCAGTGTTTGCACGGTTAGTGAATTTTAGAGGTCAAAATGGTAGTAAACTTAACCCGCGATACATTTTCATACAGAATACTGTACAAACTGTTTGTGACATCGGAAATTAAAACGCTGGAAATTCAAACGCTGGACTGATTCCGTTTTGGATTAAAACTGCATGAACCATATGGAAGGGGTCTTTTAACCCTTTAAACCTTCGTATCATGAGAGCGCAAATTCTCTTGAATACTGCTTATATACCTCGACTAGTACGAGTTAGGGGAATCAATAACCACAAATGTCAGCCTCTACTGGTCCCACTAAGGCCGGGTCTGAGGACGCAGCTGTTATCGCGAATCATTCCAGACCTTGCCAGAAGCGGCAATGTTATTCTAACTATTCGGCTCCTTCTTCTCTCAATGAATTACTTTTTCTACGCGGCGCTCACGTTATCGGTCCTAATTACTTCAGTCGCATTTCGCCAAAGCATGATCATCATGAGAACTGGAACAACTCAAGAAAAAAGAACAGGGAAAAGCACTTTGATTTAGACCACCTTACTTCAGTTACTTGACAGTCACCAAACTCGTGAGGTCGATGTTTGGGCGGGTGCAAGGTTTCATGTTGATTTGTGAGGCATTCGATGTTGCAGTAAGAGATGGGGTGTTGTATTGTCACCAGATGGTCATCGTTATAAGCCGTGACATTAGGATGGGAGAAGCGAGTAACAGACCGAGCTAGTCCCTAATAACTCACGTCAAACATTTTAACATTACTCAGTCATGTGAGAATGAATATATGAAAATCATATATTTGAACTGCGGATTAAGGAATGAACATGCGAATGATCATCGCAGTTATGAACACTTCTTGAGCAGTAGTGAAAATAAAGCCTGAAAAATATTCAGGATTGTACGGGATTCGAATCCACGACCTCTGCGATACCGGTGCAGTGCTCTACCAACTGAGCTAACGAGCCAACTGGGAGCTGGTCATCTAGTTGGTTCGTAATAATTGAATAACTCAGACAGTCCGCCGCCGTCATTCCGTATGTCGGGTTCATCAATGGACCAACCTATTGATCAACCATATGTTATGATAAAAAAAAGAAAAAAAATCTCTTGTATATATATATATATATAAAAAATCGCCTTGTATGTGCTTTCGGTTCAACCTTGTTGAGCTGCGTCCTTGCAGTACTTTGCGAGGACGATTAGCTCAGACAGTTATTATTATATTATTTAACAAATTTTGTTCTGTTATAAGGCACGCAAGGAAGTGACGAGAGCACAAAAGAAGTAGGAAGAAGCACGAGCCGTAGGCGAGTGCTTTTAACTACTTCTTGAGTGCTCTCGTCACTTCCTTGCGTGCCTTATAACAGAACAAAGCACGGTTAAGGCTTTTTTATTTGTTTTATAATAAAGAATTTCTTAATTTCCTCACGCATTCGGCTACAATTTTCGGAAAACTTTATTTTCCAAATCCTACGAGTGGCCGTGCATTTGTACTCTCATAAGGCACGCTAGAACAGACCAATCACAATCCTTGTTAGAATGGCTCAATATATTTCATTGATTAAACACTACCAAAGCTGTCAAACCATCAAAGTTCAGAAACTATCAAAGTGCAAGTAATCGCGGTCAAAAAGCAAACTGTTCAGTGAAATTCGGCGGAATTTTGGCTCATGCATTCGCTAAAAAAGGCGTAATGATCAAGAGCTAGTTTTAAAAGATACTCAGGAAGGTGAATTTTCGAGTTTGAAATGAAAGTGTAAAAGATTTTACTCGTGAAAAGCTTAAAACTTGGATCGGCTTGCATGGCGCCCGGCGTAGCGGGATTGTGTGGTTGAAAAACAAAATGATGATTCCACGGCATCATGCAGCTCACCAAAAAGGGTCACAGAACAGTTTACCATTAACTGGAGGAACGAGTAGCTCAAACTTGGAGGACGAAGTTCTTTCTTTGGACAATCCGTTTGCAATGTTTACCGATGCGTGTGTTTTTTCAAGTGATGGAAACCTCTACAAATAAATTTCAGCTTTGAACATTTGGTTTAATTGTTGCTACTTTTGTTCAGGACTGAAACTCGTATTTATCTCTCAACTGGATGTAAATAGTAATCATCTACACTCGTTTTGGACGCAAATTAAGAAATTAGCTTAAGCTTAGTTGAACTGTTTTTTTCGTTTGCTTTGCGAGCGAACGAGTGATTTTACTCCACTTGGCTGACTGTTTTTCGACGTGCCTTAGCAATGTTAAGAAAATTTTGCCCTTATTTTATGAGTCCTCGTAAACCACTTGTGTTTTCAGAAGTTGCTGAAATTGCCCTCGTCGCTGCATGACTCGGACAATTTCAGCAACTTCTGAAAACACGCTTGACATTAATCCTTAACTTTTAATGCTGTTATTTGTGGTGTTACTTGCTGAAACATCTTCCAAATCCATTGAGGCTAACCGCTCGTTTTCATACACATTTTCTAGGTCGTACAAGACGTCTGAATCAAAATAAAAATCGAGGGAAAAATTCAGATTTTCATTTGGGTCCATGGCGCGACACCGTAGCTGCCCGTGCATCTGTACTCTCTTAAGGCACGCTGTTTTAACCAATCGGAGAAAGCGTTATATCGAAACTTTATTATAATTATAAATATATCATACTATACTATCATTTAATTGAAACTCTAGTGAATTCAAAATAAATTAATTATCTTCCAGATAAATATTTTGAAAATTTCAAATTTTTCTTGAAGACAACTCTATTATAAAATGTCTGTCTAGTCGGCCACTGAAACGAGTAAACTTTCTAATGCTCTTCTTTAACTTGCAGTCGAGAAATATTCCTACTTTACAATGAATAGAATAATTTGAAATAAACTCTTAACTTGTCAAGCTTATTGCAACTGTATAAAATATTTCAACGTCGTAAATAAATATTTTTAAAAATACTTTATCCTTGATATGCCTACAAACACATCTTTAATAATTAATACTGATAATGATAATATTATTATAATATTTCATTCTAACCATTTTACAGTGCTCTCAGTCTCTTAAACACCCAGCAGTTGAAAACCAGCAAAAATCAGCAATGCAAAGTAGACAGAAGTATTGCAATGAAAACGAGATTAGTGATGCTGGTTTAGTATCCTTGGGGGTACACTATTACCCAGTTAGGCTCTTGGTTGCAACGCATCTCGTTGGAAGTCAGATTAAACATCTTGCACATTTCCACTCTCAGCATAATTATTAATAAAAAAATCACCCTAGCAGTTAAAATATTCTTGTCATTAACACAAAAGCAGCAAAAGCCAGTGTGAGATAGACCCAAGCTTTGTGTTGAAAAGGTGACTTGTGATGGTGGATTTGGCGCCAGTGGGGTACGGTTTCATCCAGTTTGGCTCGTGAGTACAACACAAGGAGGCCTGGGATTACAAACATGATAGCTAAACCAGCAAAAGAACCCTGGAAAATTGAATCAAAGTTCTTATTAATAACTGAAGAGCTTTAAAATCATATGCTACGTGACAATGACTGTTCAAAACAATCACTTTGCAATTCAATCATTTATTGAAAATTTGTCCATACAATACTGCAAAAACCTCACTGTTTTCTTGGATGACTTTATTAAGAACAATACATTACTGCCTCTTGATGATGTGAATTACTTTTGCTGATAAATTGGGAAGATGGTTCCAAAAATGAAAGGAAAATATACCGTAAAAGCTCTATTAGCCTCCCAGGGGGCTTATCTAATTTCAAGCCTCATTAACAGGGGGTTTATTAGAGAGGGGGCTTAATAGAGGAGTGCAAGGGGGGGGGGGGGGGCTTATTTCATATCTTAAACATGCCGTTTTCGTCTTAAAATAGTTTTTGTACAAAAGTCAAACAGCTGCAGTGAAACTTTAGCATTGAATATAGAACATCAAACAGTGTTATATGTTTGAGTGTATATTTGTTTAAAAACAAAACAACTGGGCCATATGAAGTGGATTTCGTGAGAGAGAAAAGGAGAGACTTATTACAAAATCTCATGTCCCAGAAAGGAGGACTTATTGGAGAGGGGGGCTTATTACAAAAAACCGACTTCCAAATGGGGGCTTAATAGAGAGGGAAGTTTAATAGAGGCAGGGGACTTAATACAGCTTTTACTGTGTGGTTAATGTATGCATAGTCCTGAGGGTAACACATTGATGGATTAGGTCATTTCTTATAACCCTAGACTTTCACTTCAACAATCACAGCAAGTCAAGTCATCTTTATTTTGGCAGGGTGGCCCAGTTTCAGTGCTAGGCTAATATCAGTATAGGGGCTCTGCGTAATTAATGACTACTATAGGACTAAAAAACTACTGCAGGATAAAAACTACAGGATAAAAAAAACTACTACAGGATAAAAACCAGCAAAAACAACAAAAACAACAACAAAACAAAAACAACAAAACAAAACAAGCAAACAAAGATGGCACTACAAGAACAAAAATTCTTTATTCACAAGCCTGCTGAGTGAATAAGTTACAAAATAAAATGTTTCAAGCTGGAGTGAGGAACTGCTGAAGATTACATCTCTTCTTAGTCACTCACTGATCATGTGCCATTGTATCTGGCACAGGCAACAACTGCAGAATTGTATCCCGGTTGGGATACATTTGACTTTGATCAGCTGCATGTGACCAAGAATCAACCAATCAAAGTGCTTGTTTATTTGAGTGAAAGTCTAGGTATATAACAACACTATGATTGGCTATTAGCATGGGTAATGGAACATGGCTTGAATGCCAGCAACCATTAATAAGAAGGGAGCACCTCATCACAAAAAAACAACAGCTGCATAGGTAAACAATATTATTATTTATAGCATGCCATAGAAAATACAGCCAATCACAATGCAGGAAAGTCATTGTATATTCATCAGTATTCCACCAAACCTACCCATTGATCAACGCAATTCAATGGTATCACACCCAACCTTCCCATTGGGTGCATTGAGATTCCTGTTTATGCTGGCCTTGCTATAGCCACTGTATTTTCTATGGCATGTTATAAAATATTTAAGATAGTACGCGCCCACTCATTGGTCAATAGGTGTGTTTAGATGAGAGTATGTAAACACGGTTGTGACGTCACGCTGTTTGTGTTTCCCGGTACAATTTGAAAACATTTCAAAGCTTTCGCAAGACTCATAAAGCAATTTCAAGTACAAATATCAAGGAAATAAAAAAAAAAGAATTGCCAAATTTCGATTTAGGGTTTAGCAATCTCTTCCCCCGTGAGCCCGAGGAAACAAAGCAAAAGAAAACCACATTGAGCGCTTTCCCTGCCTCGATGATCGTGAGCTACACGACCTACAGCGAAGCTAAGAGGACAAAATATGCAACAAAATAGGCAGTAAACGTTTTTCAAGGTAGTTTTTGCATTAAGCACTCCAACAAAATTCTCTATAAGACATTCTTTATTTTAAAAAATGTACACGAAAACGTACACCAAACTAAGCGTATAAGACTTTTGCTACAGACTGTAAATGCTACAAATCAAACTTTGCGCGGCCGATCGGTTGCCGTGTTTTGGCTGTCAAATTAGCGTAAAATGAATTTTCTCTGAGACCTTCTCAGCTTAAAAATATACTACAACCTGGATCCGCTGCTTGGGCTATGATTCCTATCCAGCAAAACTTTACAAGGCACGACGAGCGATTCAACTTCTCAACCTTGTTCTCAGGCTGCCAATTCGGGCAAGTTCACGTCACTTTCAGAAGCAGTCAAGCACAGTGCAATTCATTTCCAGCTTAAACAAACTTCTCATCTTGAAGTTCTTTCCTTACCGATTCGTATAGTTTGGGCATTTCTTCTGGTTCTCGCCGAGTGTTCGGTATTTTTCTGCACGATTTCAGAGGAATCAAAGCTTTGACCAACATGGCGCTTGCATGAGGCTTGCCAAAAATTTCAACTTGATTTTGACTTTTATAATGCAAATTTTAATTGGTTCTTGTGCTGTCAGTTGCGCGTTATGATTGGCTAGTGGGAAATACGATTGTTCAAAGCGTGTATTAAGAAAATCTATTTCAATCAAGAAGTAAATAAACAAATGTTCCCTTCTTTTGTCGAATTACTTTTTAGAAATATTTTATAAAAGCAATAGAGGACTTTTTTCCGTGTTTACATAGCCTCATATAAACACTCGGGGGTTGGGAGAATTCTCGAAAGTTATGCAAACCCTCGACTGCGTCTCGGGTTTGCATAACTGTCTTGAATTCTCCCAACCACCCCTCGTGTTTATATGAGGCTATGTAAACACGGAAAAAGTGCTCTATTGCTTAAGTATAAAATAGTTATGCAACCCTTTCTCGTGGTATACCGTGGAATATCCCACTCGTCACTTGTACTTTCTTGGTACACACACTCGCCTAAAGGCTCGTGTGTATACCAAGAAAATACAAGTGATGAGTGGGATATTCCATGGTATACCACTCGAAAGTTTTGCGTATTAACTAGTATAGCCTTTACAGGTAGTAGGAGAGGTATATAATCCACAAGAATTGGGGGTTGGGGAGGAGGAAGGGGAAGAGATGTGAGGTAGGATAAACAAGACAATATTTCCCAAAGTACTAACAATTCATTGAGCCTTGGCCAAAACAGCTAAACCTGATTCTAATGTCAGCTAAAAAAATGCCTTGAAAGATTTGTATCACTGACCGTGAGAGCCACAAGCTGAGCAACATCATGCACAAACACAGCAAGAACTACAGGAGGCATCAGAGCCACTAGTGTAAAGATCTGCTGGCTGAAGAATAATCCCTGGAAAAAGAAGAGAAGAGAAGCAGATAAGCCATTATCCAGCATATAAAATAATGTAATAGTTACTGTATATTTTTAACCATTTAACAGTGCGCACAGTGCATCAGCATCCACTGAGTCCACAATACAAACAGTTGCAACTGGGAGCACAGTGTTTTGCGATATTTGCAAGACTGCATCAACATTAGACAGAAGTATTACCCAGAAAAATTAGTTAGTGGATGTCTACTCTTCACTAATAGTTTGGAGTCCATTATGATTCACGAGACCACTGCTAACTGTCTTTTCAAGTGACAAACAAATCTATATGTCGGGGCATTGCACGATGGAAATAAAAAAAAAAAAGAAGCAAACATTCCAGCTATACATAATTTTGTCACTGTTTTTTCTATAATTCTGCACTTGTGCAAGGGCAAGTAAAATTTGGCCAGGGCAAGTATACAGGCATGCTTGCCCAGCTAATGATTTATGGATCTTGTGGACTTATGGATCCCTGATTTAATAGCAACTTATCTAACACATAATTTGCTATCCACTCATTGAATAATGGGGACCTCATTTCTAATGAAACTAGAAGATATGTATGATTAGCAATATTGTGAGCTTTAATTTTATATTTTGCATCCAAAATACCTTTGATGCTGGCACAAGTGCCATTAAATTGTTCCTCAGAATTATGCAGATCAAAGGAAAGTTACTACTCAATGTGAAAACAGGGTACAAACTGAGGAACTTTGCCAACACACTGATGGAATGACCACTAAAGTTTAATGAGTACAGTGGACTAATTTCAGATGCTGGCTTGTTGATGATGGCTGCAAAGACCATAATGCTGCAGTACACAAGCACAATGACGTAATCCACTAGCACAACTTTTAAAGTCTTTCTTTTGTCAGCAAGAGGAATTATAACAGATGGAATGCTGTGATGGCACATGAAGGTGAAGACTGTCATACCGATCAGCTTGAAACAAAAAGGAAAAGAAAATACATGACCTGGTTAATATTCTTAAAGTTCATCATGTGTACAGATTATCTCACTCCTGGTCACTTAGCCTGAATTCCCTACTGATTGCAGCGGACAGGGGCAGATCCAGAAAATCCCGAAAGAGGGGGCCAAAGAAATACGGCTGTAAATAAAACCACCTGATGCACAATACCACTTAAAAGTTGGTTGGTTACAAAAGCTTTTTAAAAAACTACATGTATGGAAAAAGGGGGTGGCCACACCCCTACATCTGCCACTCAGTGGCGGATTCTATTCACAGTGTAACATCACTAGTGACAATAATTAAACATTAACTGCTAGCAGTGAACACCCAATTTCTGCTTACATTTATTTATCCAGGGCTCGACCTTGGCGGTGGTCAACTAGCCAAATACCACTGGATTGTCAGTTTTGGCTAGTGAAATTCCCTCAGTTACTAGCCATATTGGCTACT
The DNA here is from genome assembly GCA_016490735.1 of Pachyseris speciosa. Lineage (NCBI taxonomy): Eukaryota > Metazoa > Cnidaria > Anthozoa > Scleractinia > Pachyseridae > Pachyseris > Pachyseris speciosa. Next base: position 377,746 of record JAEMWC010000194.1, read on the forward strand.
AAAATTATGGATGCAAATTTCTTTGTCAACTGCTAAAGATAAATTTAGTGCTGTGAAATTTGTGACGCAATGTTTAACATACAGAAAGAAAAAAAAAACAAAGTTACCTTTTGTGTGAATGAAAGTAAAAAGCTTCATGACCAAGCCTCATTCAGCTAAAGAGACTGGATCCAAGTGTTCCCATCACGCACTTCAATTGTAAATGAAAGTGCCCGCTATATTGTTCACACTTTGATGATCTTCAATGGATATCAGAGGCTTTTTTTTTTTAAACTAGGGTAATTTCTAGCTTGAACTGAATATTTTATGGCTAGTAGAAAAAGCTCTTTGGTTAGTAAGAACTACTGTGGTAACAAAAGTTAAGGTTGAGCCCTGTTTATCAATTCTTTACCAAGCATATGGGTCACAAAAGTTAAAAGAACAATTATTTATGATCACCAAAGTTGCCTTCTCATTCAAACAAATACCCATGACATGTGCCACAAGCAATTATTATATTGTATCTAGAGAAGAGATAGGACAATATCAGATATCGATGACAGGATGTTTAGTTCAAACATACCTCTTTAAGCTTTTCTGTATCCCATAATATCAACTGATCAATAGGGACATGGTGCCCATTTGAAATGTCAAGCAATGTAAGCATGATCATAATCACCATGGCAGAGTTCCTCATTACCATTGTAAACAACTGAAGATATGTGGTCTTTTGAAAGTTGAAGAAACAGAATGGTCCTATTAACATAATAAAACCCCAGAGGAAGGAGTAATAAGATATTTGATGGCTTGCACTGATGGCTTTTTCGAGTGTCGTAGCAACTGATACGGCATATATAGCGAGATCCTGCAAAATGAAAGAAGGAATATTTGATAATTCGAATTGCTTATTATAATAACCTGTAGTATAAATTTAAGGAATGTCTAGATATATGTATGTTGTTCATATAGTTACATGTACTCACTCCATATAGATATAAGCACAGTACAGCATAGAAGAATGTTGATCCAACAGTCCCAAGAAACATTTCTGACATATAACCCATCTCAAATTTCTCTTCAATTTCAAATAAAGGTGGTGAAAGCACATCTGACTTGACTTTGATTTGACTACATGTAGCTTCTGCCGCACATTTGTTGTCAATTGTGTAGCCTTTTACATGCTCTTTCCTTGAAAATGTCAATTTCGTTCCTCGCCAAGCATTCGCAGTTGCAAGCACTTCCACCATGAAGGTAACACTGATGAATGCCATAAAAGACACAGTGATGAGACACAGAATGCCCGCAACAATACCAGCTTTGGCAATGGCTGCTGGAAGAGCAAGGACACCCACACCGACAAGGAGATTGAACAGAAAAATAGCTGCCACCTGAAAAAGAATATAACAAGTCAACATTATACTCTTGACAAATGTCGGGTTCTTTGGTTCCCTGGTTAATGTCAAGTGGACATTTACTTTTAGGGCTAAGAGGCAGGGCACAGAATGCTAATCAAGACTGAGAAGTTGACATTTTGCATAAACCTCTTTGGCAAGGATGTCCTAGTATCCAGTGGATGCCTTCTTCTTGAAATACATGTAAACCCAACACTACGAATCAATGGTTCAACAATGGAACTTAACTGAACTTAATCATACATAATTGAACGATTGGGTTCAATAGACAAGTTCGGCTAACTCGCTGGCTCTTGTCACGTGACTTGAATTGGGTACAACAACAAACACGTGCCAGAGTCATCGAGTGAAAATCGTTCACCATGCCTCACTATTGTTGTGCTGGGGGATGCACAATCAAACCTATTGATATAAAGTGCTGCAATAGTTTTCTGAGTAAACAATTCCCCCTTAGAACTGTACCGAATAGCGATATCATTAACAATAAACATTCTTTTATCTTGCAGAATAAATATGTGAAATATAAAACCTAAAACATAGCATACCATAAACCAGGTCACCTGTTTAGGCATGCATGTCCAATATACCCAATCCGAGTCGGATCGTGTCCGATCGGACTCACCGGAAGTCAGGTCGCACCAAAGACAACCTTCCTCGTTCTTTACGCACGTACGCGCGACCTCACGCACGACCCACAAAGTAATAAACGCGCGCGACCTACAAAGTAATATCCGAGTCGACGCGCAGGTCGCAAGTGACAAAGATAACACACGCATAGGGAGGGCAGAAAATCTCGACGGATCGACTCCATCCGATCGACTCGAGTCGACCCGTCGACCCGAGTCGATTCGACTCAACCCGTCACCGGAAGTCAGGTCGCGCAAAAGAGAAAGTAATAAACGTCCATTGTCGACAAGCAAGGTCGCACAAAAGAGAGAGTAATGATATATAAACCCACCTCGTTCTTAAAAGCCGGCACACCAACAAAACAGTTTCTGTACCAACCGATCGACAAGTCAGGTCGCACAAAAGAGAAAGTAATGATATGTAAACCCACATCGTTCTTAAAGCCGCCACACGAACAAGACAGTTTCTGTACCAAACGATGGACAAGTCAGGTCGCGCAAAAGAGAAAGTAATGATATATAAACCCACCTCGTTCTTAAAAGCCGGCACACGAACAAGGCAGTTTCTGTACCAACCGATCGACAACGATTCCACTCGACCCGTCACCGGAAGTCACGTCGCGCAAAAGAGAAAGTAATAAACGTCGATCCTCCAAAAGTCAGGTCGAGCAAAAGAGAAAGTACTGATATGTAAGCTGGTGTATATCCCTCGTTGGTTCAGCCACGAGTCCAAACAAGCACGCTTTACTCGTGTATACCTCGTTGTTTAAACCAAAAGCAGAATACGAAACCGACAGAAACAAGCGTGCTACACATGTGTATTCTTCGTTCTTAAGCCACGAGGACAAACAAGCGCGCGTTAGTTATGTAGGTCCTTAAAACCGGCACACCAACAAGACAGTGTCTGTACCAACCGATGGACCCGATCACAGGACGTCGGATTGCAAAAGCATCAGTGTTGGCGGCCTTTCTTTTACAAACCCCTGAGACTGATAGACGCATCATCTTTGGTATTAAAAGAAAATATCTCACATATTATTTATTTCCTCGGGAGATTCATTAAATACAAAAAGGGCACTGCACCGCGCGTTAGCGGTTCAACTCCCTCTTCGCAATGCGGTAAAACACCATATTCCAGTCGACCGGCTAATCAAACTGACCGCTTATTTTTTGTTTTTGGTCGTCCTTTCCAGAAGGGCCTTTTTTTTTTTTACACTTTTCTGCTTTCAAAATGATGTCACACTTTTCTGCTTACAAAATGTTGTCACCTCTTTCATTTGATTGATTCAAAGTTCAGAACAAAGACCGCTTCTCCACAGCGTAATGAATAAACCTTGTTTACCTATTTTATTACACTTCTGCTGGATTTCGCAGGTGACATAAGTAATGGTAATAGGACTGAGTGGAGTCCAATTCGGTCTGTAATCATACGAGTGATAACAAAATCGGACGACCGCGCAGCGGGAGTCCGATAGACGGGTTGACTCGGATCGCGACGGATCGACGACCCGACTCGATTTGATCGAACGGAGTCGAACCGCCAACATTTTCTACCCTCGCTGCCAGCCGTACTTGCTTAATTTTTTTAAGTCTCACGCAAACCGACTTCCGGAAAGACAGATCGACTTTTACAGAGACGGGTTGAGTCGGATCGCGACGGATCGACGACCCGACTCGATTTGATCGAACGGAGACGATCCGCCAACATTTTCTACCCTCCCTGACAGCCGTACTTGCTTAACTTTTTCTAAGTCTCGCGCAAACTGACTTCCGGTAAGACGGACCGACTTTGACAGAGACGGATCGAGTCGGGTCGAGACGGATCGACGACCCGACTCCATTTGATCGAACGGAGTCGATCCGCCAACATTTTGTGCCCTCCCTGACAGCCGTACTTGCTGAAATTTTTCTAAGTCTCGCGCAAACCGACTTCCGGAAAGACAGATCGACTTTTACAGAGATGGGTTGAGTCGGGTCGAGACGGATCGACGACCCGACTCGATTTGATCGAACGGAGTCGATCCGCAAACATGTTCTACCCTCGCTGCCAGCCGTACTTGCTGAAATTCCGGAAAGACAGTTCGACTTTTACAGAGACGGGTTGAGTCGGATCGCGACGGATCGACGACCCGACTCGATTTGATCGAACGGAGTCGAACCGCCAACATTTTCTACCCTCGCTGCCAGCCGTACTTGCTTAATTTTTTTAAGTCTCGCGCAAACCGACTTCAGCTAAGACGAACCGACTTTTACAGAGACGGGTTGAGTCGGATCGCGACGGATCGACGACCCGACTCGATTTGATCGAACGGAGTCGATCCACCAACATTTTCTACCCTCCCTGACAGCCGTACTTGCTTAACTTTTTCTAAGTCTCGCGCAAACTGACTTCCGGTAAGACGGACCGACTTTGACAGAGACGGGTCGAGTCGGGTCGAGACGGATCGACGACCCGACTCCATTTGATCGAACGGAGTCGATCCGCCAACATTTTCTACCCTCCCTGACGGCCATACTTGCTGAATTTAATAAGTGTCGCGCAAACCGACTTCCGGTAAGAGAGACCGTCTTTTGCACACGCGTCTCGCACAAACAGCCACTTCCGCGTAGCTACATTAACAACGAGGAAGAACGCGCGCGTGCTTTACAGAAGACGAAGGTTAAAATCATTTCATTCCCTTTGGTGCGATCTGACTTCCGGTAAGTCCGATCGGACTCGACCCGACTCAGATCAGGTATATTGGACAACCCTCTGTTTAGGAGCAATTAATTAAAATACCCAAGAATATGAAAAATATGACCCTTGTTTCCTGCACATGTATGTCAAGCTCATCAGTGTTAAAAAGTTTCTTAGACTCTAACTTATTTCCAGGGCCTTATCTAAATGAAAAGACACCCAGGAGTTCGTGTATAAGCTCTGCACAGCAGTGCACCTTCTTAAATTGAGTAAAACGAAACTTAGCATATTATTCGAAATGCTATGATTAGGACTAGTTCACAATGCTCAGAGGGACGGTGGACACCATATGACATTTACACAATATAGTATTCCATATCATCAAAGTACGCTGCAGTCACGTCATATGACAGCAGAACCCCATTTCTTGGGCAGAAAACTGAGAAAATAGAGATCCAGTAAGAAAAGGAGAATTGTTCTAGGGTTAAGCACTGATCTACACTGATTAGGCCTAAGTACTGATTTGCCCTGGATTTCAGAATACCCGTTCACTTAATTTACATACATGTACCATTGAATAACGATGGTGTCCATTGAAATATGCTTCGTTCTTCAAAAGCCTCCGAAAAAAGGTCTCACAAGTGAACAGGTATTCTGAAATTGCTCCCTGATTCGGAAATGGTTAGCTTTCATTATATTGTAATGGGTAACTATATATAAATAATTATGTTAAAATTTACTTCCTCTGGCATCTTTCAGATGATTTTCCCGGTTCGAGGCCCACTCTATGCAGTTATTTTTCTTCTCTTACTACTTTCAGTTTAAATTAAGTTTTACTGTATGTAAGTTAACATGAAAGAAAAAGGTCCTTTTGAAGGGTCTTTGAACGTTACGATTTTTCGAACGTGAGTGCTAACCAAACGCTATCGTGAAGACATTAAATTTATGAAACACACCCTTGAAGAGTAGCTGGAGGACGAAGAAACGTTTTCAATCGATTTTCCAGACATGATTGCCGTCTTCAATAGCAAATAAGACGTTAATTCTTCTTTTTTACATCGACTAGAATCACCAGTAAGTCGCCATCTTGTTTTGATGTCGAAAGAGGGAGACTGGATAAAGTGGCAACACAGCAAAGTCATCCCCAGTCTTCCCAATGTTTGTTTCTCCTCGTCCACCGTGGTGCGCAGAATGTTTGAGGTCGCTTTCAAGGAAAATTACGCCATATTATGCATGAAAAGTGGGGAAAACAGGCTGAATGTTAAATTTTTGGAAGAATTTCATTCTTGTCTTGATGAAATTGAAAGGTATTTGCTTTTAGTTAAGCCTTGATGCTCAGCTAATGAGCTTGCGTGCTAACACGGCATGCAAGCATTGCTTGCTATTGTAGCTGCCCCGTTTCTTGCAGTTTTTTAATTTTAGGACCCCTGGATATACAGAGTTTGAAACCAGACTCGGTTGGTGGCAACTCGGTGTTGATTACAAAAGTTTAAGAGCTCCCCCACCTCCCCTCAAACTTGTGAAGTTCTTGCAACTCGCCCACAGCTGGAATAGATCGATTGGTAGAATGGAATGAAAGGTAACAGAATGGAATGGGGTGGAATGGAGTACAGTAGTGGGAGAGATTGCCAGGGATCACTGGAGTCATGGTCGCAGATCGCTTTTAATATCCTCGACTTTACCGATTGAACTGTTCAGTAATCGAACTTAATCGAAGATTGGGTTCAATTAAGGTCGGTAATCGAACAAAATCAAACTTACAAAAAAAAATTGAGCAATCGAACATTCAGTTGAGTTTGATTACGTTTGATTTGAGGCTGGGTCGCATGGTGATTGAAAATCAATGGTCGATTTGGGATTCATGGTTGGATTGCATTCGAACATAAATGGGAACAGTAGAGGCCCTGTTAGGGGGGATCTTTATGTCCCCTGTCTGGATTTCAAACCTTTACATGTCGTGATTTTGGAAGGGCCACATGTTGCTGTCGGAATTTCATGCAGTGACACTGATGTCGATGTCGCAATTTCGGAAAGTTCAGAATTTTTTTGAGGTTTTTCCAACAAAAGATGCGTTGTCACAATTCAGGGATTATACCTCATTGTGCTTTCACACAGAATGCTGACAGAACAATTAATGTTTTCAAAATACAAACTCATTCTCGACATTCTCCTCTCCCCGAATGTCAACAAGTTGCCATTTTATTTAAAATCGCCAATCTCGCTGTCCATTTTGCTTTTATTTTTGTTGCTGGGACCATTTCACGGGATTGGTCTTGTCGTTCGTCGTCATGTCATTTCCTTCATGTCACCGTTTCAGGGCAGTGTCGCCTGTCGGAATTTACCCTAACAGGGCCTCACAGTATGGTATGCTATTAACAGGTGAATATGAGTGTCACAAGCATGGGTCTAATTTATGTCCCAGAATAACCAGAAATGCTTTTGTCAATTTTATTTGTAAGCCCGGAGAAAAGTTATCCCACCAGGTGCCATTCCTTAGCTTATTTCTTTGAACGTAGACTGGATGAACAGTACATAACAGTTTGGGAAGAAACTATGGTATTACTCATTCCTTGATTTGCAGGTTGATTGTAGAATATACATAACTTACTGTAGACTACAAAGCAAGTTATTGATGGCAAAACAATGTCATGTTTTGTAGTCTGAGCAGTATATTTGTGAGTTTAATTAGAACATTTTCGTCATTGATTGTTTTTACTGTACTTAATAAATAGCTAATGTATTATCCCTCCTGCCCTCCAGATCCTTATGTTACAAACTTTGTCATTTGCTCTTTTACTTAGTTTTTCGCTGCTACTTTTTATTTTCAGAAACAAAGATGTTGAGTTTATGATCACAACTGGAGATGGAAAATTCTTTTCAAATGGCCTAGATCTCAACTTTCTTGCTACTTGTTCTTCTGAAGAAGCACTGAAAACTGTTAATGGCTTCGCTCCCTTGTTGCTAAGACTGTTAACATTTCCAGTTCTGACCATTGCTGCTTTGAATGGTACTGTATGCAGTTTTGGCTAATTATATACTACACTGTATTTTTTTATTTAGGGCCAAATAGTAGAGGCAACAATTTCACACAACTTATCATACAACAGTCACAATAAATGCCATCTCAAGCCGTTTAAGGCCTGGGTCAGGGGCGTTCATTATTAAACAGATAAAAATAATGCTTGTTTTTTTTTGTAATATAACAACCCAGAGGAATGACACTGAAACAAAATTCAAAAAAGAAGGTCTCATTGTCCTTAATATTTTCAAGTACAATAGACGTTACCATAGATCATGTGACATGTCACATGACCATTTCCTTGAAAAAAAAAACCCACTTATTTAGAAGTAGGTGGCGGTTGAAAAGATATTATATTGAATAAAATGCTTTTCTTATACAGTTCTTAATTATTTCCAGCATCTCACATTTGGAATGACAGTCCATCGTTCTCAATAAAAAAGTCATAAAGACAAAGGTCATTTTTTCAGCCCAGAATTCAAACTTTGGTTGTTGATAATTTTAAAACTAAAACTAGTTTTAAAAACAGTCATTCCAAGCATAGAAAGTTAGATATGTTGTACATGTATGTCTATTGGAAATGTTGATTTATTAATCTGTTAACATAAAATCTGCCACCAACTCGCTGATTTGAGAATTTATCTTATTTTGATCATGTGACTGGTCACATGATCAAGATTATACATTAAGGCAATAAAAGGACAACAAAATTTATCTTCAGGGAAAATTTCATCCGGTTCTAGGCAATCTAGAGAAAGATATTGTCGATCAATCATATTTCTGAACATACTGGTATTTTGAAACCCAGGCCTTCTTAGACTGCTTGAGATGTTGAAAGTTGTTTAACATTAAATAAATTTGTCTATATTACAGACCCTTGTGATCAAGCTTAGAAGATGATGTTAAGTATGTTTTCTTCTACACAGGTCATGCTTATGCAGGAGGAGCACTTATTGCCCTGGCACATGATTACCAGATCATGCGAACAAAAAGAGGCTATTTCTCCATAAATGAGATTCACCTTGGTATGAACTTGGGTGATGCACTTGTCCTATTATTAAGGTAAGGTATGGCTAGTCTGTTGCCATGAATATCTCATTAGCTTGGTAAATGGACAAAGCTGCTCCCCTTGTGAGAAAATCTCAAATTGTATGTACAGATAATGTGAACCCTTGCTACTATGAACCCTAGGGCCTCTGTTTATTTTGTTGCCATTTGCTTTCATTGATACAACTGATCACTCATATGACTAGGGGCTGCATGAGTAGGAACAGTGAAAATTTAAAAAAAACTGTCATAAAAAGCTTAATTGTGAACCTGAGCAAGTACATGTAGCGTTTTTAGTCGACTCCCATTGGCAGGTACCCTGCAAGCAGAGTCTCCTTTGACCTTCCTAGAAAAATCGTAAGATCAAAGGAGACTCTGCTCACAAGGTAATTGGCAGGCTATCTTGAACAAATTTACTATTAATGGCATGTGGACAGAAAATATGAGACATGAGTGAGGAAAGTTGAAATGTTATGTTTTGAGATGCCCCATTTATAGGGGGGAAGTGTGGGTTCCTGAACAGAGAGCAAGCAGCAACACGACTATGCATGTATTTTGCTCCACATAGGTGAAACTGGACATATTCTTGATGGCAGGTTCTGGTAATATTAATTTACACTCTGTCTTGAAGAGAGCAGACCAGACTTAACATTTCTGCTCTCCTGGGCAATCCCAATAGACAGGGAGCAGCAGGAAACGTCTGACCTTTTGCTACTCTTTCAGCACTCATACAAACTAAAAGCATAAACTCCAAAATATTTTTTCCGCTAAATAAATATAAAACTTTGCATGTATTCAAAAATGTTTAGCCTTTATTTTCAGTTTTGGACTTTTTTATAGGCTTCAAAACTTATGATAAACCAAGTATCATTAGGTACATGACTGAGTCAGAAGGGGCGTGGGTCTATTCCTGGCTTGATGTCACAAACTACTTTGCATGCTTGTCAGTTTGTGACGTCAAATCAGGAATAGAGCCACACCCTTTACTACACAGTAGCTCTGTCTTGTGATAGATGATGGCTTGATCTCATAACTTTTACTGCCTATAAAAAGTCCCAATTTGGCCGCAAAAAGGCGCTAAAAGGTGTTATGTGTTTCAAACAGCTATAGAAAAGTATATTGGCGTTATGGGCAATTTAGTGCACTCCTATCAAAAGCAAATAGAATCATTGAACAAATTGCCATCTTGGTATTTTCTTGACAGCAACAGTTCTGCATTACATTAGTGGTATGATCTTCCTTTGTTGGACAAATACATGTACATCGTCTTGGAAAAAACATTAGTGATTGACACATTGAACAATTTGAGTCATTACTCTAGAGCTGCAAGAAATCCCTTAGAGGATGCCTTCTCACAGTGTTCTACATGAACACTCAACAGTTAAATAGGACTATGAACTGAAAGTATTTTGTCCTTGTGCATTGCTTGTTGCCATGTGTTTTTGTTGTTGGTGTTATTGTATGGTATGGTATTTTATTTATTGACATTAAAAGGATGAGTACAAGACTCGTTTAAATGTGAACATGCCAAATTACTATAAATCCTTTCTTTTCCTTACTGTGAAAGTATTTGCCTACATGTGTGACAAAACTGGTCTTGTTCACTGTCATATTTGTTTTGATAGAGCAAAGATAAAAGATCCCAAGACGCTCACAGACACTGTGCTTATGGGAAAACGTTTTACAGCAGAAGAAGCCCTCTATGGTGGAATCATTCAAAAGATCTGCCCTGTTGAGGAGTTACTTGGCACAGCTGTAGAGATGGGACAGGCAGCTGTTGGACAACAGCAGTCAATAAACAGAAATATTTTAAAAGTATTTAAAACAGATTTGTACTGTGAGATTGTCGATGCTTTTAAAAGGCAGGTGGTAAATACTGAGAAGAGTTTTCATACACTCTCTCAGTTGCTTAGAAGGAGGTCAAAGCTTTAAAGAGGTTTCAGCTTCGTTTTGTTTTTAATTTAATATGTCTGAGTCATATAACCTATAGGTGGTTTGCAGCCATTAATCTGTGGGGACACTAGTCTTTGTTGATGAACATAAGGAGCTAATGAAAGATCTGTTGTTTACTAGCTAATGAGAGATCTGTTATGTCAACCAACAGAGCATAAATGACATAACATGTGCAAACCACCTATTAGTACTTAACTTATTAGTTAAGTTGTGTGAGAATCTACCTAACTTTCCATTGAAAGAGTTGCATGAGAACCTATACTAATTAGCCAGCTATTGTCTTCGTGAAGGCGGGCTTTACATGAAAAACATTTCTTAATTATGATGAAATAAGTCAGATTAAAACCTTGAACGTCTAGCTGTTTAAAATAAAGTTGCTTTTTGGGTTTATCCGACCGTCACTGTAAGGGAAAGGGAAGAGAGCATCAGACCTGAGAAAGAACTTCATGGCCTGGATAAAGCCAGCCCGACAGAAGTGTCTCCGTGATTAAAAGCAAACCTCAACCTTAACCAGAAAAAATGGGTTTACCTCGATGTAAAAACCTGGCGAGGTTTTCTTTGTTTTTGAGGTATTGTTAAAGTTTTGCTTTACGCTATTGTTTAGAGACGTCTTAAGAATGCTTTGTTTTCTTAGATGTACATCATTCGTGAGTCTCACAAGTTTCTACACCGAGGTAGAGCCCAAAAAATTCCTTGAAATTATTCATTTGAAATTGCAATCTGTTTTGCAAGTTGGTCGCAAAAAAAGGGCGAATGAGGTTGTTGGTATCCAAGCTTTACACGTCTCTCTTTTAACTTAATCCCTCAGGTTATAACGCCAGTGATTAGCCCCTTGTTCTACATGTGTAACCAAAAATGTGATCCAGAAGAACGGGCCGAATTAGTTACTCCTAGCGGAGTACGAATCCTTCAGTTTAAGTTTCCTTACCCCAGCGTACGTACTGTGATGTGTACGATGAAGGTACATGAAAGTAATGCGGTGCCTTTGTCATAATGTTAAGCATTTCATTGAATGCCAAATTACAAAAAAATATGACAAAGGGCCTGGAATGACAAAGATTTATTCTGACAAGTAAACTGTGCCAACCCACTAATTACCGTTCCCATCGGTACTGAACGAAAAATGACTTCTCACCTTTCTGAACAAGTCAAAGGTTAAGAGTGGTAAAGCCGGCCTAGTCAAAAGTAATGCACTATCGATTGATGTCAAAATCACCATAAAAGTACTGTAAAATGTTGCTTTGGTTTGTTGATAGGTACCTTTTGATGCGTATTCAGAGCTCTCAAGTTGATTTGTTGGCAAAGAGTGAGATCTTCGATAGTGTACCCGTTGCTTGTGACGGCGCAGGCGTCGCCCCGCTAGGGGGTTCTGGGGGCATGCTCCCCCAGGAAATTTTGAAAAATGGAAGTAGCTAAGACGTATTTTCCTTCATTCTGAGCAGAAATGTGCTGCTTTAAATTTAGATCCCGGAATTTTCTTTTTTATTGGACCAATATGAACTCTTTCTTAATTACATTCTGACTTACATGTATCTAGAAGTCAAATTAACATGTTATAACGCTTGTTACCCGGGCTGCGCGCGTCTCGCGCGGCGCCCGGGTCTTAAACTACCGACGATTATTCTTTTTCGTCGTCGAGTATCATCCACAAATGGCACTTCCGGCGTTTCTGCGCAAGCGCTAACTATTTTTAACAACAGTGATGCGTGTTGTCACGTACGGGAAAATGTCGATTCATCTTGTGGCTTTTGAAGTCTGAACAAACAATATGTTAAGAGAAGTGTCTATGCGAATGTTTGCAAGTTCAACGGCGAGAAGAAAGCTTTTAACATGAGTAAACTTAATGGCAGATGGACTGCTTCAGGAGATTGCGAGTAGTCTCTAATTTTGGCGACGGATTTTGGGGCCACGTGCGCGCGCGAAGTTGCGAGGAGACGCGACGCGAGGGGAGCGCCAAAAATTAGAGACTACAGACAAAGGGAGTTTGACCTTTCCCGGCCGAGTGATTCGGAAGTGTAAATCTCATATCAACAGCAAGAATGATGCCTGTTGTCACGTATTGGAAAACGTCGATTCACCTTGTGTCTTTGAAGTCTGAACAACTAATATGTTAAGAGAAGTGTCTATACGAATGTTTGCAAGTTCAACAGCGAGAAGAAAGCTTTTAACATGACCAAAATTTAACTCCAGATGGATTGCCGCCGTGTTCCCCGTATCGGGTGTCTGGAGAACTCAGACCTAGAAAACTCAGACCTCAGACCTAGAAAACTCAGCCCCCCCCCCGCCACCCCCCCTCCCCCCCCAAGTCTGGAAAACTCAGACCCCCTCAAAACTATACAAATTTTCAAAGTCAAATAAACGTGGACAAAATAAATTATCGCCGTTCAGTGCGCTGAAATGTTACACCGTCTATTTATCGCAGATAACAAACACTTCACGTTATTATAATCGGCTCCGGAGCACGAGACCTAGAATACTCAGACCCCCCCCCCCCCACCCCCAAACTGGAAAACTCAGACCCCCTCACAACTATACAAATTTTCAAAGTGAAATAAACGTGGGCAAAATGAATTATCGCCGTTTATGAGGGGTTTGAGTTTTTACAGTTTGGGGGGGTGGGTCTGAGTTTTCTAGGTCTTGTGCTTGGGAGCCGATTATAATAACATGAGACGACAAAGGAGAAGTGTTTGTAAACAGTTTCACTCTGCTAATTAATTTTCTACTCACATTTCACCGAGACGTACTCCATTAACGTTTATGCGAAAAAATCCTACATCGTTCGATAAGCGTTTCCTTTCTCAAACAATTATCCATCGAAGCGAAAACAAGTGTGCTTAGTTTTTTTTTTGGAATCAATACACTATTTTTATCACCTTGCAAAAGGATAAACCTCTGTGGCCTAAAGGTCACTGTTCTTGCCTGTGACACAGCTAACCCGGGTTTGATGTCTTTTAGCTTTTTTAGTGGTATATATCACGGGCTTTATTTTTCTGTTTCTCTTTTTCTTGTTCTTTTAGAAATATTTTTTACAAGTGTTATAATTACTGTTCTCAATGGTTGAGCTGTATTTTAGAGGAATAAATGTTGATAGGGGTCTAAAGAAATAGACTCCAACACAAGCTAAACACAATGCGTCCGATGTAAGAAAGACAGACTTCCCTCTATTCTTTTGTTTAGCACTAAGTTAGGGATACAATACTGTTTTTTAAAAAACCCCGGGTTTAGGCTAATTGTAGCCTCTTGTTCTACATGCTGTCAGTGTGATCACGAATCAGATATGAAATTTAATTAACATGTTATAACGGTTGTTCTATATGCTGTCACTCTGAAAACTGACAGCGATCTCCAGTCCTCATTTTTGGGCCGTGCTTCCGGCGATCCAAAGGAGCCGTTCGTGGAGAGGAGAGTTGCGTGGCGACCCAAAGAACAGCTGCGTAGGAGACTACGCACAAACCGAGCATAAAAGATACGTTATTATGAAGGAACTTCACTAAAGCAGCATGGAATTTTAAATGCGTGAGAAATAATAGTTTCAGCGTGAGAGCGTAAGATTGAATTTGTTTGCGTGAGTCTCACGCTCAATGTGTGAGACTTGAGAGCTCTGCGTATCAAAGGCATAAAACCTTTGACGCGAGCGAAAGAACGCTCAAAGGTGAGAAAAAAACTACAGCCATCACAAAGCATGTCAAAAGATTTTCTTTTGCACGCACTTTTGTCAAGCCTCTGATGCGGAATGCAACTGGGGTGAGACGAATGGCGAATTTTCGTGCAGTGCAAGTTGATCAAAATATTTCTCATTGCAGATCACATTATGAATTTTTATTAAAAAAGAGATGAGTCATAAGGCGTAGCCATTAGATTTAATCACTGTTTCACGTTTTTCTGGCTTGGTGTCTTCGTGCTGTGCATCAGGAATCAGGAGCCCAGCAGGTTAGGTTCTCCTTGAACTATTGATACTTCGCCATATCATTAAGTCTACCCTATACGTTTTTCGTTTGTGGGCTGGATGCTAGCAACAAGAAAACGAATAACATGGTTTGATCCGTAAGCTCAACTCGAACGCGCAACCTAGCGCAACTTTGCTTTCGCTAACTTGAATTCAGTTTCGTTGCACCTTTTCGTTCGGAAATGTTTTTTTTAAACCTTTACGATTCCTCACTGAGACTAAGGAATTTGTCTCAAGATTTTCATTGATGTTTCTGACGATCAGACTCATAGCTTGTCATTTTTAACTCGTATATTTCCTTCTTCCTTCTCCCTTGTTTTATGGATGTATTTATATATGAAGAATGGAGTCATGGAGCCTGCAGAGACGAATGGTCATATATTTTTTACTCCTGAAGGTAAGCTTTTCCGATGTTGTCCAGCGTTTTTATTTTTTGCATGGTAAACACAGCTAATGTATATAGCAATGCGGTTATGGCATAAATACTCGTCTCCAAGCCGCTCATCAAGACCTTATCCCAAACCATTTCCCACGTGTAAATGGAACGCTTATTCAAAAGAAGAAAATTTCTATACAGTTTGTTGCCAAAAAGGATCGACTCAATGCGTGAACTCGGATATCCAAAGTCTCTTTAAACTTATGACAGCTCCATTTAATTACAGGTAAAGGTTATCTTTTTAATACAGAAAAAAGTAAACAATTCAGAAAACCTAAAGAAGAGAACTCAAATCAAGTGTAAGCTTTATAATGCACATGTCATCGGCTTCCCCGTGGGGTCGACCCCCGGGCCTACCAGGGAGATATGTGGGGGAATATAAGGAGATGGATGGGATTCTCTCCCCGAGGGTAGGGGAAAATCTTGGCATTGTTTTACGATCAAAGATTAGGGAGTGGGGGAATTCACAAGTTTGAAAAGGATGTCATGGGGATTTTCAGCTGAGAGACACCTCACCCAGGGGGCTTTGTCTTGAGAGATTCCCCGACCCCCGGGAAATTCCTTAAGTTTGCCTGACTGATTTTACAATCCCCCTGGTTAGCCCGGGGGTCGACACCACGGGGAAGCCGATGACATGTGCATAAATCTAAAGCAGATCACTCGTTGCATGAAGCATTTTGTCATGCGCCCCGCTCATAATACTAAATATTTTGATCTATTCCAAAAAAAACGCTTACTTACCTTTGCAAATGAGATCTAAAAAATTGCTCGCTAAAACCCCTTTTCTGACTGTTTTGTCCTCACTCCACACTTTGAATAGAGGTATATTGAATTATTATTATAACAGAAGCAGAGTGAAGGGTGAAGGGAGCGAAGCGGCTCCAGTGGTTAATGAATGAATTTTCGCGCGAGACGCACGAAATCCTTTACATGGCGACCGCTGACCAGTGTCTAGCCGATAGTCAAATGCCCCACCGGGCGGGGACTCGTGTCGGGTCAAATTCCCTGCTGTTCGGGGCAACCCTCTGATCAAATACCCGGGTATGCCCGGGGGGGGGGTGGATGGGCGCTTTTGGAATTGACTGATGCATTAGGCGAGCGTATTCCATAGAATGTTCACCCACTTCTAGAATCCACTGAGCCCCAGTAAATTCAGATTCCGATTCTTGCTTAAAGAGGCTCGCATCAGATTTTTAGCTTTGGGGTGTACCTGTTGAAATCAAAATTTCTTATAGAAGACAAGCTTCGATTTCAATGACACTACAACATCTTTTCAACGTATAATCAAAGGTTCTTTTCTCATTGGTTTCCAAGTCACGGCTTTTACCATAGCGACGATAACGCGTGGCCGC
The DNA here is from genome assembly GCA_016490735.1 of Pachyseris speciosa. Classification (NCBI taxonomy): domain Eukaryota; kingdom Metazoa; phylum Cnidaria; class Anthozoa; order Scleractinia; family Pachyseridae; genus Pachyseris; species Pachyseris speciosa. The sequence goes on from JAEMWC010000194.1 coordinate 394,193, forward strand.
TCATTTTGAAAAAGGTCAATTATCTCGAAATCCAGTAAGAAATTTCATAACTTAAAGAGTTTAAACTACTCAAGTCCCGCAGCTTGTAGGTCAAATTAAACCGAAAAACGTCCATAAGAGCGTTTCCAAGTTAATTGCAAATAGAGTTTTGCAGGCCAGTTTTGTTTCGTTCATTCCCGAAATGTTCTTTACGCTTTACAAGGAACTATTGAAAGTTTACACTTTTTTCTGTGTTGAAGGAAGTATAATAGGTGCTAATAACATTGACTCAAATTGGGCTTCCTAGATAGCTATGATTGTAAAATAAATAAGTTTGAAAATGTCAAAATGGGAAGCACGCACAAGTCAATAACCTCGTAATGTGCATAAATTGAGCCGTTCACAATTCCTTGCAAAGCTTGAAAAAAAAAAAAAAAAAAAAAAAAAAAAACGCGACGATGCGCAAAACCGGAATTTAAAACTTCATTTGAGATTTACTTGTAACTTGTAAACTTTATTAAATACTCCCATCAGGGCTTTTCAGTATCTATTTACAATAATTCAAAGGCCTATCTCAAAAAGCTATATATATAATCTAAAAATTACAAACCACTAAAAACTAAAAAGTTAAAAATCATCCCAAAGCAGTTTCTGCAATTTTTGTTTAAAAGGATCCAAATGGAGGTCTTTCATGTCATCAGGCAGGGCATTCCACAATGTTGTTGCTCGATAGTGGAAGGACCGCTGGCCGGACGCCGACTTGAAAAATGGAATGTTTAACAGATTACTATTTCTCGTTGCCAAGGAATGTACATCAGATCTCTTTCTAAATTTATTACATAGGTATGGCGGAGCTAAGCTTTTGACGCATTTAAAGGCCATAACAGTATCCCTGTACTGAACGGCAAGATGAATCGGTAGCCAATTTAGCTCCCGTAATACTGGCGAGATATGCTCATGCTTTTTTGTGCCAGTTATGATGCGAGCAGCAAAATTTTGAACGCGTTGAAGTTTTTTCAAGTTTCTCTTAGATGAGTTCGCCCAGACGGAAGAACAATAATATAATTTACTAAAAACTAAGGCCTTAATTATAGTGATAAGAGTCTGCCTGTCTAAAACATGCTTAATTCTGTTGATCTGACACAAACTAGCAGCACAAGAAGAGACTAGATTAGTCACGTGTTCATCATAGGTCAGACTTGCATCGATTGTAATTCCTAAGTCCTTAGCAGAAGAAACAGGATATATCTGTTTGCCGAGAAGCGTTACGTGAATATCGTCTGGAATTTTACGCAGCATCTGACGCGTACCCAACAGCAAAAGCTTGGTCTTATCTGGATTTAACAACAGACTATTAGCGCAGCACCAGGCAGCGATCCTTCGTAGATCTTCGGTCAGCTGTCCAGCAGCAATGTCAATGTCCTTTACTGGAAACGAGATGTATAATTTGAAAGAGTACTTAAAGTTGTCGCACTTGATAAGTTTACACTCTTCAAGTTATGTTAGAAAACATCAGGCTGAATTTTAAGATAACTGAGATTTTCCAAAAGGAGCAGCTACGCGTTACCATCGCTACAGCAAATACAGATAACAAAAATAGATCACCAAACAGATAAAACAACAACTAATTAAACGGTCAAAAAACCTGAAAAGTGGCTCTCGACCAAACCACGTTTCCCTTGTCTCCTTCGTTCAAGAATGTAATTACAATAAGTCCGCCGGCAGTGCTCCCGGGGTCGAGGGGGAGCTCTTTCGTGATATTTCCAGCTTGTTTAACTTGTAAAATGCTGGCGAACTATCCTGGAGCCAAATTAGCAAAAACGGCCTGATGGGCTCCTGACAAAATCTAAACTTTGGCCATTCCACGAAGTGGAGGTGAATAGCGGTGGATATATTTAGAATAATTGTTTTAGTATATACCACAGAAGCTGAATAATAGACCTTTTTAGCTTGTATGCTTTGTTTACCCAATGTAGGTCATTTGATTACCCTAGAGAACTGTTTCTTTGAGATTTCGCCTTATTCACGTGCATATGTACGCATAATTTATGAAAAGACGAAAGACAAATCCCCTTGGGAAGATCACATGGTCTACATTGGGAAAACAAAATCTACATCTAAAAAGGTCTATTAGCGGACCAAAACATTACTTTATGTGTGACATTGTAGGGCGTATGCACGTTACGTCATCACGTACCGCCATGTCGGTGTACCGTGAACAAAAGATCTCTCATTGGCTTCTTTTGTTATTGTCCACCAACATTGCCGCCAACCATTGTCATTCGAATCTCTGGAGACTGGTTGCATACCCTCTAAACCGACAAGCGGTCGGAAATCTTAAAATTTCGCGCGCCAGCTGCTCGGAGATGAATAGTACGTTGCTAATCACCTCCGAGTTAACTAATCAGAGCGCGCGAAAAGCTCTATTCACTTGTGTGGTATATACTAATTAACAATTATTTACTGAAGTGACGAAGCGGCGAGGTAAATATCCACGGTGTCACTTTCACCGACACTTTCACCGCCCCCTGTACCCCTTCCCTAAATCCGCCCCCTGTACCCCTTCCCTAAATCCGCCCCCTGTACCCCTTCCCTAAATCCGCCCCCAATATCACTTGACAGTTTGGCCAGGCCAATCTCATTTCTAAACGAAATTACATAATCAAAGCAGCACAAAGCATTTGCAACTGTGTACAATCAAAATGCTCCCACTTGACAACTCGACATTGGTATAACATAGGAGATGCTGATCAGACCACCTAGCCAGAGAGACAAGTCATACAAGAAACAAACAAACAAACAAACAAACACACACGATGTAACGTGGCCATAGACAACCATAAATAGTTTCAATCGTTGCAAATGCATTTTTGGGTTCATCCAAGTTACGCGACATTGCCCCTTAAAATATCCCACCCTCTCTTACAACAGAACAGGTGTTTCTTTCCTTTTTTTCCAAACAAATTAGCTAATGAATGATGAACTTGGCTACGCACCATACATCTACGCTGATCCCCTGATCAACGATGTCCCAACGTACCGTTTCCCGTGAACCTACCCACACACATTCCAGTAACGGATAGTAGTCAAGAAGAAAAATGGAAACAGCGGGCAAGAGCAAATGGTGCACGTGTGTCACATGCTGGATCCGTAAGATTGGCAGAAGTTCTCCACAAACCGGCTTTATGGATAACAGTCTTCATGTCATTGTCGGGTAACGGGACAGAGTAGAAGTGCCACGGAAGGTGTTTGGCTACAAGGTGAAGGTATAGACATGTGCATCCGTATGAAAAGAAAGTCAAACAAGGATTACGACAGCTGAGGAAAGAATTTAAGGAAAGCCTAGTTGCTGCTAACGTAGATTATTCAGACTGATTCTTTCGAATTGTTATTCAAAACAATAACATGTAATAAGTTTCCCTAAACAAATAGTGTGCATGCTTTCACATTTGTCCCGATTTTATTAACTTCGAACCGCCCATGTGCGTGCACATTTTCCAAAGAGACATGCCGAGTACCGACCCTATGCAAAAATGGCTGCCTTTAATTTATTCTTTTTTTCGTATCCAAAATAGCCTTGCTAACCTCGTTCGGGATAATAAATTCTTTAGAAATTTTGTCTCAAAAACGAGGTTAGTGGAGTCGGTTAGTGAGGCTACTTTGAATACGAACAAAAGAATAATTTAAAGTCAGCCGTTTTTGCATAGAGTCTATTTCAAGCAAATTTTGGTGCACGTTTCACCCTAAACCGGGAACCAAAGAAAATGACTCGAGTTTGCCATCGCTGCCATCGTTGCTCGCGGGAGGGGTTGGGAGGATTCTCCGGGAGTGGGTGGATGTTTTGGAGGGTGGTGTGTGTATTTTTATTTGTGCGGGAGGGGATGGGAGGGGAATAATGAACACATTTTCACTGGGTACTGCCTTTCAGGCAGGAAGTCACTAACGTCATTTGGTGTTGCATCCGAGACATCGCTACAGTTCTCGCTATATATTGACCCAACAATGGCCAAGCAGTGATCTAATTAAGCTTAGTCTTATAGCGACTCGACTTCCACTTCGTTGCCTCCGCGTCGTCTAATGTGTCATATACAAAAAGGTGTTTTTTGATTGGTTGGTTTTTCAAACGGTGCTGACTCGTTTTTCTCGAAAAAGGGGAAATATAGCGAAAAAAGTCACAGAACGACAACCTTCATATCAAAACAAGGATCAAACAAGTCCGCAGATCATGCGAAAAACGGAATTCACCAAAACATCGATATAAGCCCTGTTTACAGGAAGCGTGCAGATCTGAACGTCGAGCAACTGAGCTTGGTTATCATCTGCCAAAAAATCCGGAAATCTGATTTCGGGTGGAATGTAAATGGGAAGCATATGTTTGTCTTCCCAAACGGAAAATTTCCAGAGTATAAAGGATTTGTTGAAAAGTAGTCCAAAATGTGCGTTCCGTTTTTTCATTAATTCTTAATGCATGTTTTTTTTTTCATTCTTAGATAGATACACGACCGCACAAGCAAATCTATTGCTTTAATCACTATCTTGTCTAAATAAAGGTTGTTGCTGTTGTTATTTGTATCAGTTATGTAGGCCTTTCGGCTTGGATCGCTCTATAAACTTTGATGCGTCCCACTTACTTCAACCGTGGACCAACCGGCAATTTTCCGATTAAACTGCCGTAACCAACCAGGATAGCCTGAGCCGCAGACAGCGCGCATCGCCGGAAATCTAGTTTGAAGGGGCTTTGAGTACAGTCAAAGTGCGGCTGCACCGCAGGCTGCGCGGAGGAAGCGTGTTGTTGTTGAAATGAGCTGAGATGCGCCCGTTGAATGGGAACGCTAATACGCCATAGCCTCGTTTTGGCGATTACTACGTATCAATGTAAGCTTACAAAACGCTTTTTATTTTCGGTTGTAAGCCGGTTCGAGAACGTTCTTAAAATTTGTTAACGTTTTATTCGCCGAACGATGCAACAACGGAATCCTCCACGAGTTATCATCCACCAACAGCCCATGTATACGTACAGACTCCCGGACCAATGTGGTGCATGTGGGCGCGAGTTTTACATAAAAAGTGCCCTGATATTCTTCACATGTATGTTCTTGCTAGTTGGATTTATTGTGACCATGGTTGGCAATTTGTCGAAGCCTTTCTGGAAATCAGAAGACGACCAGTGGTGTAGCTTTTGCCGCGAGGACAGGCTTCAAACGGAGCGAAATCTGAAGAATTGTCGTATTGTCAGGGGCACCCAACAACAAGTTTCGGTAGATATCTGTTCGGTGGAGGGTAATTTGCCTTGCACTTTCGGTGTCGATTAAAGAGTGCACTCGGATTTTCGTAACTAAAACGTGGCCTAAAAGATTCGCAATGGGAAAATCATAGCCCCTAAGGTTTTTCGGAAGGGTCGTTATTGCTGTTTTTGGCAGTCAAAAACGTCAGCTAGCATTTTCGGAAAGAAAATAGTTCCCTAGAACAGCTTGCATTTTCTCAAAGGAAAATTTTGTTCCCTAATATTTTCGGGTAGTAATTAAAATTTCAGCTAGGAAATCCGAACAGATGAACTTCTTCTAGCTTATGAAAACATCGCTTTAAACAGACTTCAAACACCATAAGGTACTTAAAAATGCCTTTCTACAGCTTTTGGTTGATTTGGCTCGTTGGGTGCCCCTGTATTGTCGGCCCGATTTTCTTGGGAATTGGTGGCCTGTTGCTGATCTTTTCTATTTGTTATTACAAAACCAAAAAGGACAATAGACCCTTTCAAGGTTAACGCCGCCATTTTGCCGGGGGTGCAAAACTACTGGGGCGAGCGCGCGGCCAAGGATAAATTGCAAA